>OX451386.1:9470102-9904481 GCA_949629135.1 Eremobia ochroleuca | reverse complement strand
GATTTGATATTATAATAATCTCGTTGCATGTTTAGTATAACACGAAACTTTACGATGTCGTAAAAAACCGTAACATGATATTTTACCTTACTTGGAATGTAGAGCCGCGTACCTGATTCGTTTGGGGGATGAGGGCTATTAAACTATACAAATGCCTTTATAATTCTCCCCAAATTCACTTTTATTCGAAATGTGATATTTTATTATCCATTCTATAATAAAATAAATTTCTGGATGCAAATAATTCTACTTTAGTTTTCAGAAATCCTATCTATAGAACTAAAGGATAAAAACTGTTAAAACAGGCTTAGTTTAAAAAAATAATGATCTTATTTGATGGCGAAACTGATAGATGACGAATGGACAGAATTGGCGAAATTGCTTGAGCAGTTTAGGAGTTTTCAAAGTTTGTTGAATGGATTACGATAAAGTCTGTAAAGTAATCATGAATTCTAATATTGAAATAGACCTAGTATATTTGCGATGTTATCTATTAAGCTATTTTGGATTAGCTACTTTACCTTGTTACCAATTAGAGAAAATTGTAAAATATACGCGGCTGCAATTTCAAGCAGAACTCTAGATGCAAGCTGTACTTACAGCATTTATGTAACGTGTTTTTATCCAATTAATTCATTAACTCAATAAATAATGTTGCCATAAAAACTAAGAGGTGCTCATATCCCGTGGGGAAGTATCCGTTAGAATAATGATGAACTTTTCTGCCTTAAAGAGCTAACGTCCTATGCGTAGGAAACTTGGCGTTATTTTTAGAAGCTGATAATGCATAATTTGGAGCGTCTTTTAACCTGTTTTAACTGGTTTAAGTGCTGTCTCGGGTGATATTAGATATGGCATGAAAACTGTGCTTTAAAGGAAAATTCTGTAATTTACTGCAGGGCTACATTCCTTGAATTTGCTGTCCAAGAAATTGTCTGTAACTGACTTTCAAGTGCAGTGTTATTTGCGACCTGAATTGTCAGTTTTATTAGCAACTAGCTGTTGTCCGTGACTTTTTTTGCGATCAGGGATGAAAAGTTGCCTGTTTGTCGTCCTTACCCAGATCATAGTCTATCTGTGTTAACACTTTCGCATTTATGAATATGCTAGGATTGTTAAAGTTTGATTTACATTTTATGCTTGTGATATTTATACAAATTAGTCTTCCGGTTGGAAATGCACTTTTCTTTAGATGCAATAAGCAGTAATAGTATTCTGATGTTAATTACACGACCTTTTGCAGAATTCCATGAATGCATAAGTAATAGTAATTGCAGTGTCAGTGAAGGGCGCAAAAATGATCAATTCTCCATAAAGAATATTCCCCTGCTGAGAGTTGTTCAGGCGTATAAAGCTTTTTATGAATGAATTGCAAATACATATTTGTTAGAAAAGCTATTAATTATTTTTGTAAAGGATTGTTCTTTTTCTTTTGTATGGGTTGGTTATTAATGAAATGCATTTCATATTAATTGTTATTGCTGTCTGGGGTATAGAAAGATCAATCAAGATAGGATATGGCAATGGCATTTTCACTTGCAATTCAAATAAGATTGACAGCTTTAGTACCGTTATATTTTATTTGATTTAAATTGTCGATTCACATTACTGATTCTCCAATGACTGAAACAATAAAAATTATCATGGGTTCTTACTTTTTATACCCATGTAACATCAGTACCAATGAATGGAAGGAAGTTGTTATTATTTTATGAGACGTGAGATTCTTCTACAAGATAGCGCGTAAACGAATTTTAATGAGACATGGCAGAAGGATCGTGGAGAGATACTCGTAATGTGGTTTGGATCGCGTTTTGTATGCGATTGCGCACGCATCGGTTACATCTGCTAGCTTCCGACTGTTGTGATAGGTGATTGAGTAACGATATCCGCGATATTGAGACGTACACTGAATTGATTAGGAAAAACACGCATTCGTTATAAAACTGAATGTGTAATACTGATTTATTTTCATCTGCGATGAGATCGTTCTTTTGAATGTTAACTAGTTTAGATTTCTCTTTCATCTACTGATTCAGTCAATGCAATTTTATTAAATTTCTTTTAGGTCTGCTATTTTTAAGGAGTCCTAAATTCTCTTTTTAAGTAAAAAATAACAAGATTCATTTGAATGCAGCGTTTATCTTTATCACCGATCCACTGTCCTAAAATCCTCAGTTTTATTTTCACAGAACTGACTGGCACGTAGATCATTATGATAACCTTTCGTTTTGGGACATTTTTTGCTGCTGCAGTCTTTTGTATGACCTTAAGTGCTCGTCGTACGGTATCTTCAGAGAGTGCACGTTTAAATTCTTCGGCTAAACTGAGCTATCGCGATTTGCGATCAATAAAAGTCGGCGAGTACAAATCGCGATGTTGATTTGCAATTGCGCGGCACATCGCGGGCGTGACATTTGCGACGAGGTTTTGGACAGAGGTCCGTTAGCGTCCGGTGGATGAGCTCGCCGGATATCCATGCGACGGCAAGCGAGTGCACTCACCCCTAAAATAGGGGTGTCACAATTTGTGACTAAGGGTGTACTGTCCGGGTAAAAAAGTAACTTGAAAAATCGCGGCCTTTTTTGGCGTTGCAAATAATTGCAATGTAGAAAGCGTAGTCGCAAAATGATTATAAGGAAGTGGCCAATCGACAGCCCTGGTCAGGTCGCATTGTCGCTCCTACAAAACTAGCGCTGTACTATATGGAACAGTGCCATCCTCGTCTTGGTGGTTTCGATGACGCTACGTGGACGGGACGGGAGTGCCGATGCTCTTCATCAGTATGCGGCGCGCGCGCATGACTCACGCGACGTGACCCGCCTCCCCGACGCTCATTGTTGCTCGTGTACACTCGTCTCGCTGTCAGCCAGCACTTTCTAAACGTCCCTAACTATCGCCTTTTATGCCCATATATTGCTTTGTAATCATCATATACGTCTACGATTATGAGAATTGAATAGGTTCATTAATGCTACCAGGAAATGTCGGGATTTCAAAGTCTAAGTTTATTCTATTACCCTATTATTTTTATGAAGAATCAAAGAATATACATTTAATTTTCAGTATTACCTGGAAACTAAATTCCAATTTATATACAAAGCTATCAGCAGTCAACGATTTCCTCGATATATTTGTCGTACTAAAAGATAGTTTTGCCGTAAAGATTACTTGTATCGCAGACATTGCAAGCTAAAACACACCGTGAAAAGAATAGCAACAAAGTAGTGATCAAAGATAAATTGCTGGAGCTATTACAGTGACTGCAGAATGCGGCATTCATCAAGGAAAAGCTCGAACAAGAAGTAAAAGCGAAGCAAGCAAGTAATGCGCGACATCGTTTATGCATGAGGTTACATTATGCATGGATTCCAATAACAGACTCAGGACCTCTAATAACCGAGTAAAGCTGAGTTGTAGAACTCAGGTTTCTTAACAACGTACACAATATACCATTGAGTTTCTCAATAAACTGTTGGAAAGCAATAAGGATATTTACGGTCATGTGTCCGCATACGTTTCCGTGTACTTTTAGATTTATATGTTGGATTATTTTAGCATTTACAGGCAATTCATGTCGGAATTATAATGTCGTTTTATAGATGTCTATTTACCGTCGGTGATTTTTAAATTGATCTTGCAAAATAATGCAGCCATTAAAATCAAGACGCGTCTCATAATGTAGTTTGAACGGTCGGGAATAAATCCGCTCGTATCTTTGCAAGTCTTCGTGAGACCGAGTGACAAGGCGTCTATCAATCTAAGACTAATTAATGGACTACCATTGCAACTAGTATGTAAATCAGAGCAGCTATGTGAAGCTTCTTAGTGTGTTCCCCTACCGTCTAACACGAAGCAGGATACATTTAATTACGTATTAATAAATCACCTTCTTGATTGTTGAATAAAGCGTGCGTGGTCCAAGATGGCAAGTTGATCTTCGTTTTCTTCGTGAATTGTTCGGGATGGGTTCACAATTGCATTTCGCAGGGTACGGCACGACATGCTATATATAGGACCATTGAATGCTATGTCGTTACTTTCTTAAGAAAACAAAATCTTGTTTTTGTTTGTAGGCAGGGAGTCGTGGTCTTGTTTAATATGGTCGTGGTTGTAAAGATGCAGTCCGGAGTATTTCGTGCTCGGCCGAGCGTGAGATTCGCGTCGATGCTTCTTAAAGTGAATGACACTGCAGTTCTAATCTATTATCATGGAGTATTGACCGGTATCTACGCCTTGCAAGTGTACTTAGTCAGATCACTAGGAGTGAATATTCAGTTTTAGCTTTGAAGCTGCTCGATTTCTTGCAATTTAATTGCGGAAACTTAATGCAAATCATCGTTTGTAATTGCATTATTCCTGATGTAGGAGACTAGAATGTTATTCATACTCAAGTTTGTAAAAGATTTCTTCAGTGATAGAACTAATTAAGACATAACAAGAAAGTCAGTTACATCGGTTTCAATACCAAACCAAGTTAGGAAGTAATAAAATTTTGCGGTCAACCGCAAGAAGTGGACATTGAATTAATTATCGCTTTACAGCGCAGCGGGGGTCCGACCGCAAAACAGTTTGTCTCGTATGTGATGCACGTCCCTGCATTATACTGCAATCGTAGTACGAAAATGACGTGCAAAACTGCGAATGTTATGACAATGAAGTTCAGACATCGCGGCGAACATATTAAGTGGTGGTGGAAAGAGGTGTGAGAATATATTAGTGAACAAAAAAAGTCCAGACATGACCACGACCACGCTGAGAGAGGAAAGTTATTGTCCACTCGATAAGGAACAAAATATCAGCATTGCTATTACGAGAGTATCTTAAGAAATACTCTTATGATAATCTGGATGAGTACAGTGTCAATGTCAGAGCATGTGACGTGCGATGTAAATCACGCGGTAATGCAGGCGAGCTGCGCGGGCGTCTCATAACCGTCGCATTAAAGAATTGAATGAACTGAATGAGGGGCGCGCCATTATCCCGGCTATATTCATTTTGTGTCAGATCCATTGTCACTTATCTCTCTGAGAACTGGATACTAAGTGTCAACTATTTGAACTGAGAAAGGGTTTCGACGGGGAGAAACGCCTTTTCGCGGTCTTCAAAAGTTATGTGTGGTACTTATTTATAAGGAGAATCTAGGTTTATTAGCTCTCGTTGAAATATCTCTCTCGAAATATAAGACTTCTCTTATTGCTCTTATGTACATGTTAACAACTGTTAACGTTATTGCTTTTTAACTTTATGTTTAATATTTTCCTGTTGTTTCAGCGCAAAGGATAACAACTATACAGCTAGATGGCGTGCAATACTTTATCTCAAGGATGAACCCATACAGCCCGGAACTCAACTATTTCCTCGCTTATCAGTACTGCAGGTATGTAACAATCTTTCATATAATACCGTATTCAGTGTTCAGTGCAAGATTTGCATCTCCCAAGGCGTTTCTCGTGAGATAAATATTCCTTAATCGTGACTCCGTATGTTCTTATCTGGTGTGTCGTGTTCCTGTAGTTCGAATAGTAACATAGGTAGTTGGGCTAGCGTTAACAAGCGCCTAGGTGTGCTCCGACGCTATAGCCACCAGGAAGTGCAGGGTCATTTACATTACCGTTACGAGGTTCAGGAAAAGTCGAGAACAATATTGGAGCCATTGAAATCACCTTCGGTGAGCCCTTCGCCATGTTCAATACCAACAACAAACACTTGAAAGTCCCTTAGACGTTAGTAATAACTTAAAGCTTCAGCAGCACTCATTTGTACAAGTCCAAAATTGCCAATCTCGTGATATGCTTCATAGAAATAGGTAGCGAGGACGTTCTCATTAAAATTTATATTTAGAATCCAACAAAACAACATCTCACGTTCATGATATTGCGAAGATCGTCCGAGCGCTCCATCAATATAGTAATATGTAAGCGTGCACGTCTCTAATATCTATTTCCTCTAAACCTTGATGATAAATTATACGTCTACCAGCCCCGTTAGTCGATTTCTTTGAAATATTGATTTCCTTTATGAGAAAATGATTCCATTTGTTTGGAAATGGTATTATGCCGCAAGCGCCACTAGAGAGGTGTCATATACCGCGATCTAGATCCCACCACGTGCACGCTCAAATTGCTATGAGAGGTCAGTAGCCCCATAGCTCGGTCACGATGTCCTTCTAACGCGTCGCAGTCACGACCTATTTACGGTTCCAATTGTTAATGATGGTAAAGCTCGACCTGTAATATCCGTATCGTTAAGTAAACGGAATCTATAAGAAAAATAATGGAATTGAGAAATCGATTAAGGTCGCGACAAACTCGTTGTAAAATATGACTCGAATTCGCGGCATGACAAGCGTGTCGAGATGCAGTTCAGGAGCAGGTGCTGCGTGACGACAAGTTTTATGGTGATGCGTCTCGGTCGCAATAACACTGGACCCGTGGATAATTTACAAACTGCTACGAGTCGTGTTACGGTTCGCTTTGATCGCGATGACAAAAAGATACTATAACGGTACCGATGTGACGAGGACGCGTGATTGTCGTTGATTTTTTGTTGCACCATCTAAATAGATATACCAGGAGAAATAAAATGCGAATTATAAGTCTGAAGACGCAATTTGAGTAAAAAACGCTAATGGTAAAACGTGAAACTTAAGAGATATTTATAACTGCTTAAGTACTGGAAGTGAAGCAAGACGACGAAAAGGACAAAAATAAATTTATTTATATATGACCAATTTTAAAACTGGATCCATCAAGATCCAAAACGAGATGGGGCAAAAAGACAAATGGCACTAAAGTATGCTGAAGGTGCCTTAATGGACGAGCAAATATTTAGCAGTAACTTCATGATAAATTCAAGTGCAGAATAATTTATGACGTTTTAATTATTAATAAAAGCTTGAGTTGAAACGTGTTTCGCCTTTCAATGGTGAATTGTTTTTGGAGAGAGGTTGTATTACGTATTATATGTCATTGATGATATGGTCTCATTGAATTGAATACAAATTTTTCCGTCTATCTTGAATCGTGTCACATAATTTTCTCACGGCTTCCGATGTTAGAAAGATATAAATAACTAAGATCTAACAGTACAATTCCTTGGGATGTTGTTCATAATTACAACCGCCATTGATTTTAGTTGCTTCCTTTAATAAAATATAAGCTTTACCGTTCAGCAATTTATAATCCTGGTGATGATCGCCAACAGACTGGATTGCGCTTATATCCGGCAATGCTGCAGTAGACATATTGTTACATATTGAGAGACCATATTGTGAGTTAGTTTTTGTCTGTGTTTGTTATCCTGTCCGTATCCTTTTATGTATCTGTTTGTATATGAGTCATGTTACTTGAATTAAACTAATTTTATTTATTTATTAACAGCTTTTAACGCGCTGGAACTTGACTTTTTCATTTATTTTCATCCCGGAGAAATTAAAATAGCATTCATGTTGCTAGAAATGAATAAATACTTCAAATATCACTCCCGGTATACAGTAAGCAGTAATAGAGCTTTTACCCTACAGTTGCATGATGTCGTAGAGGTTTTTAATCCCTCAGAGTTTTCTGAACTTGGACTTGGAATGTGGTCCCATCGTGGCAAGGCCGTGGCCTGAACGGGCTGTCTTTAGCGAATAAATTGCCTCTTGATAAACAGGCTTTGGTGCAACTTGTACTCTGGTCGGGCTAATAGCTGAATACGATTAGCAGCAACGATAGTATTCTCTACGATAGTTCTTAAGCGGAATCGCATTTATGGTCAGCGCATGTTAATTGTACTGCAGTAAAATCTTGTGTTACGCGGAACAATATCGTAAATGTTAGATATATTATATAAAGATCAGTCTTTAGAGCTAATAAATTGTATTAATTGTTTATTGTTGGATGAGATACCTTCACAAAATTGATGTCTACTGACGGTGATCGTAAACTCAGGTGGAGCAACAGTAAAACGCGAAATTAATTACTCAATCTTAACAATTTGTTGTCTTGGAAACATAAATGTTTGATGTTGTGGTGTTTCTTTTGGTACTCGTATTGCTGGATTGTTAATGAAGTTTTTCAAGGTATAAATTTTATTACAAAATCAACAGATAAATAAAATGTTCTATGTATTCGCGTCTTTGTTGTCTGCTTGTGTTTAAAGTATTTTAAAATTATCAATTAAACGGTAACATTTCCTTATTTGCAGATCATTAGGCTTGCAGCTTGCCTCTTTTGAAACGAAAGAAAAGGCTGACTCTATAACGACATACCTTACTAATGCTGGTAAGAAAATATCCTTGTTAAAGTTCATCTTTGCCAATCATTAAGTATGTAATTTATATCTCTGAATACATTTTTTTCCGTTCTATTTATCATGAATAATAATGAGATATTATCTATTTACAGGTTACAATAAGTACGACTTCTGGACATCAGGCAATAATTTAGGCACAGACATGTATCTATGGATGAGCACGGGTCTACCGTTCAACGCGACGTTCAACTATATGCGGCGGCTGCCGATGGACGCGCCCAGCCAGCATGCTGACGACAGCATCGACCCACTGGACGTGCCTCAGGGCAGCACCGCGCCACAGCGCACTGCCAGACACGGGTACGTTGTTACTATTGTAGAGAAATTCTTACATGGAGTGATCTGGGGATATTTAACTAAACCAACAGGCGACAGGTGTCAGGCAACAATCTGACAATCCGACAATTTTGTAAGATTCTTTCATATTTTTCTGCTTTATTAATGAGTGTCGTCAAAATGTTACACTTTTGTATTTTTTTTGACAAATATGTCGCATTGTTAGTTATATTAAATGAGACCCTGTTTATCGTACCTTTGAACCACGATCCCTAAGAGGTGATTGAAATACCCAACAATCATTCAACAGAAACACTCGGTAATGAAGATGTTCACGTTTTTCGCATCACTACACGATCTAATTCCAAGGAAGTTATAGGTTCCCATGTTAGGAAGCAACCAGTGTAATAAAATTTTCTTGAAAATTGCTGGTTATGCGTTATTCCCACGATGCGCTCTGCTGGTTACGTTAACTTGTTTATAAATAGCGAAGTACCTATCATTAAAGGGCAATGCTTTTTAAATTCCCTGTACCGGTTCTACAATGCAATATTGCATAAAAACTAGTCGGTATTCCAGAACGGAGCACGTGATGACCAACGGCTGCGTGTCCCTGAAGGCGCCCACGTTCCACTGGGAGCCGCAGCACTGCGGCGAAATCAAGGACTTCATCTGCGAGCAGACGCGCTGCTACTACTACAACTACGGCTCCATCCCCGTGTCCTCCGCGCAGGGGTAATGCCAGGTGAGATGCCAGCCGTCTCCGGAGGCCCGCTCCCCGACTAGCCGCGCGCTCCCCCTCTCACATCTATAGCGGCTTCTATGCACAGGTTTCGAGTTTCGAGATCACGAATTTCGTCAACCGGTATTCAACGTGTCTAAAAGACGACATGATTAACTGTAATAACATTTGGGACACTAGTTTACGATGTAGTCAGTGTGCTAACATTTTAGTCCAAGTTTAAACTTTGGTTCTACCTCAATGTTTGTTCGTAGCGCGCGGGCCCGCGGGATCAGGCCTCTGCGCCAACCCAACCACCAAACAAGAGCCCTACACCCAGCAGACAACATTTGGCATCCATGGCGTCATCGTCACAACTCTTTCAATATCATTTATGATGTTCACATAAACAATTTCAAAATTGACAAAATCTTTTGGTGGGTGGGTGAAGGGGGCTTTGCTTGGTATCTCTTGTTATCATTATTTTATATTTAACATTATTGTTGTTTTAAAAATCACTAATACCATTAACATAATTTGGCTATAAAATATTTCGAATATAAATGACATACTTTAACATGATTGATATTGTCCGATACATTCAATGTCTAGATTATAGTATCTTATCATGTGTGCATTTTACAAGCGGCTCTCTAACACGAGGGTCGGTATGTTCTGCCGGTAGGAAGCCGCTGTCGATGACGACGACGACGACCGCCCACCCTCTGACGTCGTCGTCGCCGCTGCCGCCGCGCTCCGAACACCTGCCGACGCACTTCACCCTCAACGACCTCATCGGCAAACTGCGCCCCACGTCTCTGGACGGCCTGCAGTCACCGCACATCAAGAAGCTCGGCATTCTGCCGTCGTCACCTCAGATCGACTCGCACTACTCGCGGGCGTCCGACGCGCACTCGCTTGAACACGACCACGAGCTGGAGCAAAAGGAGGAGGCGACGCAAGGCCCGTACGACGACGACGAGGGCATGGCGGGTGACGACCCGGCCGCGTACCTGAGCCACGAGGCACACGCGCAGCCTGACGACGCGCCCTCCACCGCCGAGCCGGACGCCACCGAGCAGTCCGTCCACGCCAGCGGCATGCTGGCTCCCCCCGCCTACTAGTGTCCGGCCGAGCGGTCCGTATATATCTTTTCGTGACAATTAGGTATTGAGTCTACCAAAAGTATTATTTCAATAATTTGAGGCATTTATACGTATTTTTAAGGTGTTTTACTTTAGAAGCTTGCGTGTTGAGGGTGCACTGTACGCCTTGTTGTATTGATATCACGTAATGTAAATGAGATTTCTAGTATCGTAATATTTTCCAGCTTATACATGAATGATTATGGGGATTTCGAAGGTATATTATGGGGCAATATGATTTAATAAACTAGGTTGAAGGTGCTGGCGACTCGCTTGCATGCGACTTGCCTCCGTCTTCGTAATGTCGAATATCACAAAATGAGTATTCCACGTATAGATAAGTACCTACACTTCGCTAAGGTAAATAACATAGAAGCAAGATCTCCGGTATTTTTGATGATAAACCGTAAAATGTATTAATTTAATGTAAGAAAATTAAGTGAATATTGATTGTGTGGACATATCATTTGAAATTCATAGTGGTATGTATAGATAGTGTTAATATACGTGACGTACCTAGTTAAGTATATTAAGTTGAAACTCAAGAATTTAAAGAATAGTGATGTAGCGAAGTTAATAAAGTTTATACTTAATAAGAAACATTTGTTTGATTCGTGACCAACCTCTACTGAAAGCCCTTATAATTGTTACTACCCTTTAGGACTGAATCACACTGATATTTCTGTCAGTGTGATTCAGTTAGGTTTTCACCGTTTAAAGTCAAGAGCAGCACGTCCTGGCTTTAACACTGAATGTGCCTAAAGCTTGGCAGTCAAATGTCAAAATATTATACACTGCATATCAAAATTATAATACAACTCACCAGCCATTGATTACTCCTTCCACGTTGAGCATAGGCACGATCTTGAACACGTACTTCGCCCGAAGAGCTGCGGCGGCGCACGAGTTGCCGAGCAAGCAGCCCAGAGTGCCGTCCATCACCCATGACGCGTTACTCTCACCAGGATGTACGCGCGCCGTCAGGAATACTATCTCACGATCCTGTTGGTATACCGGTCATCGTCACAATATTATCTTAAAGAATTTCCCAGGCTGTAGTAAGCTGGCCAGGATTAGGTGACGAATGACGTCTACGCGTGACGCTCGTCAACGTCGCACTAGAGCACGACGGTGCCAAATAACGCAGAACATGAATGGCGATTCTGGAGTCAAGGATACATTCCGGTGTGACAAGCCAGTTTGACAATGAAACTGTAACTTCGTAACTTGGCAATTTTAAGAACGCAAAAGCTGAACAATAGTCAGTACACGAGAACGTTGAAGCCGACGCCGAGCCGACGCCGATGAAGTCGGCATTTTTACACCTTTTCACTTATACAACTCTTGATCTGGTAAACAGATTTAACGATCAATAGGCTTATTCAAAGCTGGTCAGCCTTTTCAGCTCAATAAAAATGTCATTGTAGTGAAAAACGCGTACAAATATTGTTTAGCAGTTATAGAAAAGTTCCAAGTGCCATAGAAAGGTTCGCCGTATCCGTAGGTTTCCGTTATCTGTCTAGTAGCGGTTTCCCAATCATATGATACTTCAGTACATTCATAAGCTTTAAAACATCTATTAAAGAGATAGCATTCTTTGTTATTACACCAAAAATCGACATCTAGCAGAACCAAATGTGTATTATATATCTCTATACATTTCTGATTTCTATATAAGGTGTTGAACTATCCAGATCATTTTAAACAAATAAATTAGCATCACTAGCTCAGCATTCTTAGTTCCGCTAGGAATGTCGTGCTTTAAAGATACACACATGAAAATCAGGATACGTCTACGCATAGAAGTAACGGTGCTTTTAAAGTTTAAGAACTCAATTTGCCTAGTTGGAATTGTTTTTCAAGGACCGTACTGTTGTATAACTACGACCAGTAGCTGCCTAAGGTAAGGTTAATTGATCGATAAAAATTAGCAAGAACTTCACATTAAGATGCGCATCGCAGGCAACAAAGTATTTGCAGTATCTTGTTCCGTACTAAGTACAGGAATCTAAAGTATGTGGATTCTATAGCATTTTTATGGAGAAATACAACATACCACTATAGGATTGTTAGGTATGTCTTCAGCGGAGACCGTAAGCAATGGGACCTCGTTGTTGTTGAGGGAGTAGCAGAGAGGTTCCGCGCGAAGGAAGGATCCTGGCGGCATCTGCATGCTCCAGTGCCATATCCTAGTCTGGTAAACAGAACAAAAAGATAATAGTAAGTGTCCAAAAAGTTAGTAATTAAAAATCAGGTTGTCACCACACCAAAACAAAAATATATTTAATGCAGATAAAAAGCTATTGGGTGACCTCAACCCAGCAGTGGGACAATAGAAGTCAATAAAAAAAAAGTGTGGTGGGGCCTTTCATTGTACCTAGATTTTTATTTGATTACAATTCAATAATAAATAACACGGTTGATTTTGCTACAGCTTTCAAGATTACAACGCTCCCCGATGTTTTTAAACATAATTAAATTGGGTAGCGTTTTAAGATTAGTAACTAACGAAACTTCATTATCATTATGTTTAGGAGATCGAGATAATTTCGTTTGAGTACCTAGTGCGAAAAAGGATTGATTTTATTTATTTATATATACTATGTGTAACTAAATTAACGAACATTATAAAAATATTTTCTTCAGAGTCATTTATTCATTCCTGTCATGTTTAATATAGGTAGTTTTTTTTATACCAAAATAATTGAAACTACAATTGCATTCACACTTTGCTGTCCATTCGAAACAAACCAAAATGGACGAATTACCTACTACGCTAGACCCTTATACGTGTACGACTGTGTGCTTGCGTAATTTGTTATGTGAGTTATGTGACCACAATTTTCTCCCACAACCAGTATAACTAATTTAGTAAATAAACAATGTTTTATACATAATAGTAAAAAATCAGTGTATGTATTATGATTATTACATAAAATTCTAATTGGGGTGTTTGGTGGTGCGCAATAATTCCGGGACCTGTTGTATATACCTTATTGTACACCACAGAAATACATAACAAAAAAAAAAAAAAATTTCAAACACTACAAGATGTACAATGGTGGCCTTATTTGTGAATTTTCTGTTATATTAAAAGTAAAAGGTTGGTCTTTAATCATTTTCTTGCTCGTCCTCTCAGGATCAGGTTTAAAAGTAATTATTTCCAAACATGTTAGCAATTCATTTCCTTTAGTCCAGTTTTACGACTTCAACGACCTATAACTCGCTTTTGCTCCAAATTAAGTTAAGGATAATAGGTTTTAACAGTTTAGATCTTTATAGGGAGGGTAGAAAATGGCATTCGGCATAGGTACTTTGCCAAGCAAAAAAGCCTGCGTCTCAAACTAGATTGCTTCTATAATCAGTTGCTATAGTCGTAAATTCGACCATTGAAATTAGTTTTCTATTTTGAGGATATGTGTCTCGTGGTGCGAAAACTCATTTCTACAAAGCAAAGCTTTGAAGGTTGGAAAGCGGTCATCCTGCATTTGTTATTTTACTATGGATTTAAGAGCTGCTTTGAAAAACACTACAGTAAAAAAGAATAAAGCTCATTTTATTTTCCAAGCGATACCTAGATGATATACTAAGTATTGTTTTGTCAAACTCAAACTCAAAGCATTTGTTTCAATTGAATAATTTACAGACACTTTTGAATTGCCAAAGAGTTGGTCAGTTAGTCAGAAAGTTGAAACTAGTTAGTTACCCATTCCTAAACGTAGATCTCTATGGGGAAGCATGGTCAAAAAACTCGAAAGATGTGCTGCAGAAGTTTGCAATGGAGTCCAAGAATTTTATTTCCTTTATAACCTCTTTCTTTTATCCTGTATATTTTTATTAGTTCAGAACTTATATCGTATTATACGATAAGGAATCTCACCATCATCATAGAATACGTGAAAGGGAAGTGGTACGCGATGTAGACGACATCGTTGGTGTGCGGGAACTCGATGTTGAACGTGACTGTCAAATAGCACTTGTTGTGATTCTTCTGGTTCGCGTAGTGATAGTTGTTACGGTAGTAACATATGTCGGAGCCGGCCCGCACCCAACCTGGGGACAATTACTACGTGATATAAAAGTAAACAATGTTATTAATCATGAACTCAGTATATATAGCAAAGATGCTGAGAATTCATAATAGTGACTTTTTTGTGTTTTTGTGTGCATAATAACCCCATAAAGTTCCCAATACTGGGACACAGGCCTCCTCTCTGTGACAGGGCGTAGGCCATAACTCACCACGCGGGTCCAGTGCGGGTAGTGAATGTAACATGTCTTTGTATTTTTAGTTGTAGGACATGTCGGTTTCCCCACGATGTTTTCGTTCACCATTATAATAGCAGTAGTGATGAAATAAATTGCATCAAGTAAAGCACTTGCTTGGGTTTGAACCTACAACTCATAGGTCGGGGATGATATCTCTAAGCCACTACTGCTATCAGTGTTTTCAGGCAAATCTATAAAATTAAATGGTCTTCATTTGCTATTGGGCAAATACGCAGGTGGGCCACACGATGGCAAGTGGTCACCGTACACTAAAGACAGGTGCAAAGCTATCGTATGTGAATTTCCACGCCAGAGATAAATCTATAATGTCTCATACATTTCCTCATTAACATTTGTCATAGTGTCATTTTTATTTCGATGCGTGTGATTTTCTATTTGTTTTTATATCGGCACCTTGTTTTTATCTATTTAATTGATGTAACTGGTTATCATCTTATTGTACTTTTGTGTGTTGTGCTGTCTTTTGTGTGCGCCAAATAAATGCTTTATCTATCTATCTAACTATCTATCATATGCCTGTGATCACTAGGCCTCTTTCTTATAAAACTTAAAACCTTTCCTTATAAGGTTATTGGTGAAGAGGTTAGGTACTTATTTAGTGATAAAATCTAATCTGTACCTGGTCTCCCCAAAACAGCCTCCTTCACTGAATACATGACTGGTTTCATGCCGAAGTTGAACTGACTGTCCGACTTCTCACAGTTGACGATATTGAAGACGTAAGGGCGACCCTGCTGCATGTTGCGGACCTCAAAGTAGAACCACTGGTGACGCTTCGTAGAGTTCACGTCCGGCATTAGAATCAGTTCGTATTCTCTGGGACCTATCTGAAGTTACTTATCTTGTAAATATTAATTATGTTAATATAGATAATAATAAATAATAATAATAAATCCCTGGACATTTCACACAGCACCATTTGTCCCAAGCTAAGCAACCTAATGCTTGTGTTATGGTAACAAGATGGCTGATAAACTACTTATATACAATTTTTTTTTTTTGTAAATACATACATATTATAGATAGAAAAACACCCAGACTCGGAACAAATACATGTAGGTCATACAAATATTTGTTCCGTGCGGGAATCGAACCCGCGACACGCAGCGCAGCAGTCAATCGCTTAACCACTGCGCCAACCGTGCCGTCGAATAGATATTAGCGCTACAGGTGATTTCATATATCTTTTCAGGGTATATTTTCAGTTAACGTAGGCTGAGTCTTAGGAATAATAAAAGAAACAAAGATTAAACCAAATGTTACTAAAATGAGCAACAACTGAGATACAAAAAAAAAAAACAAAACAATAAACTGAAACGGTTTCCAAGTACTACGAAAACTCAATATTTTTGTTTATGAAGGCCAAAAATAGGAATCTCAGTATGCAAAAGGTATTTTTTGAAAACATGAATATTTATTTTCAGAACGATTACCTGAATTACTTTCCTCAGATTGCCGGACTCGAATCTTGACTCAAACCCGAGTCTCGAGGAGAAGGTATTGACCTTCGTGATCTCCTGTTCATCATTGTTGCCCAGGCATAAACACTCCGAGCTAAAACTTTATAACAATTACCCCAAATCAATCGGTATGGCTTACACATTAATGAACTTTTCATTTTGACAAGGGCATGAGATTTTGATGAGGCATTAAAAATAATTTTGATAAATCTTGCATGTACGTAAGTTTATTACCTAATATTTTATTTAGTTACCTATACATAGTTGTTTCACATAATTTTGTACAGTCATCAATTAATTTTCTAATAAAAAATCACCACCTGTTCACCGTTAACCACTGTGACGTCACATATCTTAAGAACTGTAGAGTGCACATTTCGCCTCGTGTGTATCACGCTACGAACACCCGCCACCCGCACCTCTCCCGGTCCCCATTCTCGTCCTACCCCCGCACCCCTATACCCCGCAGACGAGGACCCAATTAAGCGGTTTGCCTATAGTTAGTGCCTACCCAGTAACTGTCCATTCTAATTAAATCTAAAAAATCATCATTTAATCATCATTTAATCTTAGTCTGGTGATAACTCTTTATAGCAGATACGGCTGACAATCAAACTAATTATTTCAGTAATATTTGACTAGTCTTGGACTGCGAAAATCAAAACGATCCATTAAATATACACTTACACATTACACGTATACAGTTTTTTTTACAAGAGTCCTTCCTGTTGTTCAGCGATATTTGAAGACCATGCTATCTTGTGCCCCGATTGCAAATATTTATACTTTCCAAAGAAAATTATATTGAGAAATAGTTACCTCTTCTGTGCACCAGGGTCGGGAGTAACGGTACCACAGAGCTGGTCCAAATCAAACACCGTCTCATTCATATACGCTTCAGGGTTTATCGCCCTGTCTACACAGGATAGAAGTTTCGTCCTGAAAACATTGAACATTTTTCTCATTAAAGGCACTTTGGTAATTTACAAATTTTATTCCAACTGTGGGCGAAGTTGTTATGGCTGATATGAATACTCACGTTAATTTTATCTGATAACAATATGTGATCTCCAATGAACTTTATTGCAATTTCTGCTAAAAGTGCCAAAGGAGGCTAAGTGTTATTTTTGAATTTAAAATAGTAGGTACCAAGCGTTCGCCTTCTTTTAATTGGCAGCTTATGAAACATTGAACTGATTAGCCACGTACATTTCTGACTTTAAACTTACACGCAAAGCATTTCATGACGTAAAAAGGAAGCTGCAAAAAAAAAATAAGTACTAACCTGCACGCACTTCGCTCCATCTTGTTCAAGGGTTCAGGCTGATTGAGACCTTGACCGCCCATCATGTCAGGGTACGCTACTTTCACGAAGGGGATCACACTCCTCACCCTCGACGATATCGTGCAGTACACACTTGCAAACGAACTGTACTTAGAAATGTCTTTATGTATTTTTAGCGATGAGCACGATGTTGTAGCTATGACAGAAAATATTAATTTGTAAGATTCTGAACTGTTACTTACCAGAAGTGATTTTAACATTATTATGGCTTTGTATACAACGTGTAACGTTAAATGCGCAAAACCTCAGAAACCCCAACTGATTTTTAATTCAATTGACCTATTTTAGAGACAAAATAAGTCATTAAAAAAATTATAAATTTTTTATGTGCTGTTTTAGTTTACTGGCCATTCTGATCGTTTCTTGCGTCTGCGATGATGCTTTACCGAGGGAGGAGTCGTCACCGGGCCGCTGCGCCGCGTTGACATTGGGTTGCTCGACCTATTAATAAATAGACACGGCAGCGTTTTTAACCCTTTACGGCATAGGAAACCATATATGGTTTGACATGTTTACAGTTTATTTACTCTAAAAAAATAAAAAAAAACTAGCGTATAAATCCTAATGGGGTTTGTTTTTCATATCATTAGCAATAATAAAACACAACCATTTTGTCTATCATCACATACCACTTGGACATAAAAAAAAAAACACTATAATTAATTCTGAAGCCTTAATAAAGACATTAACTTAAAAAAAAAAAATTGTCACTTATTTAATATATCATGCAGTAAAGGGTTAATGAAGATTTTTTGAAAAATGTGACCTAACTATATTAAAAAGTGGTTCAATTAATTCTGCTCGTTATTCTGATCAAACTATTTTCAGGTTTTGCGCATTTAACGTTACACGTTGTATAGGGTGTGATGAATCGCATATTTTCCAAAATTTTAAAGATACTTACAGGCACTCTCATGGACTTTATGATATTGTAAAAATGAAGGCGACTGCGAAGGTCCCACGTGGTCATAGTCAGTATTGCCTAATACGCCAGTCAGTGATAGATTCAGGCTGGAAGCAACGTTCCTGTTTCCACCGGATTGCGAGTACAAGAAATCTTCTAATATTGACCCTCGAGAATTAGATCGACTTTTGACAAGCCTTACTTGCTTGTTAAATGATCCAAACTCTTTGAAATAAATAAAATATCTGAAAATAGTCACAAAGAATTTTAGCATGGTGGGTTTGTCAATTTATAAGTATTCAGTTTTTGAGCACGAAAACTAGAAAATACACAATAAAATTATTTAAATAATTTCTTCAACTGCGTACTGCGTAACTCATATTACGTGCAAATTAATATAAACATTTTCAAACTGATCTCCGTATGAAAGCAATTAGTAAATTCTTTACTTTTTTAAGTCTTCTAAATCTCTCTCATTAGGATTTATCCAGAGTGAGCTTTGCAAACTGTCACCACTCTTCGTAGCGCATTGTAGGATATTTTGACATTTATCTGATTCGTCAGGACTTTCAGGTTTTAGGTCATTGTCATCGAAATCCATGTCTCGGAACTCATCAATGTCTTCTAGATCTATTTCTGGGCCTTCATCTTCTAAATCTGAATTCACTGTTTTAGAATCAGAATTGGCTGCATCTTCTTCGTCTTCGTGGCATGGCCATGATGTGTTGGTGCCTATAAAATGACCTACAGTTATTCATGGCTCAACATATCCATTGATATTATTTATACATATATTACGTTAAATTGAAATTTACCTTTTAGTATAGGGTTCAGATTAAACGACGCTGGACTGGAGACTGGTACTGGCAAAGCTTGGTGTTTCAAACATAATGTAATGACTGAACACACTCTTGCTAGGAGTCCATCAAATTCGGGTTCATCTGGACACTGCGAGCAGAACCTGTGCAAAGTCTGGACATATTTTTTCGTACACAGTGCCCTTCGCCCCGCTTCTGCAAAATTAAATATAGTTTATGATTTATTTAGTATTTAATGAAAGTATAACTAATAGTTTGAAATTTATAAGGTATTCTGCTGCATTCGCTTATACTGGAAACCGACCACAACTTAGTTGGGAAAATGACAGGCAGGTGGTGGTTTGAGACAAATTATAGAAATGGTATACACACAGGCTATTTATTATATATTCTTGGTTTGTGGCAGGGCTCGGAAACCGGTTGAAATTCTTAACCGGTTACGGTCGTTGACCCCAAACCGAAATCGATTTAGGTTAAGGTTTGCACTTTACCGGTTTTTACCGGTTTTTGCGGGAAACCGGTTTTTCATGAATTTTGGTTTTGAAAGTGAAAATTAACCGGTTAAACACCCCCCGCCCCCTAACTAAGCAAGTCGCAACATGAATCTACCCGCACCATTTAAGTTCTTCGGTTGTATTTGACGTCCTCAGATCAAACATTTTTTTTCCTAATGGTTTCTGGGGTACTAAATATACTAATGTCACTATAACTTGTTGGAAGTGTTAAAAAAGTAGACGAAAAATATTTACGACTTACGGAATTAACCGGTTAATTTGGGTGTCAAAACCGTTTGTGCTTCTGTAACCGGTAACCTTTGTCATTTGGGTTACATATGAACAGTTCACTTGTTTAACCGGTTAATGAGGGAACGATATATTTACCGGTATTTCATCGAAATTAACCGCTCTTTTTAAACCGGTTCAGAGCCCTGGTTTGTGGTACAATTTAAAACATGTGGTCGCCTTTTCTGCAAATGCCAAAATAATGATCGCATTGGTAAAGAAACATTGACACATAGATACGTACTGATATTGCAAAGATGCTGCAAGGTCTGAAGGATGTGGGCGCAAATCTTGAGCCTCATGCGTCCCTCGTAGCGGTCCCACCGGTCGAACACCCTGAGGAGCACGCTACAGAGGCCTGTCTTCACGATCTGCATGCAGCACACCTCTGTGTGAGTTACGCACGTGTGATCAAGTGACAAACACTGGCGCATTGAACATGCAAACAAACTTTCAACAAAACATAACATAAATTCATTAGCGACAAACGTATTATAAGGTTGTGGTAAAGGCTGCCTTGCGTGTCACGTAACAGAAGAGTTTGTGGTATCATTCGACTGTGACAAATTGTTGTGTACCGGCTTAAAGATTGTGTGCGACCTATTGTCTTTGTAACATAAAATGTTTGAACAATTAATCACATAAATGACTAAGATAAACAATGGTCATGATCGTCTTGAAAACAAATGACTTGTATACTTAACTATTTTTACTGAAATAATCAATAGCGTCGAGACAGAGTCGCAGTCTTGCCGTCGGGATGAAGCCGAGGCTGACCAAGACCCGCTCGTAAGTCGTCGTTATACCATCACGTATCAAAATAGAGGTAGTAACGGCTGAAATCGTAAAAATAACGACCATAAAATACATACATATCACTTGCGATTCATGTCAAGTTGATATATTTTTCTATTCAGTGGACAATAACTATTAAACATTGATTTCAAAAGGTTCAATACATAAGTTAATTTGTAGAGTTATCAGATAAATACACTCATAACTTCTTTAAGCAGGATTTTTCAACAACTGCATGACAGGTTATTGATAAAGTTAGAAAAGCAGGAATTAATCAGATTTGTTTTGGCGTTAGAGCAAAAAAATATGAATAGTAACACGATTTTAACTTACCATTCTTGGCCAATTGTTTCATAATAACGAGCAAAGGGAAAATCAGTTTATTATCTGTAAAGTGTCCCTTCAATATAAGATGCATAGTTCTTACGCAACCGAGCATCCTTAACTTCATAGCGAACTTTGGATCTGGAATCAATTATATTTTGATATTTTTATGTAAGCTTTGCAGCAAATGCAAATAATTTCATAAAATTAAAGGAGAGTAGATGGGCTTGTGGCTAAGTAACAACAGCCGCACGGGTCGATCAATCAGGTTAATCTACTTTTGCCGCGGTTGGTCCGTGGATGTGTGATCATCTTTATACAACGTGTCCCAGAAATCAACGTCAAGCCGAAAACGGGCAATAGGCCAAGTCGTGACAGCTATTAGAAAAATATAAAAAAAAATCTTGGTCATGTACTTTTCGAATTATAAGCATTCAAAAATAAATCTCAAAAAGTGACACCCTGTGATGGTTTTTCAAGTCCTGTGACTACATTATTAACATTTCGGTAGTTTTTTTCTCTGTGATGTAACCATGAATAACCCTTCTGTAAATTACAGTTAAAAGTAAAACGTAACTGCCTCAGTCCTAAATTAAATGTTAGATTTTTGCCCAATATTGAATTCAAAATAATGACATCACCCAACTTTAACCGACTGTACTGAAAAAAAAATCTACTACACTATTTTGGCAAGTAACTTTAAAAGATGGCGCGTTTAGTCAGGATTCCAAAATGGTATAACACATACTAATTGCTACTTCTTAATTGAGAAAAAACATTTTTTTTTTATGAAGCCGTATTTCATAAAAGTTCGATTGAGACGAAGAGTGACGTTATTTTGACTAGTGTGAGCGAGAAAGATTCATTTTAGCTAATGTGAGGTGACGCTACTTTGACAAGTGGGAGCGAGATAGATAGTGACGCTACTTTTATCTAACTAAGAGGGAGACGGATTGACACATCATTTCATATGTGTGAGTGAAACAGATAGAGACGCTACTCTGGCTAAACAGGGATGCGTCGGCAAATTGTGCAATACTGCAGTACGTTACGCTCTTTCGTTGACTGCACATCTTTTTGTATTCGTATTGACTTCGTACTTACAACTGTGGCTTTGTTTATTGGACTTGATTTGCATTGTAATTTGGATTTATCTGCACCGTTTCTGACAACCCCGGACTTGTTTTAATCGCAACCCCGTGTTTGTGTAGTGTTTTATCATGCCATCTCGATACACCGCACAGGAATACGCCAACATGCATCTCATTTATGGAGAATGCTTATGCAACGCCAATGCCGCAGCAAGAGTGTATCGTGAGAGATACCCGAATGCTGAGCGTCATCCCGATCATCGAGTATTTATTAATGTGCATCGGTCATTATCAGAGGGTCGATTTCCTAGCCAAATGGTTAGCGAGGGAAGACCCGTTATGCCCTACGAAGCCGAAGTCTTGCAAGCAGTTGAAGAAGACAGAAGTATCTCAGTACGTGGAATTGAACAGAGCATAGGAGTCCCCAAAAGTACTGCACATCGTATTTTAAAAAAGAACGAGTTTCACCCATACCATGTACGACGAGTACAAAGTCTGCTACCCCGAGACTACCCAGAGAGAGTACGATTTTGTCGAACGATGTTGCAGAGGCACCGAGAGGACCCGCGATTCTTTGAAAAAATTCTATGGTCCGATGAATCAACATTTAAAAAGGACGGTTACATGAACCTCCACAATTTGCACGAATGGCACGTGGAAAATCCAAATTTGATGCGGGAAGATAGATCTCAGTACCAGTTTAAAGTAAATATGTGGACGGGAATTTTGAATGGTAAAGTTATTGGTCCAATCGAGCTGCCGGAGAATTTAAATGCCCAGGGTTATTTGAACTTCTTACAGAACCAATTACCAGAATTATTGGAAGAAGTGCCACTGAACATTTACGGCAGTATGTGGTATCAACAAGATGGCTGCCCAGCGCATTATGCTCTCACTGTACGAGAGTTTCTCAATCGAGAATACCCCGATAGGTGGATTGGGCGGGGTGGTACAATTTCGTGGCCTGCCCGTTCACCCGATTTAAACCCCATAGATTTTTTTTACTGGGGTACGATAAAGGATAAAGTGTACTCTAAACCAATTCAAGATTTAGACGAGCTGCGCCAAAGAATTGCAGAAGCCGCTGAATACATCAACTCAAGAAGATACGCCCGTCTTATTACGCGATCATTTTTAAAGAGATGTAGAACTTGCATTGCAGCTGAAGGAAAACAGTTTGAACATTTGTTATAAAACTTCGTAAATCTGATTTAATAAAAATTATAATAAAAGAAATCCAACGACTGAATTTTATTTCAAATGGACCTAAAACCAACAATGTACTTTTTTTCCTCAATTAAGAAGTAGCAATTAGTATGTGCTATACCATTTTGGAATCCTGACTAAACGCGCCATCTTTTAAAGTTACTTGCCAAAATAGTGTAGTAGATTTTTTTTTCAGTACAGTCGGTTAAAGTTGGGTGATGTCATTATTTTGAATTCAATATTGGGCAAAAATCTAACATTTAATTTAAAACTGAGGCAGTTACGTTTTAACTTTTAACTGTAATTTACAGAAGGGTTATTCATGGTTAGATCACAGAGAAAAAAACTACCGAAATGTTAATAATGTAGTCACAGGACTTGAAAAATCATCACAGGGTGTCACTTTTTGAGATTTATTTTTGAATGCTTATAATTCGAAAAGTACATGACCAAGATTTTTTTTTATATTTTTCTAATAGCTGTCACGACTTGGCCTATTGCCCGTTTTCGGCTTGACGTTGATTTCTGGGACACGTTGTATATCAAGACCCCTCCGTGCCTCAAAAAGCAGGTTAAGCCGTTGGACCCGGCACTCATTCGTGGATAATAAACAGTTGTTACGGGTCGTCAGAAGCCCGAAAGTCTGACAACCACAACTTACCAAGGGGTTTCGTATTACCCAATAATTGGGTTGTGGAGGTCAGACAGACAGTCGCTCCATATGAAATACTTGTATTCAACTGCATCCAATTCGACTGGAAGCCGACCCCAACATATTTGGGCAAAGGCTAGGCTTTTTTTGGGGTTAAAAGACGAGTAGATAATAATTTTAAAATCAATATTTGTAACCTCGTGAGCTAAGAGGCGCAAGTATCCAGAGTAGATCTTGCAGCACCACCTCTGTGCCACCATGTCGGTCTCTCTTGTCATGCATGGTGCCAACCACCCTGCGAATGATTACTTGTGTGCCTTTCACCTGAATGAAGTCTTGTGCGCACTGATACCGGGCCAAGTTGTTAGCTGGAATCAACCGCGTGGGTTAAGGTACCTTTCGGCGCTAACGAGGCGAGGATCCACACGAGGTCCTGCAGTATCAGCTCGGTGGCGACGTTGCCGTCTCGTTTGGCGTGTGTCGCTATCATCGTGCGGATCACTACCTGCGTGCCGTTTACCGATATGAAGTGCTGTGAGCACTGCTGCCTCGCAAGGTTGTTCGCTGAAATTGTCGATATCGACAGGTTTTGTAATACAATTTTGTACAAGGGTATTTTAAATATTGTTATAGCTTTTAATTTGCAGTGTTTAGTTTATTAACAGAAATTTACAATCCCAATTTAGCTTAGTGAAAAGCAATCTTGACATTTACAATGTGGCTGTTGTTTATGTAATTTTAAGTCATAAATAAATCGATGTTGAAATAATTATGTTAATTTGATTGAACACTGCAGTGCGGCGATATGACAACTGAATCGACAATAGCTTCGACATTACACGTTACAAGGCTGTGTTGTCAACTGGTCCAATGTCATCTAAGTGAGCTCTTCTTAAATGTCAGTAGGTAGGCCAAAAAGGAGGTACCAAGTAGAAAGGGTACTAGTAAAGCAATAATTGAAATGCCAGTGTTGCCAAATACCTCTGTGCGGTCATCTATATACACTTTAAATTAAAAAGCAAATGTGCGATTAAAATAAAACGTGTTATTATCGTTCGTTATCGGTTAATCTCAGATATTTTTCTTGTAACTCGGCATTTGTTAATTTATTTAAGCAAACGATTAATGCATGCAGTGCTGTACAATGTTTTTGCATAATATTGATTAGTTTGTTTCACGTTATTTATTTGGATAATTGGCAGTAATTCCAACGTATTTAAAGTATAAGCGGCACACACGTAACATACCCTTCTTAACTGCGGGCACTTTATTTTCTTTGCCTGTTTTTTTGGTTTCTTTCTTCTTGATTCCCGATGACTCAATGGGAACTAATTTATTGGAAATAATCATGAAAACAAGTTTGCATTTTGGTTGTTTTTTTAAATGTCATGTGTTATTGATATTCATAAAAAATAAAGCATGGTCTAGCTGTAGTAAATTGATCGTAAATTAACTTGTCATTTGAAAGGATTTATATCGTAACTTGATTGCAAAACGGAATACCATTTCGGAATCAAGTGCAGGTCTAATGCCATATGTAGGCAGACGTAGGCAAAAAAAATACGATATTTGCGTAGGTACGGTACGCATCTTAATAATACATGTTTGTTTCCGATGTAGTAGGTAAATATTATATTTACCTGAACATTTTTTTCCTTTCCCTTGTTTCAAACACAAAACTTCTCTTAATATTGATGTAATGTATGTGCAAGTTGCTGTGTCTCTGCAGGTCTGTAATAAACACAACGAAGTGAAAATTTAATACTGAATCCCTGATAAACATCAGAAAGATACGCATACAAAGGTGATTTATTTAGCATGTGGATTACTGTTGGATATACTGACCTCCAATATAGCAAGAAGCATCTGTATGGCTCCCGACTGTTTGTTCCATAGTTTATCCAATGTGCTCTGGCGAACATGTTTGTCTGAAAACAAAAGTAGTTGGAAATAAATCAAGATGTCCAAACACAAACTCAATATTCGATAGTGTTTATAAATGCAGTGACATTTTATTATTGGTGCGAATGCCAGTACGTAGGGTCGTCGTCTGTGCGTGGAGAGGGCGTCCTCGTGCGTCGTTGCGAGCGCGATGACCGTGCGCTCGCGCCGACTGGCTGCCACAACACCACCGCTTCCGCGACTCTTTTTGTTCTCATACTACAACTGGAGCAGATCATCGGTACCCGAGGCCGACAAGTGGTCTTTCAAAGTATTATTATAGCCAGTAAATACCGCCATTCCGGTATAATTGTACCACAACGAGCTATACGTGTATACTAAATCATTTTTGTTTGTCGAATCGGCAACAACTTTAATTGAACTGCCAAAGTAATTGGCGCAATCATTTCAAATGTCCATTTCGACTGTTATGCAAAGATCTTTATTGAACGTTGGTGGTTACTGATTTTATATATAAGTAAAGGAAACTTATTAACACTAAACTATAATTTATATAGTTGAGCACTTTTATTTGAATATGAATTTAATGTAAAGTGCTACCAATATTTTAAAGGGGAACTAGTTTGAAAATGGTAAAAAAAAAGCAGTGGGTATTTACTACGAATAGTAGGAAGTAGGAAGCTCATAAAATCCTTGTTGTTTAAGTTTGAGCGGTTTAACATGAATCGAGAATATAGGGTATTCTCGATTCATGTTACCAACATTCGATGCGATTGCCATTCCTAGGATTATTGACAAACATCTCTATGACTGCTATAGAGAAGATACTTTTAATGGATTTTGTGAATATTAAAAAGATTACTATTCGATCGAGTACATTGAAGAGTATGTAATTTTTAGTTTCATAAATTCAACTCAAGCACTACACAATGGATATAATTTTAATCCATGTAAAAATCTTGACCGTTGACTACGGAAGCGTGCGCGTACTTCGTTTCAAGTACACCGTTGTTTATGTCGTATCAAAATGTGCAGTGATGGCCTAGTGGGGCAGTAGTGACAATGACATGCCGTCTCATTGGTGCTGCTGGCGGTTCGCCAGCGGGGCACGCGCGTGGCGGCGACGTCACGCTGACGACTGTGCGGACAGCAGCCGCGTCCAGCCGGCACGGCTCTAAATACGCGGGCATTTCTAGAATACACTGACGGCACCGTAGCAACTAGCAACCGAACGCGGACGCACCGGACGTATCGGCAAAATGTAATTTTGATAGCACGCTCCAGAAAATTTTGTTTATCATGCTGTTTACAATGTAAAATCCCTCTTTTCCGATTAGATCTGGCATTGAATCAGGAAATAAACAAGAAGATGAATATCTAAAAAGAAGGAATGACATTCCATACCTTAAATACTATCACTCCCTGATTTATTTCCCGTTGACATATTGTAAATGGCGAGTTACGTATAGAAAATTGAAAGATACATCAAAATGCCAGTATGTCAATACATGCCAGCACACTTCATTAAGCGCATTGACAGGTATTGGCGATTGGCACCACGAGTGATCGCTGCAAAATGTATGGCCTTTCTGACGCTAACATGGCTTCTTGATTAAAGCCTTTGGTAAAGGAGTAATTAACGGGTGTATAATTGTATGTGATACGATTTACTGAACTTGATGTATACGTGTGCTCAATTAGGATGGCTACACTACTCGCGCCAGTCGGTGCCAATGGCAAAATTGTAAACATGTCCCTGTCATAGTAGGCGTACAGCTGGCAGATATTTAATAATATCAAATATCTAGATTGGTATCTGAGAATTTCTGATACTTACAGGTACTTGTATCGAGATTCTAATGTCAAGGGACTGACGTGTATTATGACGTTACCTTGCTTTAATGGCGTTACTTTGTTACAAAGTACTTACCCTAGCTGGAATGTTGATTGCGATTAGGCTATTTCTGAAAACTTACATAAACAGCTTATACTGTTCCCACTACTGGGATACAGGTCTCCTCTTGGTGAGAGGGAGTGGGCCGTAATCCACCATGCGGGCCCGGTGCGGGTTGTCTACCAACCCGCACTGGGCCCGCATGGTAGATCACATGTTTTCGAATTTTTGGTTCTAGGACATGCCGGTTTCCTCACGATGTTTTCCTTGAGAGCAGTGGTGATGAAATAATTTACACAAAGTAAAGCGCCTGTCTGGGTTCGAACCTACGACCTACAACTCGTAAGTCGTGGCCGTTACTACTGGGCCACCACAGCTCTCTCTGATTTCTGAAAACGTATTGATTACGATTTGTAGTCAATTCCAATGTCAAGTGATTTGATTGGCACTTTTGGCAGGTATTATTCAATTACAGCAGTTGAAAGAGCTTGGTTCCCTTGGTTCACAAGAAAATGAAACTTTCTCTGCCTTTGAAAATTTATTTATTTATTTAATACTTCAAGCACATACATGTACAGAGGCGGACTTAATGCCATAGGCATTTTCTACCAGTCAACCTTTGGGTAATGCAGAGACAAACAGTAGTAGATGCAATCATGAAAATTGAGGAATAAATAATTTAAATATTAATAAAATATATGTACATAATTACATATCAATATAAGCACAAATAAATATACATAAATACATGAATATACTAAAAAGAAATAAGACAAACAATAAGAAAATATTAGCGTTGTGACGATACTGCCAGCTTCTTGCGAATGTGCTCGCGAATCTTAACTTTAAAGGATAATCGGTTGGTTGCCATCCTGATTTCCTGGAGGAGCGCATTCCACAGAGAGAGATAGACTGAACGAAGAAGGAAGATTGAATGAAGTCTGTGCGGTGAGTGGGACATTGGAGAAGACGATTGTGTGATGAACGTAGATTTCTATTGTGGTTGGCGCTAATGTACTGAAAGTGGGAGGCTAGACAACCAGGGAAAGAGGGAGAATCAAGAAATGAAAACAAGGTGGTCAGCGCCCTTAGCTATCTACACTGGCGTATGGGCAATGGAAAATCAGAACAGCAATGCTTAAAACATGGCAAGTTAATTGAACGCATCTTATGTATTGCATTGGTTGAGTAACTTATGTTCACTCTGATTCCCAAATCTTCTCCTTGAGTAAACATTCGGTTTTTATAAAATGTAAGTTTATTTTTAATATTGTGGTGTTGATGACAGAATCACATTAATTCCGTCGCTTTAATTAATTTTGTTCAAACAGAAAATGTCGTCGCATTTCTATTTATTCTTCTCTCCGTCCGTATCTCATTCCTTTACACACGAATGTGTAACATATTTTGAATAATTACACTGTTTTTTATATCAATTCCGACAAGTTTTTAATGTATATGCGGATATCTAGATATGGTTAAGAACCAGTCAGAAGTGTATTTCCTTATAGGCACTGATCGTTGAACCAATATTAATTTCAGCGACAAAAATGTGATAATACGGTTGATGATAATGAAATGAAATTGTTTATTCCATAGATGGGATATCCGAATCACCTTTACACGTCATATTAAAAAAAAAAAGCTAGATGAGGTCGGCGTTTCCTATCTGATCACTTTGAAAAGAAAGGTTGAAACAAACTTAAAGGTCACAGTCTCTTTTAAAGTCCAGACATAATCTTGGTCAGTTCATGTGAATACCATGTAGGTTGATGTCTAAAATGGTCCTTTGAGGAAAGTACGACAGATTTCAGTGGACCAGTCCGGTCAGTGCAAGA
The DNA here is from genome assembly GCA_949629135.1 of Eremobia ochroleuca. Classification (NCBI taxonomy): domain Eukaryota; kingdom Metazoa; phylum Arthropoda; class Insecta; order Lepidoptera; family Noctuidae; genus Eremobia; species Eremobia ochroleuca. Next base: position 9,874,740 of record OX451386.1, on the reverse strand, counting down.
ATTTGTGAGTAATCGTGTAGCTCAACTCAGCACCTGACGAGTTTAATAACAAGCATGCTTTGCCTGAACTACCACATAGGTATTTGGCAAATGAACATTTTAATAGTAGTTTTCAGAAAACACTAAATATTATGACTTCCATTACACAGCAAAGTTTATAATAATAAACATGGAAGCACTTCGTGCGTATGACGTTTCAATATTGCAGCATATATTTAGGTAATACAACTTATGAGTTCCGTATAAACACATCCGACAGTTCCTAAAATCTTCCGCTTATCCTGTTACATAAACCGCGTCTAAATTCTAAATCATTGCCAACAAAATTTTAATGGCAATACACGTTTTGATTGATAGCAATTATTTATAACTGGTATGATAGAAATACTTAACGTAGTCCAAATTCTGGACGCCGATAATTGGTTACATTTGTAGAAAATTTGGCTGCAACTCAACTCACGTAGGTACGAGTATCTTGTACTCTTGTACATAGAGGTTGTTGAGACAATGGTCTTAATTATTTGGATTTGATTTATGGACCATTAATGGAATCATTAGTATTTTTATTGGACCTAGTTTGTACTTCCGCAATTTAGTGTTGGGCAATGTGTTGTAAATAAGGGCGTAATAAATCTTTGTATATGACGTAACGATTTGAGCCCTGAAAACCTTTTTGGAAACCTTGACTAAGCATTTTAAAGACTTAAAAAAAATCATTTACTGATTTTAAAAGATGCTGTTTTTCTATAAGACTTGAATTTTCTAAAGTGAACGCTGTTGGATGCAGTATGTATTTTCTTTTATGCTACGGCTACATAGTCACGATAACGCGAACTACACTTCACGCGCTCTCTGTGTACGAGTACAACGAGACGTCGAGCGGTGTGCGAGAGAGAGTGCGCGAAGTATAGTTGCGTTATCGCGACAATGTAACTGTGGCATTACATTTTTTTTCAATAGAATAAAGTACCTTCCTGAGCAAAATAATTATTCTAGACGGTAGATACAAAATGTTTATATACATAATAATACTAGCCTGAAGCACAGGTTCAACCTAGTTCAGGCAAATTAGCAACTGTGCGCTATCGTAATTGTTAAGGTATTAAAGTGTAAATGTTATCCCCTTTATATAAATAAACGATTTTATTATTTATTTATTATTATATAATTAAGTTCGTGCCCCGAGTCTTACGAAATATACATAGACATTATTTATTATGTATATTGCCGAGGAGTGCCGGTTTGACCAATGTCAAGGCGAAACATGATTTACGAAGGCCCACAAATAGATTTGCTTGCGTAGACTTCGCTTTAATTGTTACTCTACGAAACTTTTTGTAGTTTCCAAACTCCGTATTTACATTTTTCTTGGAAACATATCTCAACTTGTCTTAATCCTAGTCAGCAAATATCAACGAAATAGAACACCGAAGTTAAAGTGTAAGACATGCAAATATGTAGTTTGAAAGCAGTTTCTTGATGTAAAAATGTCTTATTTTGATTTACGGTCGCAGAAGCGAAATGTAACACAAGCAAAATAAAAGAAATTTATTGCTTTGGAAACAACACTTAATATTAGCTCGCGGAACAAAAGCTGTGGGGAAATGATACGAAGTGTGGGAACCCGACGGTGCTGTTTGTACCAGTTGTTGATAATTGAACAAAGGCTGATAAGTTTCGGATATCGTTGAATAAATTAACGGTAACAATTGGTGTTGGGGCACGGGCGGCGCTGGCCGAGGGCCCAATGCACCAAACCGTTACTTTATATAGGTCTCTCACGCGATGTTACTGCAGTGATGACACCTGCTGATTTACTTTTTTCACCGCGAGGCTCAAGTTTTATAGGTTTAAAGACACGCAATATGCTTTCGTGTGTCACCAAATATTGTGATACTAAGGAAAGTAAACAGAGGACACAGTGTTACTAGTCTGCCAGTTGCTGAACGACCTCTTTTTATGATAATTAGTAATAGATTCATGATTAAAAAAAAGCGAACAAGCTAAATACTTCTTGACAAAATCACTATTGATACGGCTATTTTTATGATGCTATTGTGTAGCATAAATGCATTGAAACTAACATTAGCAAACACTTTGTATATACGGCTATTTTTATGATGGTATTGTGTAGTATAAATGCATTTAAACTAACATTAGCAAACACTTTGTATTTATGCCGTAAACAATATTGAAACTTGGCTGCAAACACGCCTAAAAATAGCCAAATTGGCTTGTGAAAAAGAAAATACAAATATTCAGGAATGTATAAACGTGTATTGCAGCTAAACTGAAAGAATGGAGTCGTTGCCCTACCCTTGCGTAGCACGCTACGAGCCGTAGGCAAGTACTCATCAGTACCTTGCTACGCCCCGTTCGCGAGTTTCTAAGTAAGTCATGTAAGTTCAGATTCTCACGCAACGTGTTACTTACTCGTACCTTGAAGCCGTAAAAAATCAAAGATTTCTTATCGTAATAAAGTTGTGTGATGTTTCTATATTAGGTTCTTGTTTATTTTGTTGTTGGTAATGGAATTAAAGTAGTTTGACGTTCAGTGATTTAGCCAGTCGTAGGAAAGTTCACACGATTTACACCCACAGTAACATAGTATCACGCCTGCATTTATCACAAAGGGATAGGCAGAGGTGTACATCTAGTACAACCACATTCCGGCAGTTATGTTTGAATCCCATGTAACAGGGGGGGGGGGGGGGGGGATATTGTCATCAACTGGGCACAAAGCCAGACTCCGGGCTGCTACTGAGAAATTTCAGATGGAAAAACCCAATAACATTTTGTCCGACCCGGGAATCGAAGAGACAGTCTCAGCAGTAGCGCCAGCGACCAACCGACTGGGCCAACTAGACCAACGAGCCAGTTACATCGATAGTATGCCTAGAAAAGCACAATATCTACATGACTGCATCAAATAAAATGGAAAATTATAGGATTTTCCGTATAGTGGATTTCCCATATTCGAGATTCGTTTACTTTAGTATGATTTATAATAAACATCTCATAGAAAATCTTTTTAATGTTCGAAAATATAATATTTGGATTGATGTCAACTTTTAATTCCCAGCCTCTTTGACTGTTATTTTATTTATGATGAAGCCACATGTATAACGTGAACAACTTTTTTTATAAAAATCATCTGTCACTTGCGTGTAATTATTATAAGTTGTCGTAAAAGCGGATTTAGTTTATTTTATACCGAACATTTTGTGGCCTTGGAAATTTTACACGGTTACAGGCGAAAGATTGATTATTATGTGATACTTTTCTCATCCACATTGAAAGTTTTACATGAAAACTACGGATTTTAGAATGATTTTGGCGCTCTGTTTTCTATAAAAAATTCTACCTTCTGTTGTACAATAGCTATTAAGCAGTGAATGGTTGTGATACTTGTATATACCATGTGTAACTGAATTAATTCACATTATGAAAGTAGTTTGTTCAGAATCGTTTACTCAATCGATTTCAATTATTTTTAATATAAGTAATTTTTTCTATGCCTAAAATAATTTAAAATACGTAAATTATAGTCACACTTCCAATGTACAGAGAAAATAAACCAAAATAGACGAAGTACTTACTACGCTAGACCCTTAAACGTGAGGGACTGTGTGCGTGCGTAGGTTTGTAGTGTGACCACAATTTTCTCCCACAGTCATAACTCGTTTAATAAATATACAATGTTTTATATATAATAGTAAGAAATCTGTATAAGTATGTATTATGATTATACCATAGTATTCTAACTGGGGTGTTTCGTGGTGTGCGTTAATTCTGGGACATGTTGTATAAGTTTTTCTTTTTTTTCCATAAATACAAAAAAAAAAACAAGTTTATGCGTCTCCTTTGTAGCTTCGCTAACAAAGGTGAACCAACGACGCGGACGCTTACATGTATGTAGGCATTGAGGACCGCTCAGAATACCTAATAGGTAGGAAGGTGGCCAGGCCGCTTCGAATTGCCTCCTCATAAAATAAGTTTTAACAATAATCTTTGAGTTCTAAGTTCGACAAAAAGATTTTCTTTGCAATTAAGTTCATTATTTTACTATCTTTCCTTCAAATCAGTTTTGACGAATCGCCTTCACGCTAGCGCTTTGAAAATGAAGGTTTTCGCGACCCATTTCGTAAATCATCGAGATATAAGGCAATTGCCTAACCTAATGGTATAGCGGTACCAGTTACAAGTTCGTGTGTAACTATCAAGCAATTTTTAAAGAAAAATTAGGCCAAAACGTAATCCTTTTAACACATTAACGAACTTTGGATGGGGCTATTGACTAGGTACAAAGAATGGTGAACAAAGTTAAAGTGTTTTCGTTTAACAAAAGCTATGAACTCTTCGCTGTCACGCCAATAGTTTGAATTTGTTTGACTTTAACTTTGTTATGACTTTCGTCGTCATAAAACGATTCAGTAAAGAAACATGCGTAGTGTTTATGTACATTCGGGTATCTTGCTAGTAAAATTCGTTTGACCTATGTTCCCAAGTTCAACGTATATTTTTCTGAATCGATAGAGACGTCTGTGAAAATTGACCGTCCGTAGTGACCTTAGACTGTAGTTCAGGTTTGGATTACAACCTTCAATTTCAAATTTCAATTGAGCAATAAGCGGCCCTTAAATTATGGGCGTAGAGTCTCTCTGTGACATTTTTCATAATGAAAATACGGCTGTAATTCGTCGTGATTTTTTTAGAATATGGAAACAAAAATACGTAAGGCTGTATTTATGTTTATAGAATGAGATATGGAGATTTGTTCCAGCTATCCATAATGTCATGACTACGAGGAAGAATAATATACAGTCTAATAATATAATGCACCGCTTTCCTCTATCATTAATTTATCATACAAAACTCCTCCATTATGAAATATGTATTATCTCACTCAAGATGTCGTCTTTCTGACATAAAAACGAGTGAATCTTTTAACTTTTTTGTTTATCCATTACCGAGTGTGCCTCAATTATCACTTTTGTGTTCTTTTTGTATGTATTACTGAGAGATGCCGTCAAAGCCCAATGTTGGGCAGTTTGCCAAAATGCAATTTCATGTGGGTATATGTACAGTGAGTAAATGAAATAAGTGTGCAGGCAGGTATGGTCAGTTTTTTTTAACAAATTATGCGTTCATTGACTGGTATTTGGCATCACTCGAAAGCGTGTCTTGCGCAAGTATTTATGTAGCCAATAATAATGACAATTGCTTGTAATTTGCATAAAAGTAAATTGCCTTGTCTGCTCACATACATACCTAACTATTTTGCTGTGTGTACCAGTGTTAGTCAAAACAATACTCCTTCTGAATGGAATCGTATAGTTCACATACCTAGTAGGTAATGTATAAGAAGTACGTAGTGTTGTCTAGACAGACGGATTACATTAATCCAATTGATTGATTCCAGTATGACTATTTTATGACTAATAGTAGATACTGAGGAAGTAGAGCAATGTCACACAGATCCAGCAGAAAGTGAAGAGTGTACCGTATTTAGCATACGAAAGGAAGACTAATAAGAAGAAGAACATGGCAATGTGTAGGTATAGATAGAACTTTTGAGTTGCTAGTCGGAATGCAATTCAGGAAGGTACGTAGATATTCAAATGATATGCATTGGTTCTATCTAAAGGACATGTAGCAATCTATGGTACGTGTACGGAAATTTCCATGACCACTTAAATCCATGTGTATATTGAAAAATATGATAACAAACCGCATGTTTACTTTTTCATTAAATTCTCGTCTAACTAGGCATGAACACAGAACTATAAGTTTAAAGGAGGACTATCCAAAGAATGATTACAGATAAAGTAAACATTCTTTTTACATGGACTTCTGGAAATTTTGGGACCTGTGTGTACAGGTTTCGAACGAACGTACTAGAACCATTTATTTTGTTTTTAATTTTTTTTTCTTGCGATTTTGGCCAGCTTTTGACCTCGATCTCGTCTGTTGGGAAGCGATGGACGAGGTCTATTATGAAACGAGAAACCCAGGAGATGCCTTGTTCACTCTTGCTTTGCAAGGCTGACGGGTTGTGCCTGGCAGGGAACACACGCTAGCAGAGAGCTTAGAACAGACTTTGGTCGTGCGTATAATAAATGTGGAGGACAAGCGAAAAAAAAAAACAAATAGTGTGTAACGTTCAAACTCAAACTCAAAGCATTTATTTCAAATAAATCAATTACAGGCACTTTTGAATTGTCAAGGGTTCGGTCAGTCAGAAAGATGATGCTAGTTGCCCATTCCAAAGCGTTGTGGCGTTCAAACCTATGGAGAAGAACGGGCAAGAAACTCCACGGACACTCTTTTAAATCATAAAATGTAGGTGTTCCACCCTACGTTTTTGACAGTGCATTTGTTTTTAATATTGCTATTAGAGTGTGCTATGCGACCTCCCCTTTTATGATATCAAGCGTGACCGTTATTTAGGGTAGGAAGGGTAACTCGTATCTACGAGTATCTAATGTGATTTATTCAAACTTCGACGGTTTTTTATAGTGGATACAGTATTCATTTATAAATATAGCGGAAACCTTGAAAATAGTGGTCGGAAATCCAATAAAGTAACAATGTATACACAATGGTGGTGGATTTTACATGTCTTACTGATTAAGTTCAGGGTAAGTTGAAATGGTTGCTATACGAGTATTACTTGGCTGATAAGTATCGTCCTGTTTAAAGCGTATCGTGTCAATGAAACGTTTCATATGAATTTATGTTATCCCGAAATTGAATTTGGATATGAAACTGATAATTTACGTGAAAGTATATGAGTTGTAATTTATTAAATGTCTATGAAACTGCATCATTGTCCTTGTGGGTGACACGGCTGTCGATTCTGAGGTCCTAGGTTCAATTCACGGATCAAAAAAAGTTTCTTATTGGCTTTTTCTGTCGGAAGGCAGTTTAAGTACGTTCCTGCCTAGAAATTGGAACTGTGCCCATTTTTGGTAAAAGATCTTACTCGACATTATTGTTTCCATAGAAATGTACAAAATGTAATTTCAGGCTGTCTTATAATATTGTGCGACATCGTCATGTTTCTGTATAGTAGTGAACTTTAGAATATTTCCTTTTGCAGTAAAGGCGTCGAATATTTTATAGTCGCAGTAATTTAAACACTTTATTATGTTAATTGTTATGAGCAAGGTTGTTGTAAGTCGTTGGACTATCTTGGGCCCCGCTTACACAATGCAAGTTTCTTACCTGTGACATACAATCAAATTGAAGCAACAAATGACTTGCATCGTCTAAACACGATTGACACAGTGCAAGTTATATTGTTGCTTCAACTTGTAGTGTCTCTGGCAATTAAATCATACCGTGTAAATCGCGGTATATAGGTTTTATGCGTCATTAAGCTTTGTCACTCTTACATCTTGCATGAGCAAGTCGTCTTCACAGACAGTAAAATGTAGAACTCATATTCAAACCAGGGTTGAACAATAAAAAAATAATACTATTCTTGATCCAAGAATTTCGTTGCTTTTAAGACCATGTTGAAGGTTAAATCTGTCTGGCCTTTCCCCAACTATATTAGGATCGGCATCCAGTCTAACTGAATGCAGCTGAATACCAGTATTTTACATGGAGCGATTGCCTATCTAACTTCCATAACCCAACTCCTGGGTTGCCCCTTGGTAATTAAGCGTTTGTCAGACTTTTGGGCTTCTGACTAGCCGTAACTATGTCAAAGATCTACGAATGGCAACTGGCAAAACAGCTTAACGTGCTTTCCGCGGCATGGAGGGCCTCAATATTTAATGGACACCCATCGACAAAGAGACCGCGGCAAACGTATTTTATTCTTCGTTCGACCTGTGTGGCTGTTACTGCTTAACCACGAGCTTGTAAAGGTTAACGGAAGTGATTTTCCAAGATGTTCGTAATTATTATTGTTACTTGAACTATGTTCAACATATGAAATTAACACATGTGGAAACCATTTTATTTTATCTTCTTCTCCATACATGGCCAAAATGTACGCGAGTACACAAGTTATAAATACTCTTTCAGTTTTTTTATTACATGCATTCATACGTATGTCGCATTTACCAATTCATTTTTATGTACAATATCGACGTTCGTATAATGCAGTTTTTATAAGCAATAAAAACGTTTACATCAACTTTATGTGTTTTGAATGAGACGAGAAGTATTTTTAGCAAATTGAAGAAAGGAATACTGCAGTCCGGCCGGTTTTAAAACGACAGATGCTTTACAATTTTGACCTTTTTGTGGAGAGTAAATATCGGTTAGTGTCGTAGATAGAGTAGTATACCTGTAAATCAGCTGTTAGCGTGGGTATACCTTTTGAGGTAGCGATAGTTCTTAGCAGTTGCTTGTAAACTGGTACTAATAGGTCATTTTCATTGGTCGAAAAGTCGGTCGATAAACAGCATGCGTGGACAGCCCGCAGGCGGGGAAATGACTAATGAAAGTCAAAGTCGACAACGCGATCGGTAGTACCGTTGGAGATGGGGATTCCCCACAGACGTTGTACCGACTCGGTACGTTTATAAATAAAGGGGTAGATTTATTGTCATTGGACTATGTACGGTCGTGTACATGGTCAAAATCTTACAGGTCTCGTAAGAGGAAAGTATTGCAAATTAGCTTGCTCCATCTTGTCAACAAGGAAACTGTATGTAAATGCTTGCACATTAGATTAAGCTGTCAATACGACACATTAAAAAAATAAAACAGCTTGAATTGCCATATTAAATGCGGGTCCAAATTCGGTTCTTTCTTTTCCTTGATGGTGTCTTACCGTGTGACGTAAGCCGCGTGTTGATCCTCGCGGTGATAGCGCGCGCCGTCTCAGTGGAGTCGGGCGCTCGCTGCTGGTGCAACCGCAGTCGCTCGAACAGACAGTCAGCCGCCGCCTCGTCCGCCATGCGAAACGCTGCACCAACACATTAAAAATATTTAGAATTAAGAATGAATCCACCCGTTCTAGAGGCCTTAATTTACTAAGTCATTCACATTATATCCCGGTTAAGTAGCTAGCAATAAAAAAAGAAAAGAAGAATGCCCTGATTATCATGAAATTGCGATAAATTACGAGTGAGGTACTTTAAAACTATGCATAATAATAAGCATGCATCATCATCTGCCTAGCCTTTTCCCAACTACGTTGGGGTCGGCTTCCAGTCTAACCGGATGCAGCTGAATACCAGTATTTAACATGGAACGACTGCCTATCTGACCTCCACAACCCAGTTACTGGGTAATACGATACCCCTTGGTAAGACTGGTTGTCAGACTTTTGGGCTTCTGACTACCCGTAACGACTGTCAAAGATCCACGAATGACAGCCGGGACCAACGGTTTAACGTGCTTTCCGAGGCACGGAGGGGTCTCGGTATGTAAAGATGGTCACCCATCCACAGACAAACCGCGGCAAGCGTAGCTTAACCTGATCGATCGACCTGTGCGGCTGTTATTATTTAGCCACGGGCCCCTCAATAATAAGCATGCATAATCAGCCTATAATATTCCCACTGCTGGCTACTCCCACCACGTGGCCCCAGTGAGAGTTACTGGATGCCACATGACACAATATGGCCAGCAATAGACTCGTCTACAATATAGTCAATTGACATTTACATAATTATGTCACTTTGTAGGTAGCGGTCCAGCTTTAGCTTCAAATCGTTTACAGGCTGAAATTATATGGTTGATTCAGTTGTTGTTTTTTTTTTTACTGAAATAAAACTAGATTTTTCTGGATATCAGCCACACTTGCAAGCAGTTCACCAAAAGATGTATCCGGGAAAGCATAATTTTTGAACTAAAAATGTAACTTGATGTTAGAATCAAAACTGTACCTTTTTGAGAGAAATAAATAAATTATTATTAATTATATTTTGTTAGCAGTTTGCAGCAGTTGCTGAGAGCTGTTGACTCCTAACCACCTACTTAGCTTAATGAATTAGATTCCTTAGAATATATTTTTATCTTAAGGATATAGTAAAACACACGAAAGCAAGCCAAACAATTTACATGAACACATTAAAAGTTAAAGCACAGGTTTGCAGATGATGTGTACTTTGAACTCATTTTATTGAAGGTAACGAGAGAATTAAAGCATATTCAACTCTATGAATGATGGATGGACTGTGGGAATGTTGATATGGTTAGAAAGGGCTTGAATACCGAGATGACGACTAATAGAGATGTATGGAAGAAAAGACATGTTGCGCCGATGATGATGTAATATTTCGTCCCAATCAACCCTTCAATTATTTTTGAAAAAAATCAAGTCTGTAACTTGGTGAGCTTCAGTATTAACGCTGTGAGCTGTTTATAATGAATGCATGTGACCTCAAAACATTAGTGTGTTGTTGTAGGCAAGGTTCTACTGATGCTGTCAAGTTGAAAAATACAATGCAAGTAGCCCAAGGTCACTCCGGGGCTTCTGAAGCCAGATGCTCGTTAAAGTAGTAGAATGTTGGAGAGACAGTTTTAGATGCGAAGCGAAAACATAATGGTGGAGGCAACGCGTGTTTATATTTATAGCTCATAACCGGCAATTGATCGTTAATTAGATCATTAGAGAATTCTCACATATGACTCAGTCGGTTCTTGTAATGTATTCAATACACCGCTATAATGGCCAGAGGAATTTACTTCGATTCAAATGTGTTATTGCGATCGGATGGGAGGGCGCAGTGCATCAAGCGTAAACAAACAAATTGGGGACAAAACGAATGAGCACACCAATGAATTTGTGTATTTGTTGGCAACTCAACACGAATATTTTAATGAAAATGTTCAAGAAGTTATGTGACAGTTTGTAATCAAATAAAGTGTGACAGTAAAGTCTGGAGTGAAGATATCTACCGGTTTGAGTGTGATGCTGTCTTTATTGTAATTAGACTTTATAGTATCTGATCTAGAGTAAACAGTTCAAATCGAGTCAGTTAAAGATGACCAAGTAAAACGCTTTCTACAAACTTCTATACTAATAGGCATGATTTAAAAACCGTAACGAATGTTTGGCACACGTCTGCATCAGCGTGTTTTTGCATGTAACACTATTAATCACTGGCTTTTGTTTCAAACGATTTATCGCTCTTAGTAACGTGTGAACAAATTTACTTAATCTCGACGTGTAATTAGGAACGATCGCGAACTAAACACAAAACCATTACTATAGTTACATTTATTTGCTAATTACAAACCTACGCGATTAATTTTATGTGTGGTTTGATTAAAATGTACGAATTAGCGAATGGAAATTTGGAGAGCGAACAGAAAATCGGCACTAACGTGAACGTAACCTGCGTTGAACATAATAATGCGATTGTGTTGACATTGTCTGAAAACGTGTTGATTTTCCAATTTTGAGAGATGATTTAAAACAATGAAAGTGACTACTACGAACGTACGTGAATGCGTGTCGTCCCTGCTGTTGTAAAATGTGACGGTCTATTTGTAAATAAACAGTGTGTGGTTTACGAGCGTCGGGTGTTGAGCTGTTCGCTCCGCGGCGGGTGCCGGCCGACTAGCAACCGAACCCGGCCGGGAAGGAAAATCGGGGAGGCGCGCGGGGCGGCTGCGATACTCATTGGGAAATATTTTTCCTATACGCACTCATTAATAATAAGCCCCTTTTTGATATCGATGCTAGGCAGACATTATTAATATGTCTGGTGATAGATTAATGGCATATTTCTTCACTACCGTAGCTACAAATTAGCATTCATACAATCACTTACTTGGCGACCATTAATGGACTTGTTAAAAGTGTATTGATCTTATAACTAATTGGATCGATAATTTAGTATCGTATTTACTTGTAACAATAAGGGAGATAAGGGCGGTATTCTTGGTAATTGGGTTTATGTACCTACCTACCTACAAATAAAGTTCCAACACATTATAGCATAACGAGCTTTTCTCACTTATTACACTTAACACTAGGTAGGTTGACATTGAATCGAAAACCAACCTACTGTATGAACATAAAATAAAAATGCACACGTTAGTGGCAAAAAAAAAAATAGGATACTTACATTTTCTTTTGGGTTTGGGAATTTCCGGACTTTGGGCAGAAGTATCAGTTGCTGAACACAAAAAATACACGAATATATGAAAACAAATGTTATATAACTAAACCAAAGTCAGGTTAGTTGCACCATTTATAACTCAAGAACGGCTGGACCGATTTTTATTATCTTTGATTTGTTAAATTTGTCTCCGCCCCGAATAACAGAATAACTATTAAAACCAGGGAAAAAATAAGAAAAAAAATGAAGATATTCATTTTCTCATACATTTTGTATGGAACGGACTTTTTAATGATATCCCTGGATTCACCCAATAAGTTAACACAAAATTTATTGATTCTTAGGCGGTACGAAGTTCGCCGGGACGGCTAGTATATTAAAAAAGAGTTTAAAACATGCTCACTACAACTCAAATGACGTTATGTAGGTACTTACGTGCTGTAATTTTATTCTTACCTGACATTTCTTATTCATTACAGAAAACTTTGGTGTGAATCAGTGTTATCTTTTTTGTTCTAACATTGCATTTCATTTCTGATTTAAATTATCTTTTAAAGTTTTTGAAGCAAATCGGGATTTTTTGGCAGTTTATAACCTTTAATGTAGGAACCTTCATTTGACTTTCGCGTTTCTTTACCAGCCAGTGTTTGACGAAAAAGTTTTTAATGCTTTTGGAACCAAATAGGTTAGATATTTATTTTTGTTATTACCAATATTTATTTAGTAGTACAGTTCTAACTAAATATAGGTAATACGGGCTGGTGTCCGCAACTCACAATTAAATATGTCTGGATTTAAAAAGATATGTATGTAGATTAGCCAACGAGCAATGGAGCGTACTAGTTGTTAAATTAACGAATCGTGTACGAAACACAAAACTGTATTCCAAAACTAAAACGACGTGGCTCAAATGGCTGCCTAATTTAAATAGGACATGTCCGCTGCATCCTGGACAAATAGTATGGTCACAAATAACACAGAACTGGTGCCCTGAGACAGTAAGACGAACTGGGTTCGGTTTCCTTCCAGGTCGTCCCAGGAGTGGGACAGCGCAGGCTAGAAAAAAATGGTATGTAAGTACCTACTACTGGAGGATTTTTTTTTACAGGCTCCAAATTTTTACAGGATGTTCTACTCACGAATATAAACAACTTTCACTATGGGACCAACTCTGAAATAACGGAAACAAAATCAGCTGTTTAATACAAACGTCCAACACCCACTTGACCAAAATGTATGAATCAGCTGATTTTTTTTCGTGATCTCAGAGTTGGTTATAAATGATAAATGATAAATGATTTATTTTCTGTAAGTAGGTTTGTACAAACACTTTTACATGTCAATCACATTTTTTTTTTTAAACTAGATGAGGTCGGCGTTTCCTATCTGACTACTCTGAGAAGAAAGGCCGAAACAAACTCAGAGGTCACAGTCTCTTTTAAAGTCCAGACATAATCTTGGTCAGATCATGTGAAGACCATGTAGATTGGTGTCTGAAATGGTCTTTTGAGTAAAGAACCACACAGATTGAGAGGACCTGTCCAGTCAGTGCACGCATTTGTCAAAAATCGTGCAGCTCAACTCAGAACTTGAGGAGCCTTACGATTCGACGAACAATACCAATGAAAGGACATTTGGGTAGGCCGCATAAATTACTCAAACTGCCAGGTCATGATTAAAACTAACTAAGAAGGAAAACAGAAAAAAGAAATGACCCACATAGTCTTCACACTCACAATAATAATAATAAAAATAAGATACTTTACAAAGTAAATATCCATGTCATTGTTTATATAATATTCATCAATGTCAATGTGTATATAAAAATCCGGAAATAATCTTTGATCTTTGAGGACTATGTAGATTGGTGTCTGAAGTGGTCTTTTGAGGAAAGAACCACACAGATTGAGTGGACCTGTGCAGTCGGTGCACGCATTCGTCAGTAACCGTGCAGCTCAACTCAGAACTTAAGGAGCTCAACGATTCGACGAGTAATACCAAGGACAGGACATTTGTGTAGACCGCATAAACCACTCAAAGTGCCAGACCATGATTAAAACGGAAACAATGACCCACATAGTCCTCCCATTCACAATAATTAAAATAATATAAGACTTTAAACAGTAAATGTTCATGTCATTCTGTATATAAATTGATATTTAGAAAGAGAAAAAAAAAAAAGTGTAAATCAGCAAAAAATTAAAAATAAACAACATTCACTGTCTAGACCTATTGGAGCAGCTCAATCCCAAGCTTTTTTGTCCTCAATATAGTCTTTTACAGTATAATAGGCTTTCTGGCATAGTTTTAGCTTTATAAAAGATTTGAATTTATTAATGCTTAGTTCTTGAATGTGGCTAGGAAGTTTATTATAAAAACGTATACATTGGCATCTAAACGAGCCACCTATTTTCTTGAGCCTTGTTGTAGGAACAACAAATTTGTGTTTGTTCCTAGTATTTATGTTATGGATATCACTGTATTTTTTAAACAGATTAATATTTTTATGTGCATACAAAAGATTATCATAAATGTACTGAGAAGGCACAGTCATTATATTAATCTCTTTAAACTTGTCTCTGAGGGAGTGTCTGGGACTTAATATGGTTCCATAGTGAAAGTTGTTCATATTCATAGGAGACGGTAAAAAAAATCATGCTGTATATACTTGCTTGAAATTTATTTTCTATAATGATACGTTGAAGCTGATATTTAAAACATTTATATATTTTTTTTTTAATATCAGCAGCAAATTGTTCCTTACGAAAACATCGTGAGAAAACCGGCAATGTTCTAAAACCAAAAATTCGAAGACATATGACATCCAACAACCCGCACAGAGCCCAAGTCGTGGAATACGTTCCGCTCCCTCTCACCGAAAGGAGGCCTGTGTCTCAGCAGGTGGGGAACATTATAGCCTGATTTTACTTACGATTTTTTTTTAACAGAAATAAAATTTATTGCACTTCTATTGCAACGAAAAGATAACTTTCATATATGTAATACATAGTACAGGTTTGGTAAGTTAGAAATGTCAGCGAGATTATGTTAAGGCCAGTAACCGATGGTAAATGTCATCTGTGATCGATATCTGATAGGTACATTTGGAGCAAACTAAGTAGCTTTACCGCGGCATCGCTGGCTACAGCTGCGAGGACGACCTGCAAGATCTATTAATGACTTAACTACATAGTTTCATTAATCAATACAAGTGTATCAGGATCCGTCGGAAATAATGGACAGTTAGAAAAGCTTTTCGTTTCTGAACAAAATAATAGATAAAATGTGTAAAACCTATCAAATGAAATAAATACAAATACAAAAAAATTATGAAGCCACTTTCACATTATGACATTAGCAGCGCAATAGTAGCGCGGCCGAAGCAGATGACTTCACATTATCAGAACGCGCCGCAGTTTAGATAAATGTACTTCATGTCAAAAATGGATTCCGACGGGGATACATTCTGGTCCAGTACTCCAGCTCATTACCGAATGAGCACACGCAGCGGCCTTGCATTTCATTTTCGTACGCAGCCCCTGCGCCGTCCGCGCGCCGCTCGCGCGCATTCTAGGCGCCGTAGTCGAGCGTCGCAGGAGGTGCACTTGTACAGCCACGAGCATAAATATGTATACACTTGGCTTTAATCAAAGGCGATTTTCTCGTTTATGATTGAATGAAATTTTATGTTACTAAGAAGGTAGTATTTTAGAAACCATAGGTTTATGTAAAGTGTCGTATTTCACCGTTGCATTCGTTATTTCACAAAAAAGTCGCAATTGAAAGTGGCCAAGTGTTGACATATTGGTGCTCGTGACTGTACTGAGGGTTATAGTTTAAACGCGAAAGAAGCTATGTGCGTACGAGCTGTGCGCGCGCTGCACGCTCCTCCATTCGAGCCTTGCCGGAGTTGCACTAGAGCGGCGCACCAAACGTAGGCTGTAACCGTACGCGAGCAACACGCGCGCAGTTTGCAAGCGGCTCGCGAGCGGCGCATTCACCAGGTCTGGACATACCTTAAGATTTTTTTTAGCATCAGGTTTCGATTTGATGTTTAAATTAATATGATATCTGGTTCTGATTTCCAGACTGGTTCTAATTTCATGTTATCCCTTCTAACCTACTGATATATAATAAATTATAATTAAAGTGCTACAAGGATCTCTTAGCGTCTGAATTATATTTTTAGGGGGCGTTGTTGGTAAACATTGGTGAAATTGTTCCACAAATTATATCGGAAAACCGGCCAAGTGCGAGTCGGACTGGCTTCCGATGGGTTTTTGCCTTGTGGTATGGACCACAGGGCAAAAAACGTCGAAAAATACACGTTTAAAACAACTAATAATTGTTGTTTTAACGGCAATAGAAATACACATTCTGTGTAAATTTCAACTGTCTACCAATACGGTTCATGAGATACAGCCCGCTGACAGACGGACGGGTGGACGGGTGGGTGGACGGATGGACGAACGGACGGGCAGCAGAGGCTTAGTAATAGGGTCAGGTTGGTACCCTTTGGATACGGAAACCTAAAAACAAGTTGGCAAACGTTGGTTCAGATTTTGGCCTCGCGCAAAGATATCCTTGTACAACTATAATCTCAGATCTAAGAATAACAGTAGCAGGAGAAAACATTTGAATTGGTTATGTTATTATGGTTATAACTACGTAACACAAGCTCCTAAAAACACAATATCTAATGGCGGGTACACATATGTGAAACGTAACATGAAATGTAACATACGTTGAAACGAACATGCTGTCCAAATACCTATAAGCAATGCAATATGAAATGTTACATATTTAGGCGAATTTGTTTCAATATGCGTTGTTACATCCTCAGTAATTGCAATGCTCGATGACCTCAGTAGAGCTTCTTCATCTTTTCGTCTCACATACCGCAGTGTCTCAAGACGAAATTCTTCGACCAGTGCGTGTTGCCAGTGATATATGGTACTGAAACGTGGTCACTCACAATGGGCGTCATTCGATGGCTGAAAGTCACCCAAAGGGCGACGGAGAGGGCTATGCTTGGAGTTTCCCTACGTGATCGAATCAGAAATGAAGAGATCCTTAGGAGAACCAAGATAACCAAATAATCCGAAGAATTGCCAAACTTATGTGGCAGTGGGCAGGGCACATTGCTCGCAGAAAGGATGGCCGATGGGGCCGAAGGGTTCTCCGAAAGTTCCTCGTACCGCAAGACGTAGCATTGGAAGGCCTCCCAAAAGGGGAACTGATGACCTTTTGAAAGCCGCTGGAATCCGCTGGATGCAAGAAGCACAAAACCGATCGAAGTAGCGAAGTTTAAGGGGGGCCAAGTCCAGCAGTGGATGTCTTTTGGCTGACGATGTATTACATTGCATATAAATGGAAGGCATGTTAATTTTAGAATGTGTTACATATCATGTTACATTTCTCAAATATTGTGTACCCACCATAATCTCTAAAATAGTCGATCTAATCGCAATGATAGAAAACAATTGAAAGATTCTTTTGTTTTGATTTAACTTTATCAATATTATGTGTGGTTATGAAAACAAATTGGTATTATTACAGTTCCGCTATTACAGCATTTTTTTAGTTGACTAGAACGCGAAAAGTTAACGAGACCTATTTTTATTAAACTATCTACTTAGTCTGTGATTTATAATGTCGTTATTCCAGAGTTCTGTGACACCTCTATTCTATGTGTTTTCACTTGTTTCATGTGTGTCCTCTCATACATTCCGTACGCCTACTGAAGTTACAGCAGCCACTGAAGTTGTAAAGGTTTGATTAATACAGTCTTTATTTTCTTTTGGAAATATTTAAGTAATCCTCTAAAAACTTATTGATCTTCTAATGACGGGCATTTTTTAAAAGGAATGAACCTCTATAACCTTTTTGAGCTTGTAACGCTGCACGGTTTTTTAAGAATTGAGCTTCTTTTTAGCTTTCTGACGTTTTATCACAGTTGTTCGCAGTGATGATTAGTTAGAGCACCCTGACCAAATGGGTTTGTAAGGTTAGAACTATGACCAATCGCGCTACATACGAGGTCATCGCAGTTCCTTAGCCATTTAATATTTAAAGTGCCCCAAAGTAGGAATTATTTGAGGTTCACAAAAAGAGGTGCAGTCGTTATTTTAGTGTTCAATAATTAATACACGTAAAGTCACCAAAGGAGATAAGTAACCAGGGTCGTCGGATATAGTTGAAGTTTAATAAGCAACCGATGGATGTTTTCCAATAAAATTTAACTTAATTAATAGAAGAAAAAAACCAATTCATTTATCAAATTAAATTTCATTCGAAAAAATCAATCGGTTTCTTACTAAACTTCAACTGTGTATTTCCGACGACCCTGGTTACTTATCTCCTTTGGTGACAGTACATGTTTGCTAGGGATACAACACACAGAAGTTTGTTCAAAGGTTTGTTCAGCCATTACTCTTTTCGAAGCTTGCTGTGTTTGAAGTTTTACATACATTCTTTTTTTTTTTCGTATTCAGGATAATGATTTTTATGACATCATGATGTCAGTGCTCCCTCCACGGGTTAATATGGACTACATAGATGGAGGACAGAAAAATACTAGAGTGAAGAAATCCGTGGGTAAAGTTAAATGTGCTCTTTAAGCACTTATCTTATTAGCTAGGTAATATCAATCTATTAGAGTCATTTGGCACTATTATTATAATACATTAACTGCAATATGCGTATGGTTTTAAACATTAAGGAGTTTATTCATAAACGTTGCTTAAAGTTAAGAGCTCTTACACACGAGCGGCATGTTGCCAACGGCAGCGATAACTGTAGCCGTCGACGCGTCGACGGCAGCCGTTGACGTGTCGACAGCAGTTATCGCTGCCGTCGCCAGCGCTGACGACGGCTGCCGCTGATCTTTGAAGTTGGTAATTCTCTTTCCATAAAAAGCTAATTAGGACTTTTACGAATATTTTGAAACATGAAATAGCCAAATGGACTCAGGCGTTCTCAAGTGATGCGCTTACCAACGAACAGAATTTCATCTTTATTTATATACACTAATAGCTTCTGTCCGCGACTTTGCGTGAAAGAACATTGCTCTGCGCCCATACATTGTTCGCCCTGGAACCAAGAGCCTCGGAAAATTATGTGTTGTATTATAGATCACTAGTAAACTCCTATAAGATCTAATTTTTATAGCGGACTAGCTGCAGAATAGACATAATTTAAAAAAAAAACTGATTTTGAGGTTATAATCGAACCATAAGGTATAGTTTTTCATAGCTCGAGTGATTTTTAAGAAACTGAAAAACAATACCATAATACATTTAGCTATTTTTAGTACCTATCTAGATAATTATAGGTACCTATGCAATTTTTTTGTAAAGCCTAATTCTTAATCTTTTTCGGCACGGCATGACGTTTGGCAAAAATGGCGGCGATTCATGTTACGAGTATTAGTCGCGTAAAATACTTTATAATGTTCATTCTGGCATGCAGCTAGTCCGTGTTACAAAGTATTTGCAACTAATATAATAAAATAGACAATTAATTATCGCGTATATCTGATACTGATGTCTGTCTGATTTCTATATTTATATCAGTAATCTATATGGTGTACATAATAAAGAGTATTCTATTCTATTCTATTCTTGAGTTGCACAGGGCGATTCTGGACAATGTCCTCTGTCTTTCTTGTACACCCGACCTACCGCGTCGCATCGCATCGGACTATTGTTCCGTTTTCGCATAACGTTCTTTCTGGCTTTTTTTGTTTTTGCTTGTCTCCTAAGGATTTTAGCGTGTTGTTAAATGCATGTAGCCTTTCTCAAGTACTGGGCTATCAAATGCTAAATTAATTTTTCAAATCCGCCCGGCAGTTCCAGAGATTGGCGCGTTCAAACAAACAAGCTCTGCAGCTTTATTCCGAGTACTAGTATAGATATCGAGGATAATGTAGATAGGCAGAATGAAACATGAGACAAGATTCTGTTGTCTGTTTGTTTTAGCTCAAATGGCGGAAGCAGCAAGGATGCCCGGGGGTAAACTGTTCGGTCTCGTTGTGTTAGCGTTTAGAAATCTGTTTTCAAAGAAACCTATTGATGGAGAACCGCCGATAAAAACTGCAGATGCTGCAAAACATTTTGTCCTAATAATCGAGAGAGCACTTGATAGAATGAAAGGGAAAAAAACCAAATCATAAATATCATCATCATTCATCATCGACATTCATCTTCTCTGGAGTTGAAAATAACAAAAAAGATGCACCCTGTTGAAAACTTCAGAAAATACATTTACATGCAAGAAAAGAGAACTTGCTCTTTTTAGATACTTACTTGTTTGTAAATACTTACAAAAAGACTGATAGGATATATTTGAAACTAGCTTTTGTTTTTGTTTTCTTACCAACTCAAAAACCTTCGCGAGCGTGCACACAACAACAACAACCACAGTATTCTCGCGATCAGATGATGTTTCACGTATAGTATCAAAGGGCCCGCATAAGTGACAAAAAAAGAAACATTCATTTTTTTAATTAGCTATAAATTGTGTATCAGAAAGGTGTGGTCATATTTAAAGATGTGGTACAGACGCCAGCACATCAAGCTACCCGAAACTGTCAAATTTTCCCAATCAACTTTGAGCCTTATACTTCAGCGATAAAGTTGAAAATCTATTAAAGAAATCTGACAGATTGTAGTAGCTTGATGTGCTGGCGTCTGTACATACAGACCATCAAACTGAGCAACTTTTTCCATGGGGCTAATAAAGTCAAAGACAAATCTTTTATTTCAAAGAGGCACTTTTGAACGTCAAAATCATAATCAACCGCCCCAAACATCTGGGTCGCGTAGGTATTGAAGTTTTGTATGGGACAGTTGATATTTTTTTTTGCAATTACGATGTTGTTCCCATGGAGGATTGTTCTTCAGTTTACCACACCATTTTGATACACGCAATAAACATAGAAGAAGAAAATAACGAATTCCACAATGATCGGTTCCTTTAGACGCTGATTGTATCCATACCCTGCTGGGAACTGTTTATTTTGGATTTTTTTCTGCTTCAGTAGGTTTTGAAGTTGTTAGTTAAAAATATATGTGTTTGGTTGTTAGATTATTATGTTAAGGTTTTATAAAAAGGGCAGATAGTAGAAATAGTCTACTCTTTTTTTCTCTTATTTTAACAAAGATATTTTAGATATCACAATTACAGCTAGAAGAGTTCATTCTCTGTAGAGGTTAATTTAATACTAATTTAGTTAAATAAATAAACTAGCGTGTAGGTTATTTACCAAAAAGAAGTTCGCGGTTTTTTTTATTTTCAACAAGTAGGTACCCAATCGAACGTACTTTCTCCTATTTTTGCTCATCCAAATTGATGATTTATAGTGAACTATTGATGATTTTATAATATAAAACTTTATTATAAATAAAATAAAGAAACAGCCTGAACACAATACTTGTTTTATTGTTCCTTTATGTTATCGTCTAAGGGTCAGAATAGAACTACAAATATTTAAGATACGATTTTCTTTACCTATGTTTATGTTTTGATTTTATTCTTTACCTCATAAATAAAACGCTAGTTGGGTTGTTGTAACAATTAATCATTCTTAGTTAATCATACAAATATAATTCACTAGGTGACCCTACAGACGTTGTTTTGTCCTAATCTCCACAGAAAAAAAAGCACTTTCAGTTTTTCCGAATTCGAACAATTTCCAGGAAACATTTTCAATTTTTCTTTCCATAAAAACCCAATTCGGACTATTACGAACATTTTAAGACAAAATATAGCCAAATTGGTGCAGTCTTTCTTAAGGGATGCGCCACGAACAGCATTTATATTTTATGATATAGATTCAAATACAGTTTACTAAATTGGTATGTAACTACAGCATAAGTTCTGAGAAATTTAAGTGAGTTATCGTGAGGATATGAATTGGGGGACAGCGTCGACTAATTTCGAGTGCATCAAATACTTAATAATATGCGAGACGTATCTAGTATGTGACTTTCTTTCTTTGCTGTGGGCGGGGCTCTACTTAATGTATAAAAGGCTCGTCTGGAGATCAACGCGCGTATTACAGAGAACACTTTTGTGCCTCCAATATGAAGGTACGTGCTTAACCTTGGATATACTATAAATACATATCAAGTGACAAGAAGTGATACTGTGAATTCGATTTGTGAATTTGGAGTGATTATTTAGTGACTGTTTTTTTTCTATTAAGGATTAACTAATTTATACCTAT
The DNA here is from genome assembly GCA_949629135.1 of Eremobia ochroleuca. Lineage (NCBI taxonomy): Eukaryota > Metazoa > Arthropoda > Insecta > Lepidoptera > Noctuidae > Eremobia > Eremobia ochroleuca. The sequence goes on along the minus strand of OX451386.1, from coordinate 9,852,477 downwards.
AGTACCTGTTTTACTATAGTACCTATTTTAGTCTTTCTTCATTTGAAATACTGTAAGAATTATACTGATTATAATATTAGGGTGTAATTCCCTGATGTGGTGACATCTCAAAACATACAGTTTTCTGTGCTATATCTAAAAAGGCTTAAAAAAGTATTTATTAGGTTACAGGGAGGCCCACTCAAGTGAAGTGGAGTGGTTCAAAAAACCTCTCTTCATTCTTCTTTCTTTCCAAATTTCCAAAACCATCTTTTTGTTTATTTATATATCAATGTATGTTCAGCTATTATTTACTACTAAACAACCAGTATTTGACATTTTACGGACATTTTTAAAGCAATAGGAGATTAAATTGTAACTAGCTTCTGCTCGCGGTTTCGCCTGCGTGAAAAAAGGGAGAATAGCCTATGTCCTTCCCTAGGATGCCATCTATATCCTTGCCAAACTTTATCGAAATCTGTTCAGTGGTTTAAGTGTGAAAAGGTAACATACAGACAGTTAGTACGGATAATGGAACAAATTTTCTCAAAACGTGATAAGTGGTCAACGATTCAAAGTTTTTTGAACAGAATACAATTAAGCAAATGAAAGAAAACTCAAAGTCAATCCTACTAATAATATTATAAACGCGAAAGTTTGTGAGGATGGATGGACGAATGGATGGAAGGCTTTTTCTCTTTTACGCAAAAACTGCTGAACGGATTGGGATAAAATTTGCCAAACAGATAGTTTGGTGGTTGTTACCAGGATTAACATATAGATATTCCCACGGGATCGAAGCTTATGCGAGTGAAACCGCGCGAAATGGTTGTTTTTGGGTATGTGACACTTGTAGAGGAGTTACCCTAAAAATTTTTTTTCAATGATTTTATTTTACCACTTTGTCGGCGTGATTAATATCCATGCCAAATTATAGCTTTCTAGTACTAAGAGTCTTTGAGCTAAGCTGCGGAGGGACGGACGGACAGACGAAACACGACAGACGGACATGGCGAAAATATATGAGTTCCTTGTTGACTACGGAACCCTAAAAAGATTTGGTGATTATTTTTTGGGGTCAATGCCACCGGGCATTAGCGTAGTGTTTTTACTTCAAGCGTGAATTGATAAAATCTGTTTTATAGTGTTGTGATGTTGATACCCATCCCCTTAACGAAGTTTACACAAAGAAATCTGATTTTTAAACTGATATTTTAAGGGTACCGCACTATCGGCGATTGACGACCCCAAAACAAAACATCATCAATTTAATTTCTTTTTTGTTTTATCGTGTTTATATATACAACATTATTTTTAGTATATGGCAAACCCGAAACACGTGTCTAGTATTTTTATGTAAAGAATCTATGTACAAAATTTCAAAACTGTATCATAAAAAACCACGAAGTTATAAGCTTGTTATGTCACCTGATTGTCCGGCTGTGACCTGTGTTGTGCGCATATATGATTGCGGATATATACTTAGTATCGCTCGGGGCCAAATATAACCTGGTGTAAAAATTATTGGAATCGATTCAGAATACTAAACTATATTCAGGTTTGCAGTATACTAAAAATAATGTTGTATATATACATATGTATGTATATACCCATCATGTCTGCGGAGTTTCGCTAGGTAATTTAATTTGACCTCGTATAGTTGCTGTAATTATTTACATTGGAAGATTGTTGTTTAAAAATATGATATAAAATCTATTAACAAAACATTGCAGGTACTAGTAATCGCATTATTGTGCGCGTTCGCGAGCTGCGCGGCTGGCGGCGCGATCTCCTGGCCTGGTGCTATTGCTGTGTCCTCACCACTCCTCAAAACCATCACTCCAGGAGAGACCAAGACCACCGCTTATTCCACCACACAGTACATTAATGCGGTAAGCTCTATTACTAAATTACCAGGCCACTGGTTGAGCTTCCCGAAGTTATTTCGGTCCAGTCCGGAATACATCCATCTGCCTAGCCATTTCCCAACTATGTTGGGGTCGGCTTCTAGTCTAACCAGATGCAGCTGAATACCGGTATTTTACATGGAGCAACTGCCTATCTGACATCTTGGTAAGACTTGTTGTCAGACTTTCGGGCTTCTGACTACCCGTAACGACTGTCAAAGATCCACGAATGACAGCCGGGCTTCGACTTCGACCAACGGCTTAACGTGGTTTGCGACGCACGGAGGGGTCTCGGTATGTAAAGATTGTCACCCATTCACAGACCAACCGTGGCAAGCGTAGCTTAACCTGATCGATCGACCTGTGCGACTGTTATTATTTAGCCACGGGCCCCTCCGGTATCTGAGTACGAAACAAAACGAAAAGGCTATGATTTCTTATTTTGAGGTTCAATGTTCAGCATCTGTGCAGGTATAGGTACGTATATTGCATACCGGACCGACATCATGATGGCTTAGGTAAAATTTGCCTTCTACAGGGTGGTAGGGACACCGATGCGCAAACTGTTACCATGGCTTCTGACGGTCGATTCTGGAAAAATCTCACCGTGATAACAAAGGTGAAGTGAGCTTAGAGTGAGCTGTGAGTCATACTGATGCTAGGGATTGACACTATTGACGACTCACCCCACGCTCACTTCACCCAAGCTTTCACGGTGAGACGGTTACAGAATCACACGGCTGTACATGATTTTAAAATCCCCTACGTTGAAATTTTACGTCGGTAATTAAAAACTAAAATTAAAATAGCTGTTCCACACATTCTGAGCACGTAGTTATTGCACTTTTCTGTGAAACATCTGTTTTTTTTTTTTTGACTATCGACTAAAAAATTATACGCTAGTAGTATTTTATTCGTCTAGAAACATGTACCTACTGAATTAAGGTTTAAAAGGTAAGGTTTAAGGTAAATTGGCAAGAAGTGGGTATAAAAGAAATTACTTTAGTTTTTTTTTGTTTGTTTTTCACAACCACATTTTTTCAGAATTTATTAATAAGTAAAGATTTTTGTAATTAAACTTGTGAACAGTAATTCATTTAATTTGGTTTTCGGGAATGTATGAACCAGAATGCGGACATTCTGGTTCATACGTCCTACTCTAGAGTGATTTTGACACAGTTTTCTCTAATTGTTTATTTAAATCTGTAAGATTATCTATTAGAAGCTCTATTTATTGTATCGACCTTTACGAAATACTTTTATTTGTTTTCCGACAGGTGCCAGCATCGTACGCATTCGCCGCGCAGCCCCAGTTTGCATTCCACCAAGTGCAAGTGCCTCAAGTCAACAGCTTCGCCTCTTTACAACCAGCATACTATCCCGTTGCAGGACACTCATACATCCCAGCGGCTAACATCTTCTACCCTTCTGCGCCTTCTTTTGCTCCAGTATTAGGATCTGGATTCCCAGTTGCACCTGCTTATCCTAGCGACCCTGCCCCTCCTAGTAGTCCTGCTCCTATTGAACCAGCCTACCCTGAAGGCTCGCCAAGTTTCCCCCCAAGTCAACAGGGCGGTGACGCTGACTCAGCCGTAGTGGACTCAGCAGACTTTAACGCTGAGCAACAAAGACAAGATTCCGGACCTTCAACCCCTTCGCCTTCTCAGCCCCCAGCCTCAGAGTCCAGTCAGCCAGCTGCTCCTCAGTTCCCGCCTTTCCCACCTTCAAACACATTCCCGAATTTCCCAAACTTTCCACAAATACCACAAGAGTCTGGCCAGGCTCCCGCGATCCCGCAATTCCCTCAAATCCCAGGTTTCCCACAAAACCCAGGTTTTCCACAAAACCCTTTCCCCCAGGGGCCTTCCTCCCCGCCATCAAATTTCCCCGCAGGTATCAATCAGGACCAGGGTCTGAGTGACGAAGATACGATCTCTGTGGAGTCCGCCTAAATGTCATTTAAAAACACACTTTAAAAACTCATAAGTCACATTTAAATACATACTTATTTCATGAAAGATTTACAATCAAATCCCATGCATTATTTATAATACAATTTTTGTAGGAATGACAACTGTTTCTTCTAGAAAATCTCTTTTTATGTATGTATTTACTATAGGTACCTTATATTCTGTAAACGATCAGAAAATATTATGTACTATTAAAATTCAATAAAATGAATGAAATATCGTTTGATCTTTATTTACTTAGCTAGCTAATAAAACTGAGTGTTATGAGCTAAGCTAAACAAAACTCTCCCACTGTATATTCAATAAAATGTTGCAAAAAAATGCGAAATTTTATTGAATATACAAATGATGCAAAAAAATGCAAAAAAAAAATGTTTATGCATATTCGGCCTTATAAACAGATACGATCCATTTAACCGATTCCGTGTTTCCAGTTTTTTTTTAATATAGATTTTTCGATAAATCGATCTTATAACGTCATCCCTACGTCAATAATAATCGTAATTGACAACAGATTGACATTGACATTTCACATTTTGTTTGGTGCTGTTTCCTTGCGACTTGTGATTTTCAATTCTACTAAGTTTTTCTATTTGATATTCCGAAGCCTTTGATTACGATGTTGTTACAACTTGTATAATTGTTAAGAATGACGAAACAGGATTAGAAGCAATACGACAATATTCTTGCAATTGTATATCTGGTCGGAGGACAGTAGGGTGTTGTGCCCACGTGATGACAATTGTGTGTTTCAATCAAATATAAATCCCCCAGCCGAATTCCAAGATGACGTGCTTGTCATTTATTTAAATGAGAACGAATAAAAAATCAGAAATCTATAAGTATGTCTTTTTTAACCTTGAATTTTTATATATGATTTATAAAAGTCCAACCGAGTTCTATGTAAAAAATAGTGTTTGTTTCTTTATCTATGTTATGAACCCTAACGCCTATAATTTGTTTCTTTCGTGGGCGTCACTTGGGCAAAACCTCTTTATCAAATGGGCATTTCCCTTTATATTGTGTCTGCTAATTGACGCGCCACGGGTTAATATATTTTCAACTTTATCGCCCAAGCATTAGTTTCAAAGTTCATTGGCAGAATTTGACAGTTTCGGGTAGCTTGATGTGCTGACGTCTGTACGTTGGGACTCAAAATTCTATACTTTAATTCTGCAAGAATACAGACGACCAAGATAACTGCCTTGTTGGTCTAGTGCTCGCAAGCGTTACTGCTGAACATAATATCCTGTGTTCGATTCCCGGGTCGGGCGAAGTATTATTGGGTTTTTCACCTGGAATATCTCACTAGCAGCCCGCAGTCTGGATTTTGTGCCCGGTTGATGGGAACAGGCTCGCTCCTTTTTTTTTTTGTACGCGGTGGAAATCCTGGACTTCCTCCATCGTGGGAGTGACAGAGAGGAATGCCGGACACTTACCGGATAAAACCGCCGCGGTGTTCCACCTCTGCCTGTGGCCGGGGGTAGCGCGATTCGCATAACCATTCACCGCCCCCCCCCGACAGGCTTCGCATCCCGCTGTTAATTTTTTTTGTGGCTTCTAGTGCCAAATTGGTCGCAGTAACTAAGCAAGGGCATCCTGACCAATAGGTTTAGATTAGGTTAGAACTGTGAAAAACCGCCCGCAAGTCGAGCGAGCGAAGCGAGCGGTGTCATGGCAGCGGGTGGCGAGCGCTTCTTCCAAATTGGTCGCACTTACTTGACTATTAATATTTTTAGTAAGAATTGACTTTCATAAAACTCTGATAACTTTTAATGAATATGTACTGACTTACTTAAAATCACTCTTCACATGAGCTAGGGTCATTTTACTCGTTGTAATTATTTCTGTTTCGGACGTCATTTTTGTTATGACACACAGAGCCACGACCGCTAATATTTAGAATGAAAACCTACAATCTGACGTTTCATTTACATAACCTTTAATCGTTGATCCGCTGCTGCACTGACTCGTCGACCTATTATACTCGAGATATTCGATTGTAGACAAACCAATTGTCTGCTTTGTTTTGTTTTGAAAAAAAAAAAACATTTAAACTACCTACAATGACTTTTGAATTAACAAACAACATAGAAGAGTGGCATATATTACAGCGCTGTTATTGTAGTTTCTGTTTAGACACCGTGAGTAAACGTGACACAATTTAATAAAATTGTCTGAAGCAAGATTTATACTTACCAAAATGTCGTTATTCCAAAGTGTTGTGATGTTATTTTATGTGATTCTATTTATTTTAAATGTGTGCTCGTTCACATTCGCTGCGCCTAAAGAAATTACAGGAGTCACGTCTGTTTCAAAGGTTTGATTCTTTCAGTCATTATTTTTAGCACTACCATACCATAACATCATGTCTGGTTTCCCGAAGTGACAAATTTAGCTAACTATGTTAAGTATGGGTTTGTTTAGAACATTGGTTCCCAAAGAGTTACACGTGGACCCCCAGGGGTCCACAGAAGACTCGACGGGGTCTACGTTAGATCTAATCTTCACATTTTTTGTCAAGTTTTGTGAATATGGTAGAAATGTAGATGCAGGGGGTCCATCGGAACCGGCAAAATTTTTAAAGTGGTCTATGAGAAAAATGTTTGGGAGCCTCTGGCTTTAGATCTACCGAGTCCCGTAATGTAGTTAGACCAAAAAGCTTAGAAAGTATCCAAGTTGCATATGAAACAGGGAGGAATAAAAATTCGAATTAAAACTTTTATTTCGGATACCACAATCATGTTAATGATGTGGAAATTCTTAAAACTATGTTAGTAACAATTACGTGACGTAGTAAAATCTTTGAGTAGAGAACTGCGCAACGCAAACTCTGCCAATCACTGACGCCATTCCCGGTTTGTCAACTGTGAACTGTGAACTGCAGGAATGCCTGGTGGGCAAACAAGTCAACTTCGTAACTACCGTGCACATCCTACGGAGCAGTTTACAGCAACGATCTACGAAAATTATTTTAAATAAATGGTCTTTTATCAAGGGCCTGCTACAGAAGAATAAACAACTTCCTGCCTTAGCGACACTCCTATACATAATTTTTAATGTATATGGCATCGACAACGACGCGCAACTCGTTACCATGGATTCAGTACATGATTCTGAATCCCTCGGGGTCCAAAGCTTTCGTCAGTTATAAAAAAAAAAGAAATGCTGTTCCATACATTTTGACCGCGTAGGTATTGCATTTTTTTTTATGAATCAGCAGATTTTTGAAGTGAAAACTTCTTTAGCGGCGTTGTACACTTTTTTTGTAATGGGTAAAAAATGTTAAACTCGCGTCAGGACACGTGACCTGATCGAAAATTGCTAAGACGGATGGAGAGTAGACAGCCGGCGCGGCGTAGGACAGGAAGTATCCCCCTCTTTTTCTACGGCGCGGCGAAAATGTAGGTATGCCTGCGCCTGCTGTTTCGTTTAGGCGGCGCATGGCGCTTGCGCGAATGTGGATGGAAGTTGATTTTTCTGAGAGATAAACTTTTTAATGTAATATAAATTGTCATGTTTGTGTATGATAGCGCAATAAATAAATATTGTATTCTGCCACATAAATGATAGTACTTTTATACTGATAATTAAAGCAATTCGTGCAAAATTATTCCCTAACCATTCCAAAATATCAAAAATGCACCACGCTAATATTCAAGTTTTCACTTCTGCCGGCACTCCCGGAGTGCAACCCGTCATTTTTTTTTTTATAACCAACGGAAAATTGTACGCTAGGGTTCTAGAATCATGCAAACAACAAAAAACCAAAAAAACAATGAAAAAATAAATAAAAAGAAAGAATACCTAAAAGAAAAGAAAAGAAAGAAGAATAAATAATGATGAATTTATTGTTACAGTTTGCGCAATGATGTCTCTGCCACCCTATATAATTAGTGGCTAGGGTGCTTACATAAAGAAACAGGTTTCCGGTGCAGGCAAGTCCGTGCGGGTTGGTACCGATCGGTGTGGGTGAAATAGTCCCACATTAACCTAAGCGCTCACTAACGCGTATGGCAATATAATGAAGGCCATATAAAGAAAGGTCTAACTTGACAGATTTTCCCATTGATATTTTGTCCATGAGTTTTGCTTCATAAAGACGCTCATATTTAGACATTATGAAGAGTGGACGTCTGTGTAGCTCAAATTAGTTTGTTTTTGTAGTGTTCTAGATTAAGATCCACTTGAGACACTATTTACTGTTCTCCTTTGTCTACACTAATAAAGAGGAAAGATTTGATTGTTTGTTTGTATTGAATAGGCTCCGAAACTATTAGATCGATTTGAAAAATTGTTTTACCATTAAAAAGCGACATTATCCCTGATGAACATAGGCTACTTTTTACCGCGGGAAAATACTTCATTCCTACGGGAAAACGGGTAATAGGATTTAAACGGCGGGAATTCCGAATTCTACGCAAACGAAGTTGCGGGCAGATGCTTGTCTCTAATATTTTTAAGTTAAATATCATGCATATACCTGTTATTTGCATGGTTACTTAAATGCCAATTTTACATGATATTTGTATACATATATAAATATCGAAGAGCGATCCCGTGTCCCGGAAATACGGGAAAAATGATAAAATATTGGAACCTCTATGCCCGTGATGGTAAGGTATTTGGAATATTTAACCAATTTGCGCTGCGATCGTCGGTTTATGGTTTTGACATTTGTATTGTAAGTGACAGTGCTGTTGGTGTGCTGCTATAAATAAATAAAGAAACTGGTAAAACATGTGACCGTTTCCTTCCGAAGATCAACTTGCAGAGACCAGTCGGTCGATTCTGTAAAAATCTCACCGTGAAATCATAAGTGAAGTGAGCTTGAAGTGAGTAGTGTCAATAGTGTTAATCCCTAATGACAGCTCACTCCACGCTCACTTCACCCAAGCTTTCACGGTGAGATGGTTACAGAATCGCACGGCTGTACCGGGAGTCGGGACCGAAAACCCGCTTCTTTATTTTCACTCTTTGCTATACTTAAGCTATGCTTTCTTGAATGTTTTTTTTATTGTTTTTTAGGATATTAGTTGTTACCACTACACAATGACAGCGTTACTTCTACTTGCTGATATGGATGATATGGATGGGGGACAGAAAAAAACCAGAGTGAAAAGGAATGGCGCTGGTTCGTCTGTTTTGTTTTTAGTTGATAACATAGCCGTGTAAAAAAACTTTCTTACGTAACTTTTTATTTTTTTATTAAAACTTTATGCGCAAGTAATAAAAGTACTGTACAAAGGCGGACTTAATGCATGAGGCATTTTCTACCAGTCAACCTTAGGGTGATGCAGAGAAAAAATATAGTAGGTGCAACATACGGGATGGATAGCTAGGAAATGACTATAAAATACAAGAATTAATTATTACCTAAAATATGTCGTTTCGTCCTTGATTCATTTACTCACTCATCAAAACCTCTAGGTCACTTCCCGAAGTCCTAGGGAGCTGAAATCTGGTATACACAAACTACAAAAAATTAAGGAGTCTGCAACTTACACTCGAACCACCACGGGGATTTTAGACGTCAAAAAGTAGGTATGGCTTTGAAGATTACATTTTTCTACATGCCACACATGGCATACAAATAAAGGGCTTGAGGAGACGATTCGAAAAAATAACACAATAAAAGGTTTTAAGAACAAAGTTTAATAATATCTTACGTTTATGTACGTTCGTGTAAAAGTGTTTGTACAGACGCCAGCACATCAAGCTACTACAAACTGTCAAATTTCTTTAATAGACTTTCAACTTTATCGCTAAAGCATAAGGCTCAAAGTTGTTTGGTAAAATGTGACAGTTTCGGGTAGCTTGATGTGCTGGCGTCTGTACAAACCTACTTACGGGAACAAAATCATTTATCATTATGAATGCCGTGGTCTTAGGCGATAAAAAAACTATCTTAATGTGAACACTGTGATCAGCTTAGTTAGTAAATCAATTCCGCCTGAAATAACGACCCTTCACTGGGATCTCGGCCTTATTTGTAAGAAAAATCATCTAAAACAAACGAGTTTTATATTGACTGATTTTTTTCTAGGTAAATTCGCGGAAGCGGCCTCGATGACCCCGATGAAAGTGCTGCAACTCGCTTTCTCATTTGTCAAAAATATTTTTGCTGATGAACCTATCGGCGGGAGACATCCAATGTCCCGCAGTATCCCAAGACCCGTTGTAATACTATTTAAGGAATCAATTATGGACAAACTCTTCCCCAATCTTTCGCCTGATCATTAAATCATTTATTGACTTAATGATCAGGCAGACAGGATTGAAAACATGGTTGTTATATGGGTGTTTTTTATAATAAGTATACGTATAGGTATTCATAGTACTCCATAATCCACCGGCACATGGGCATGCAAATTATGTACAGACGCCAGCACATCAAGCTACCCGAAACTGTCAGATTTTTCCAATCAACTTTGAACCTTATGCTTTAGCGCTAAAGTTGAAAATCTATCAAAGAAATCTGACAGATTGTAGTAGCTTGATGTGCTGTCGTCTGTACATCCAATCAAACAATTATCATTTAAAAACACATTACGAAATTATAATAATACCAAATTGTCAATGAAATTGAATTGAATTTGGATGTGTTCATGCACTACGGTCGGCATTATTTAGGAGCTCCATGTTTTTCTCCGCATCGCTATCACTGTGGCGAAATAGGCTAGCTAGCAGGCAGTTTTTGAGAAACCAATCAGCCGGTACATTCTGTAAAAAATGTCACCGTGAAATCATAAGTGAAGTGAGCACTTAATAGTGTTAATCCCTAGCGAATGACAGCTCACTCCACGCTCACTTCACCCAAGCTTTCACGGTGAGATGGTTACAGAATCGCACTGCTGTAATCATTTTGACAGTCAAAATTATTACATGTAATAAAATAGTAACGAAGTCAAAACTATATACTTATTGAATATTTTCGACCTGCCTGCCTGTGGGGAACGCGCCTGTTTTTAGTATTTTTGTCCGTTTGTCATCTACCTTCCTAACTCGGTGTGCATTGCTGGCGCTGTCCTGTCAGCGCAGCTTTGGAGAACCTCAAACGACGTGAATATAAAAACCAGTCGTGCGATTCTGTAACCATCTCACCGTGAAACTTGGGTGAAGTGAGCGTGGAGTGAGCTGTCATTCGCTAGGGATTAACACTACTAAGTGCTCACTTCACTTATGATTTCACGGTGAGATTTTTACAGAATCGACCGGTAGGTCGGTTATTATATTTTCGAGCCATTTGGGGTTGAAACCCTTAGGCCATGGGTCCGAGTGCTAACATAATCAGTCTATAATGTTCCCAATGCTGAGACACAGGCCTCCTCTCCTCGAGAGGGAGTGGGCTGTAATCCACCTCACGGGCCGAGTGCGGGTTGGTAATGTCACTTGTCTTCGAATTTTTGGTTCCAGGACATGCCGGTTTCTACACGATGTTTTCCGAGTGATTATATTCTGTTGAAAGAAATCTCGAAACGGTTGACACTTCCCGTGACCTAAGGGCTAGGCTTTACCTAGGCCAGGGGCTAAACATTGTCATACAACGTGACAGTGCCACTAGTCTTTTCGGTACATAGCCAGTCGATAGCGATGCGGTGGAATTTTTCGATGCAACATTTTAGTTTGTTGTTAGGTTACGTTAGGATATTTTATTGTTACTTTTTATTTAACGAGTATAAAAACAAGAAGTTAACACAGTGTTTATATATTTGGAACGAAGTTCCCTAGCGCGGCTTGTGCTAGTAGTTACTGGTATAGAACAAGCGTTATGCCCCCTACGAGTGCGTGCGAGTATTGCGTAAGGAATTTCGGTCCTGACAGGGGTCCGCCGACCACACACGTTTTTATTTTATTGAAATCAATAAAATAAATTTTAATGACAATAAAAATGTCGTATTAATATTATATGCAAGCTTGGTTATAATAATAAGAATGAGAAACGGATAAATAGTATGGCGAACAGTCAGTTATTCATTGGTCCCTCATAAAACAATGTTCGTCTCGCGTCATGAGTCCTTTATTCTAAAAAGGTACAGTCGTGCGATTCTGTAACCATCTCACCGTGTAAGCTTGGGTGAAGTGAGCGAGGAGTGAGCTGTCATTCGCTAGGGACTAACACTATTAAGTGCTCACTTCACTTATGATTTCACGGTGAGATTTTGATAGAATCGACCGGCTGTTACCAAAAAAAATAAATCCCACTTATAGATATAACATTCACAGGTTCAACAACCACACCACATCGCAGCGACGAAATGTGGGCCAGCATTGGTTATGTGTGAATAGTGCCGCTGCAACTTCTTGCAGGTGCATCATGGTAGGCGCATTGTGGTTGCGTTGTCGCTACTAGCTGAGATGTGGTTACGTTGTGGCTAGTGTTTGGAGATAGACATATCGTTGTGTTTGCGATGTTGTCGGCCGCTAGTGCGCGGTCTCGCTGGTGCGTTGACGTGACCTTGATGTGGTCAGTGTTAACCCAAACGAATGGTTTAGACGGTCAAATATTGTCCGTGTGAATAAACTATGCATTTGCATAAAAAAAAAAAAACATTCACGTGTTGTCGTTGTAGTGTGATGTGGTACCTGCATTTAGTATGCACATGCAAGGAACTTGCATCTTGTGACTGGGGCTTTATAATAAATGCCTATGGCATTAAGTCCGCCTCTGTACATTTATGTGCTTGAAGGATTAAATAAATAAATAATCGCGAACTGTCATGACATCCTGGTACTGTCTACATTCTACAGTATCATTTACCAGGAGAAGTACCTGAGTACTGCGTTCACAGTACACTATCGTGAAATGGTTTATGCCACCCTTGTAGTACAGCAGCATAATTTCTCTATTATAGGTATGCTTCAATGAAAAGGAATAATTGGTTTGAAACAAACAAAGTCTTCTATTATTAGTATTTATATAGGTACTATTAACGCGCTAATCTCTCAAACTACTAATCGGATTTGAAACAAAAAATTGCATTAGGTTGCCCAATTCTTGAGGAAGGTTATATATAGGCTATACGTTACAATCCTTAGGAGCTGAGAAAAAAAGTAAGAAAGAACTTTGACGCGACGCTGTGGATCGGTGGGAGTCTTGTAAATAGAAAATGTGTTATTTTAGTACGAGTATATTGTGTATCTTACGACTTTCACGCGAACGAAGTCGCTTAAATGTTATATTAACGCAGATTGATATCGGAGGTGATTATTTTTTCATCATTCGTCAGATTAGTTTCTCATCATTTGTATTACGTAGGTAGGGTACCCATATTTCATGAAAACCTAATGGGCATTTGTCGGCGGCAACTTGTGCTGTCGCAGCGTGTGGAACACGAATACAAGGGCAACGCTAATGCAAGGGACGAGTATGAGTACTCTGCTCAGCGTCGCGTTGCGTGTATTGACGATACTTGCATCAGTTTACAGTATCTTTTGAAGCTAGCATTTAATCAGGCTATAGTGTTCCCACTGTTGAGACACAGGCTTTCTATCGGTGAGAGGGAGTGATCCCTAATCCACCACGTGCGGCCCAGTGCGAGTTGGTAGATGTCACTGTCTACGAATTTTTGTTTCTAGGATATGACGGTTTCCTCACGATGTTTTCCTTCACCGTCTTGAGAGCAGTGGTGATGAATATAATTTACATAAAGTAAACCTCTTGTCTGAGTACGAACAATGACCTACAATTCGTAAGTCGTGGGCGTTACCACTGGGCCACCATTGCTCCTTTTGAGGCTATAGGACTCCAAATATAGATATTTGAAGAAGTTTCATGCAAAAAAATGATTTTGACTAATTGCGTTCTACGCGGCTTGCGTTTGAATGTTTGTTACTAAATCGTGCAAGAAGGCTGAACGGATTTGGATGAAATTTGGCACACACATTGTAAAACCACCGGGTTAAAAGTACCCTACGTGTTCATAGGGTACTTTTTATCCCGGTAGTACAGACGCCAGCACATCAAGCTACTAAAATCTGTCAGATTCCTTTAATAGATTTTCAACTTTAGCGCTAAAGCATAAGGTTCAAAGTCGATTGGGAAAATCTGACAGTTTCGGGTAGCTTGATATGCTTGCGTCTGTACACTGCATGCATATAAGACGGTATTCTGTTCACGACACGTTGTGCACAATTTCTGAGCAGTAGTAACCTCACAAAAGTACTAGGCTTTCATGAATTCACAATAGTGTTTCTATCAGTACTATCCTTCTGATAGGATTTGGATGAAATTTAGCACACAGATAGTTTGTAACCTGAATAACGTTTCCGTGGAATAATTTCAGACGTCCACGCGTGCAAAGCCACCGGAAAAAGCTAGTATAGTTATAAATTATTACGTCTATGGAAGGTGAAATGAAACGACATACTTAATTAGCCAAAATGTATATTACGATAGCTGAAGACACGTCACCAAAATCCTGGTGAGCGTTCGGGAATCCATCTGTCCCAGTCTCTCTGCGTAGTATTTTTACCATCAAGCCCCAAGGAGAAGTAGAAAGTGTATGGAAACCATTCTGTTACGAACGTTATTGTTAGGTTGTAGCCGCCAACGCCCTCTATGAGAGGCGTTGACAGACGATTCGGCATCGCCAATCGAGCGCACACTATTGTGCATTCTATGCCTGCAGATATCTAAAACAATGAATGCGTTATTTATGACGTTGTTCATGGGCACGCAGGTACGCGGTAACAATTCAGCCATGTCGGTTCCATAACCAGCGTATAACCAGCGTGCTACCACTGCTGAGACACAGGCCTCCTGTTTTCGAAAGGGAGTGGGCTGTAATACACCACGCGGGTATAGTGCAGGTTGGTAGATGTCACATGTCCCAGAGTGATTGGTTGTAGGACATGCCGGTTGCATGTCCTACAAAAAATCGAAGACAGGTCACCGTTTTGAGAGCAGTGGGGTGATGAAATAAATTACATAAAGTAAAGCGCCTGTACGCGAGGTACGAACCTACGACCTGCCACTCGTAAGTCGCAGCCGTTACCACTGGGCCACCACTGCTCATGTCGGTTTGCATAGCATTCTTTAAATATCTACCAAGTTCTTTTGTTCAATTTGCTCTCTGTTTTCGTATCCATCTTGCATCGTGTACGGAAAGCAAGTCGATTTTTGGACAGTTGTAGTTAAAACATACTATGTGTTCAGTGAATAAAAAGTACCTTCAAGATGATGTTAAGTTTGGCAGGAGGATCTGTATTCACTTCAAACCTTTCTGAATAGAAGAATGAAGACTTTCTCTTTTGCACAGAAAGACCTTTGTAGCAGAAGTTTCCCGTTAAATAAGTACGAGCGCGCCAACCAGCCCTCTGCTTTTTTCTTTTCCTCAAAAATGATTGGTTTATTCCGCCTATGTCTGAAATATTGGCTTTTTATTAGCATAATCATAACCAGCTTTTAATGTTTCCTTCCCACTGTTGGGACACAGGTGTCCTCTTCGAGAGAGAGTGCGCTATAATCCACCACGCGAGGCCAGTGCGGGTTGCTAGACGTCACATGTCTTCGGATTCTTTGGTTCTAGGACATGGCGGTTTCCTCACGATGTTTTCCTTCACCGTATTGAGAGCAGTAGTGATGAAATAATTTACACAAAGTAAAGCGCCTGTCTGGGTTCGAAATCACGACCTACAACTCGTAAGTCGGATCGTTATCACTGATCATTTTATACCGAACACTAGCGACCCGCCCCGGCTTCGCACGGGTGCAATGCTGATCACTACATAGAATAAAACAAAGTCGCTTCCCGCTGTCTGTCTGTCTCTATGTATGCTTAGATCTTGAAAACTACGCTACGGATTTTGATGCGGTTTTTTTTTTATAGATAAGAGTGATTCAAGAGGAAGGTTTATATGTATAATACATGCATAATATAGTAGAGAAACACTGATAATTTTAGAGCCATTATTTCTCGTAAAAAGTATAGGATAAAAAATCGTTATTGTGGGTTAGCCCTAAGAGATAGACGTATACCATCGCGGGCTTTTTTGTAGAGCTTTTTAAGGTGTACAATACTGTAGTACATTATTTTGATCTATTTCGAATGGTTCAGCCAGCGTTTACAATGTAAGTGCAAAAAAAGGTGTTTATTTACGACATCACATTAGAAACCTCTAAAATTATCAGTGTTTCTCTACTATATTATGCATGTATTATACATATCAACCTTCCTCTTGAATCACTCTATCTATTAAAAAAACCGCATCAAAATCCGTTGCGGAGTTTTAAAGATCTAAGCATATATAGGGACAGACAGACAAAGAAGCGACTTTGTTTTATACTATGTATGTAGTGAAGTTTTAATTCTCATGCGGGGAAGAACTAGCAGCGCCTTAGTAATAAAATAACTCCTTAGTAATAAAATAACTATATAGACCCGCGGTTACGCAGCGTTACTGTGTTTTGGTTTGAAGTTTATTGTGCTGGTGGTTTCCCAATGTAATAACGGGCGAATAATACATTTCAACTTTATCTCCTGGGTGACAGAACATCTGTGATTCTATAATAGTATTGCAGTTATCCAGCGGTGATCACTTACCACCAGGTTCTTGTAAATTTACCTACTAATATAATAAAAAATCATACTTACTGGGGCCTGATTCAACAAGCATGACATTCTGCGGGTACGGTTTAGGTAGATGGTGTGCCGTGATGACGTTCATGATCCAGTTGTTGTAGGGGTAAACATCGATGTAGAGGGGGGGCTCGTTGTTAAGGCGGCGACGCATGGAGCGGCGGCGGCAGGGTGCCCCGCCGGCCGCCACGCCCATCAGCTCGAAGGGCCCGTCGATAGCGTGGCTGATGATAGGCGCCCCAGCCCGCACGCCGCAGCCGGAGGTACACAACACGTGAGTAACACCTTCGCTACCCAGTTTCTGTACACATGATAAGGTGGTTTTTAACGTTTTAATCACGTGTAGCTACATATGACAAGCATATAGTACAAATGGTCCTAAGGCGCCATCTATATGTGCAAGAGTTTCGCGGCGATAGAAATGCCGTGGCATGTTGCATCTAATTCAACAGAAATGGTATAAAGCAATATCCACACGGCGATATCATCGCGGCGAGGATTTGATGGCACGGTGAGACTATCGCCGCGATTCTCTCGCCCTTGGAGATGGCACCTTCATACTCACTGCGAAACTCAAGCCTCTCTAGACCCTCTTAAAGACAGCCTCGGGTGTTTAAAGAATTTGTTTAATTTTCTTTCTCTTTTCAGAAGACGTTATTCGTCGATCACGATTTCATCGTACGATCATAATTTAAATTTTACTATGAATTGAAAAAATTACATCACGCTTTTAATCTCCGCTGCCTAAGCAGAACTGTACCACATAAGTGTCATTTACTCTTTGGGGTTGGCGTAGCAGTGGGGTAATTGCGTAAAACACTAAGGGCTCTTCCCCACGGCAAGATCCCGTTTTTTGCAGGTACGGTTTTTTAGCAGGGTCCCGTTTAGTAGTGTACCTACATGTTTCAATATATGCATTCACACATGCATCCTGCTTGCAGTATCCGGCAAACAGCATGCTTCTGTGAATATGTATATTTAAACACGTACACCACTAAACGGGATCCTGCAAAAAACGTGATCTTGCCGTGGGAAAGGGCCCTAACAGTAGCAATGGCTTTCATTTTGACAGTTCAACAACATTCATTGCGTATTTACGTTGTTGAGCAGACAAATTTATCGAATATATGAAGCAATGGATTAACGATATACTTAAAAATGATTCAGGTTGAGATAGTGTATTACGCAATTAGGGGGGTTGGTCTTCTTCTGTACATCTCTATTAGCCGCCAATTCGGTAGAGAAAAAAAAATATGATAGATGGAATCGATCCATCATTTCTTTGATCTTTCTCTAACAATAGCAAATTATCTGGATAAGGTAATTACAACAACTTTACCCCTTTCATTCGATGCCGCTTACATTCTCTATGAGTAAATAATTTTAGTGTTTTCTTGGCTAATCTTTCCGAATCAAAATCTCTTGGCACAGCTGTAAAAATAGAAAATTGTTTAATAAAATACCTACTACCTATATAATTTGTCCTTATTGCTGCTGTTGACACTACATAGTGGTAACAATTACGGTTGATATGCGCGATAAATATTTCTCGAATACGAGATTTTATAGCTGCAGTGCGACTCTGTAACCATATCACCGTGAAAACTTGGGTGAAGTGAGCGTAGAGTGAGCTGTCAACAGTATCATCCCACATCGTAAAAACGAAATGTATGTATGAAATGAAATGCAATGAAATGTATGCTTGGTCAATCCCTCGGGGATTTCACGGAGTTTCCACGGTGAGATTTTTACAGAGTCGACCTGCTGACCAACTTTGAATTTTCAGTGAATATCTTTGTCACTTTTCTATTTGATAAAATATTGTTTCTGACATATGTGAAAACTAAAACCAAGTGAACGTATCCTTATTTTTATCTTGGCCCATCGATATATAGACTGACATCTACCAAGGGCCCGCGTGGTAGATTACAGCCCAATCTCTACTCGATAATTTATACAATGTTTAGTAAAATCGACACGGTTAACGGTCAGACCCTTAATTATTTTGATCTTATTTGACGTCAAGTGACGAATTATTTAAACAGGGTCAAATTGAATTAGCTAGCGAAATTCCGCAGACGTAATGAGTATCGATATCTAAACATGATTAAACAAAATATAAATAAAGATGAGTTTTTTTTTGGGTCATCAAGCTCATGTGGTCACTTGAAATATAAGTATAATACAATAGTTTTCTTTGTGTAAACTTCACAGACGTGACGAGTACTGATATATAAACTCGAAAAAACAAAAAGAATACAATTTTTCTCAACTCATACTTCAAGAAGTACCAACAAAACAAGCGGTCGTTGACCCAACAAAATCATCGTATTTTTTTCATGTTTATTTTGAGTTTCGCTATCTAATTTAATTTGACCCTGTATATGATACAACAATTCTTCTTAAAATGACACAGAATATAAAATGATTTAATAATAATATTTAAAAACATACTACTAATGTAGTCAACCAAGTACACGGCTCTAAGTTTCTTCTTCCTAGTGCGTTCTGCTAACGTCGGTAAACATATCGGGACCATGTAGTCTGAAATAGAAATGGTTATACATAGAACGTATGGTCATTAGGTTAGCCCGCAAAAACTGCTGCTGTATTTCTAGTTTAACACACACACACAACATAGGAACAATGTCCAGACGCCAGCACATCAAGCTACTACAATCTGTCATTTTTGTTGTAGATTTTCAACTTTATCGCTGAAGTATTAGGTTCATTGGAAAAAATTGACAGTTTCGGATAGCTTGATTTGCTGGCGTCTGTACCTATGTTAAGTCAGGGAAATTAATTGTTAATCAAATAAAAAAAGGAAAGAATGAAAATACGTTTAATTTGCGGTAAACATAAAAAGAACACAAACAAAAAAAAAAATAACAAATTAGGGAAAACATGCGTCACATCCACGCAAAACGGCCATCGCTTAGCATAATGCTAAGACCATATGCGAGACAGAGCCCCAGCGCTGGTTTTCAGCGACAGATGGCGTTGAAGTGATAACGTCAACCGGTGCAGCATACAAATAGAGTAGAATATTAGCTTATTTGTGTCACTCACCCGCTCCGGGCGGGTGCACAGATTACCGCGTCTGTGTCCGTGTGAGCGAGATAGATACAGTTTTTATAAAAAAAAATACGTCAAAACCTATGACAGTGATTAACCGCGCGCTCCGGGCGGACGCGGTAATCTGTGTACTCACCCGGAGCGGGCGAGTGGCACAGATAAGCTAATATTCTACTCGCCTTACCTTTTACCTTTTACCTTTCGCTATCATTTATGATGATTTAGTTACAGATCAGCACCTTAATTGCGTAACACACTATCACTCTCAATTTGAATCATTTTGAAGCATATCACTAATCCATTGCTCCATATGTTGGAAAAATTGTCTGCTCAACAACGTAAATAACGCAATGGGTGTTGTTGAACTGTCAAAATGAAACCCATTGCTACTGATAGTGTGTTACGCAATTATCCTGCAGAACAAGATTACAAAAAGGGTACTTACTATGATTTATTCCCAACCCTTTCTTATGTACTTGTACTTATATTATTATTATTTTAATACTGTAAGCTTCTAAATTATATAAATATTAAACAGTAGATAAATAAAAACTAGAATTAGAAAAATGTACATACGTGACTTCATCGGTCGAATTAATTTAACCAGAGCAAGACTGTTTCCGACCCCGAACCTGAAATAAATATGCAATGAACATTTGAGCGTGTTGGTGGCGCCACAGCGGCAAGCGAGCACTATAGCTGCCGGTCGATTCTGTAAAAATCTCACCGTGAAAACTTGCGTGGAGTGAGCTGTCAGTGTCTTCCTACTGATGAATCAATAGGATTGACCAAGCATACATTTACAATCATAATCGAGATTTTAATAGTATTTTTATACTAATTCTATTGATCATTTTATATAAATAATAAGTCTCAAAGCTAGTATTTTAGTTCTCAATACATTACTATTTTGTGAGGTTTTAAAATAAAATAGCAAAACAGAATCTTAGTCAAAATCTCAGTTGTTTTTTTTCCCAAAAAAAAAAGTATTTATTTGGGGATCGATAAAATATATGCAGACTGAGTAACAAAGGTAAAATAGAAAGGAAAGTCTTTTCTTGTGGTGAAGTTCAAGAAAAACCTTACCTTGTGAATTCCGGATGAGGTGTTATGTCGAGCGGTGGTATTTCTATATATGCGCGTGGGCATTTTATACCAAACTTAATTTGTGTGCGCGTTAAGCTACACTCCTCTTCGTCTCGTTCATAATCACCAAATACAATATTACCTCTGAAAAATTAACATACTTTATGTAAGACTAGCTGTGTCCGTGGCTTCGCTCACGTGATTGCGTATTCTATTGGCATTATGTGTTGAACGTGAAGTCATAGTAGATTCGTAGTATGAGGATACGAGTATTACCATGTTATAGGCTATAAAGGTTCAACAACATCGGTTGATTTTGTCGAAATAAACTATTTGGTTTAAGTATATCAATGAAAGAAAATAATTTTAATTAATTAGTTCTCCTGGACCCCGACAGTTAAAATCGATCAAATAAAAGGAAAGTGCAAGTTTTTTCATTTCATTGAGAACGTGATCAAAGTGAGAATATGCATTAGTGATGTAACAAGTATCAACCAGAAAGACTTGGTGCTTTGGTAATCTTAGTGTTTTCAAATTAACACGAACTTCGTGCTACAATGTAACCCCAGCCACAGAGACAAAGCTTATAAGTTTTGTACTTCTGTATCTCTCTTTTCTATCGTCTATACAGCAGCCCAACTATAACCGTTGAGCAATATCCCACCCTCTCTTTTTAAAGAGGAACTTTCAGCACGTGTTTCTATCTCCGATTGTAATTAAACTAGGGTTAGATCAAAACGACATACAGTTTGTAGTTCTTCGGAAGAATCATCATATCAGTAGCGGTACCGACGACGAACTGCTTGTGGACAAGGATAACGCGCGGTGCCTTGCTGTGATGAGGCAGCCCAGTCGTCACTGTCATCAAGTATTTGAATTCAATAAGGATGATGATATCAGGTGAGAGGGATATACAACGTGTAACGTTAAATGAGCAAAACCTCACACACCCCAACTGATTTTTAATTCAATTGACCTATTTCAGAGAGAAAATAAGTCATTAAAAAAATTGTAAATGTTTTATGTGCTGTTTTAGTTTTACTGGCCATTGTGATCGTTTCTTGCATCTGCGACGACTCTTTATCGAGGGAGGAGTCGTCACCGGGCCGCTGCGCCGCGCTGACATTGGCTTGCTTGACCTATTAATAAATAGACACGGCAATGTTTTTAATGAAGATTTTTTAAAAAATGTGACCTATATTAAAAAGTGGTTCAATTAATTCTGCTCGTTATTCTTATCAAACTATTTTCAGGTTTTGCGCATTTAACGTTACACGTTGTATATATATATATATATATATATAGAGGGGCCCGTGGCTAAATAATAACAGCTGCAAAGGTTAAGCTACGCTTGCCGCGGTTGGTCTGTGGATGGGTGACCATCTTTACATACCGGGGCTCCTCCGTGCCTCGGAAAGCACGTTAAGCCGTTGGTCCCGGCTCTCATTCGTGGATCTTTGACAGTCGTTACGGGTCGTAAGTAGCTCGAAAGTCTGACAACCAGTCTTACCTAGGGGTATCGTATTAACCAGTAACTGGGCAGTCGCTCCATGTAAAATACTGGTATTCAGCTGCATCCGGTTAGACTGGAAGCCGACCCCAACGTAGTTGGGAAAAGGCTAGGCAGATGATGATGAAGGATGATGATATCACTTGGAAAGGTCATCATCATAATGTCACTTGGAAAGCTCATCATAATCAGCCCATAATGTTCCCACTGCTGGGACACAGGCCTCCTCTCTGTGACAAAGAGTGGGTTGTAATCTACCACGCGGGCCCAGCGCGGGTTGGAAAGTTGCCACGCTAAAACAGAATTGGGCTGGACACATCTGCCGCATGTCAGACGTCCAATGGGCTAAACTTACGACCCAATGAGTCCCTCTTAATGGCAATCCACCTCACGACAGGCCTAGACGGAGGTGGCGGGATGAGCTGGATTCCTTCAACATGAAATGGCCCATAACAGCTTTAAACAGAAAGAAGTGGAAAGAGATCGCGGAGGGCTTTGCTCAGCAGTGGTACACAACAAGCTTTAAAAAAAACTATGAGCGAAACCCGTCTTTTACTTATATAGAAAGGGTTGAATAACGTTTTTTATTTCGCTCAGATAGTGCACTTTGTTCAATAATATTCAATGTTTTATAGCTTAATGGACACTATGGACATCCTTGTGTGAAAAATATCCGAAGTTCAAGCCCATATGAAGGCGACTGATGGGAAGTATTCTATGAACCAATAGCGGTACGGGTGTTTTGTATGATATTTGTGTAGGGCTAGGGACACTTAATTTATACACTTTTGCAAAGGGGCATCAAAATCTGACCCGGAAATTTTGAGAAAAATACCGTCGGCGTGAAAAGGTAGCAGACATGCAGACAGCGTTACTTTTGCATTTATAATATTCGCAAAGTATGAATATTTTGTAGAAGGTAGGTGTGAATATCTATATCTAACCGTGTATGTACTGCACGAAGCCAAGCCACTTGAATGTATGTTCCTTCAGCACTCCATCGGCCGGTTCATTCTCGAAGTCATCGTGGCAAATCGAGAAGTCTCGAATAATGCATAATGTCGAACGCGCACATACTATTGAAATAACAACAACTATTACTGTAGGTTACACAGTATAATCTGTCACAATAAAGATAACTTCACTTAAAAGAAGGATCTAATGATATTTCATTAGCTCTTTCTTTAAACAGAGGTACCTCTGTTTTATGTAGAACGTCTAGTTGACTTATCAAATTAAGTAGATATTTTACAATTGAAATGGAATGCTCAATCGAAAATAAACAAAAAGGATACAAACATATAGCCCAAACTGCTGCTACTGTTTTCCAGTCGTACATACTGCCCGCACTATGAGAAACTACTGAAAATATTCAGTGTGTGGTGTGTTGTTGTCATATTAATTTGTTTGTTTCCACAAATGGAATGTGATAACATTTTTTTCTGGGAAATGTGATCATCATCTCGGATCTTTCACTCGCTTTGTAAAGGCAAGGTTGGGATTTGATTTCTTTTTTTTGCTTACGTTGTTTTATTTATTTATTTATCTAATTTTAAAGAAAGCTTACAGACTAATAACAATTTTGAATTTAATGCATAAGTAGTGACATTTGCCAATTACAAGCTTCCACATATTTTGAATTTAGTGAGTAAAAGAAAAAGGGATGAAAATACAAACTTTCTATTTTATTTTATATATGAAATTACATCTCATTTTAGGACAACAATGGATGTAGGTAAATTACCTCTACTGCTGCTTGTTTGTCAAGGCTCTATGCCACACAAAAAGGTTAAGATACATTTCAGTACACTATTTATTTTATTTGTTCCTTTGCAAAGTACGACGCTCGTGATTAATTTCACACTTCGATCTCTTACATACTAAAATAAGAATTTATATAACAAAAATTATTGTAGTAAAATTATAACCTAGTAGGATGGTAGAATTGAAAATAGAAATTAGCTGGAATGTTAAGTTTCTGGTGAAGATAAAATTCATGTATATCTAGTCGTGTAAACGTCATCTTATAGACAAGATGTAGGTCTCCTTGGCAGTAGTAAACTGGTATACGACTGCTGCGAAACATATGCGTCTTAGGCACGTAAACCGTCATTACAATGCAAGCCAACCTGTGGTCTATTGTGTCTCCGTCTTCTAGTAACTGAAAAAAAATTACATAGATATAATTGTGTCTTCCGGTCTAAAATCAAAAGTCATTTATTCAAATTAAGCTGAGAATCAGCAATTTTCGAACGTCAAGATAACATAAGACAGTTCCCCAAAACACCCGTTCAACAGTACTTCCTAGTGCCTTCGCTGGGAAGAAAAAGTGGCGCAACGAACTCCTCAGCAGCACAGTCTATTCTGTAAAAATGTCTTGAGATACTTTAAAAACCCTTCGGCGCCTGAGACTTACATATATGTAACTAGCTTGTGTCGATTGCCAATCTGACAGAGTTATGTTGGCAGTTTTGCGGAGAAACACTTTCTGTAGCGAATCAGGTGAGCACCATCCAAATTTGTAGATGCTGTGGATGGAAGCTGAAAAAAAAAATACACTACCAATGTACCTTTATCGTAAAAGTATGATTAATAGGAAATTATTAATATTATTAATAATTATTATGCATTACTCCTAATAGTATACCTAATAGGTTCACAATAAAAATATTGCTTTTAAGTGTGCGTTCTTGCAAATTTGGGAATATTGTCTAGAATGTGTTATAATTTTTGTCACAGTCAACTTTACTTCTGTATTATAAGCCGGTCGATTCTGTAAAAATCTCTCCGTGAAATCATAAGTGAAGTGAGCACTTAATAGTGTCAATCCCTACCATTAGGGAATGACTCACTTCCCGCTCAGTTAACCTAAGTTCTCACGGTGAGATTTTTACAGAATAGCACTGCTGGTTATACAGTATATATAATGTACCTACTTACTTCTTGGGAGGAGTTCATCGCCAACCAGACCTTCCGTTGGCCCGTAGTGAGCGCTACGCAGAGAATACATGGCTTGATTCGCAGGAACAGCCTTCCAGCCAGATACAGCGAACACTTAAAGAGAATTTCGAGAATATAAAGAATCACTAGCCGTCTCAGTAGAATTTATGCTGTCTTCTTTCTTATATTCTATTCTATTGTTATTAAATGACAAGCAAAGCCAATGTCGACTATTCTGCCAATGTCTAAAGTGAACTGGAAAAACAAGTTTACATGATAAATGAAAATATAAGAAAAAAACTATATTATGTTCTTCCTTATTTAGAACATTGCTATTTTAAGCAACTGTTCCCCGAATATTGAACACCTTATAAAAAAAAACTATACAGAAACCTAAATATAATATGTATCTATTTATGCAACTGGAATTTGAAACTTACCGATCAATAGCAGCTGGAACGTTACACAGTGTACGAGATTAGTCATTCTTGAAACTTTGAAAAAACCTTTCAATATCTAAGATGTAGGACTACTGACACAGATTAGTCAACTATCAATCCTTAAATGTTGTTGTGTGTGTTGATGACCATTTTGCTTACTATTTGAAAATAATCCAAATTCTTCGTAGATGCCATTTCGCTTTTGTTTACTAACGTCTCTGATCACTTTAACAGGCTTTTATTAGGTAAACAATGGGAAAGCAAACATTTCAACAAACATTTTTTTTAAATAAATAAAAAGCAACTATATTTTAATAATTTATTTAATAATTACAGAACGTATATGAACTAAGATTAGGTACCATAAAACAATATTTTATCTTAAAAAAAATACAAACTAAGTGTAATAAGCGTGTTGCTTCACCTCCTTTTTAATTAACCATTAGTTATACTCGTAATACTATTTCTGGAAGAGTTTGATATAAATTGTGGTTTCATTAATGTTATCCATAGGTTTCTTGTATTTGGATCGCATATCACAAAATATATAAACAATACAAATCCTTGAAGCGTTGATGTCAGACAAAAAAGATAAGACCAAAGAAAATGATTGGAGAACGAAAATATTCCAAAAAGCCATGTTAGACCCAATAGGAAAAACAAGAATATAGAAACTCTAAGTTGTGCACCGACCAAATCCATGTCGGGGGATTTCATTTTTTGATCGGATCCTCGAGATATAGCGTAGAGTACTAGAATGAATAAAGTTACATTAACACACAATATTATACTTATTGGAATCACGACACCTGCAAGGCAATAATAGCCAGTAGGGTAACAAATAGTTCTGACCACTGAAGGTCTTGGAATGTAATTCTTAGCATCAAGAGCTAATGTAATAATAACTGGTAAAGAAGGAATTCCCCAACCAATCAATGTGAATTTGCACATAAATCTGGATGGTCTGCTTACTCCTAAAACCCTCACGTATCTTATAAATTGTAAAATAGCAGTTATCAACATCCACATGAAACTGGCCAATATTGAAAAGTGCAGCATTGAACCTAAAATAATACACTCAGGTTTTTTGTGTTCTGCAACATAATACATTCCATTAACTTGAACAAACATAGAATAATCTAAATTAAAAACTAATATAAACACTAATGGTAATGCTATAGCAGTTGATAACTGTAGGAGAACTTTAGTTCCGGCTTTTTTCCTCCAGTTACCAAATACTAAAGCTGTTATCCAAATACCAACGATTCCCAAAAGTGACAAGAAACTCCCGACTAAAGTTATTATATTCAAAGCTGTGGAGTGCTTACTATTAATTGTAACAGATTCGTCGGCACCATTTGGCATAGAAAGCAATTGACCAAAATGAGTGAGATGATAGCATTCACATACAGTTGTATCATTGATTGTTTTTACGATAAAACATCCTTGTTTTTTCCAAGAGCCTAGAATATTATTGGCCTGTTTAGGTTGAAAATCCCAGTAACCACAATCAGATTTACCTGTATAGTTGATTTGTTTGAATACAAGTGGCACAGGATATTGTAAGTTTGACATGTAATCGGGGATCGACACCCCTATAATTCGACTATTGATCACGTGTTTATCGGTAGCCAATTCTTGAAAAATTGCATCGTTATAGAAAATGGTAATGATAATGTGAAAAAAATCTTTTCTTGTTGTGTTTTCTTCACTACCGTTATTATTTAATTGAATTGTATTTAAAACATTTTCGGGTAGCCAGGTAGCGATTTCTAAGTTTTCTATAGAAAGGACTTCTTCTAGGCTAGTATTTTTGTATAATGGTTGAACTATCATGTCTGAAAAATTATCTGAGACTGACTTTCTTATAATGGCTATACCCGTGACGTTATTATATTCTGGATAAGTTATTTGGACAACAAACTGTGGTTTTAATGCAAACTGATAGGAAGCATTGCTTAATTCAGAAGACTCGTTTAAACTTCTTTTTGCTATTAGTTGTATAATATCACTAACCGAATCCAATATAACGTTGGTTGAATTAAGTGTTTGAGCTAAATGTAAATAATTACAATCAAGAACCATCATTCTATCCATGACCCAGGCAATATTATCTATGTCACCAGTTTCTACCGATGTTTCGTTTTCCTGAACAAGATCCAAAATATGTTGCAGGGACATTGACAAGTAATAAATATCAGCAGGAATTATTATATCTGTATCACCGAGCACAAAATTGAGACCATCAGTCAGAAAACTGGAAATGTAATCATTAGGCATCTGTCTTTTCACAAAATTGTATAGAAAAGTTGTAGCTTGAGATGGCTCGTAAGTACTATCACAAGAGCCTTCTACTTCTCCCCAGATTCCACCCAGCACATAGGATCCCTGACAGTGTCTCTTTACTGGTAAACCGTTAGCTTGAAGGCAAAATTGTTTTGGCGCCGAAATATGTCCAATAAGAGTCATCTCCCAATCAAGCGTAATACCATCCAAAGTAGTTGTTGGCAAACAATAAACCGAGCTGGATAAATTCACAAACGTGTAATTATATTTCAATAATTCTAAGTTTGCTGTAAGTTTTAATGAAGCAAATGTATCTTGTATATTAAGAGCTTCATCTTCTTGATTATCTTCAACGTCAACGTGCAAATGTAATAAAATCATCATGTGATCCAAAGAGTAATCAAAAATGTCCATAAGCAAAACTTTTTTAGCTGAAAATATTTTTGTTATGTTATTTGTTAAAGTGGTCAAATCAGCTATATCTTCAACATCATCGGCTAAAATATAATGTTTAATAACAAGTGCAAATACATGAACTTTGTTACCTTTGGGATTAGCTATGATTTTGTCCGTACTAATAAATGAAAAGTTAACTGTATGGCCCTCACACCAATATTGCGCGGAGCTATCGGTAACCAGATCAACAATATATACAATTTTTTCAACCAGATTTATATCAAGTTCATCTTGCCGGGAAGAATTAACTTCAATAAATGGCATATCATTAATATCCACCACTCTAAAAAATCCTTTCGCATCAGAAAAACATTGGATTCCTTTGTCGTTATTATCATATTTCCAAAGACCAGAAGGATAATAAACTGTAAGAAATATTTTGTTCTGTGCTTTATTGTATTCAAACATAAATTCTGTTTGCCCATAAACAACTTCCACCTCACAGGCCATGCAAGGTAGTGATGCACTGGAATTAATTATACCTAAAGCGCCAGCGTTGTTTATAATACCTTCAACAGAAGAAGGTCTCTTAATTTCTAAGGAATCATTATTATGCTTATACTCTGTATTCTCGTTAGTTTCATGAGAAACTTCAGGAGCTTTAAACCAGCACCATTCATCATTTGGCAACCGATTTATTTCAGCAATTTTCTTAAAAATAAATCTAGTTAAATCATATTCACTGTTAAGCATAGGTGTTCGACACCTTTCTTGAAGAAATTCATTAAATGACATTCCTCGGTCCGATCTTTCGATGCCATAACATGTACCATTATCAAGTTTAAACCTAAATGAGTGGTATCCATAGGGACATTTACTTGGATAGTAAAGGTCATTTATGTAAAAACATAAGCTCGGATAGTTCTTTGAACAGAATTCTGTTAGTAGCACTCCTCGTTCTATATCTAATAATAAGCAATTCTTCGAGAAAGACGTATACAGACTCAAAAAGTTACTCGGTGAAACACGTCGGCCCCAGTTAGGCCCTGGAATAGACCACACTACAGGATGGAAAAGTTTATATCTTGTCGCAGGTAGCCAAAAATATCGGGATGTATTCGTGGCTTTGAGGGAATTAAGTAGGTATTCAACTTCTGCAGCAGATAAATCCGTAATAACCGAGGCTCCACCGCTCGCAAAACAAGGAGAGTTCCAAACTGTTGTTTTACCGATTTGGTAACAGTAATAGTTGTTGTTTTCTGATATTTTATGATATCCAGGTGGACATGAATTAATGTCAAAATACTTAACTACTTTTAGACATGGTCCGACGTCATCCAGAGTAGGTGTCCAGCCGTCGTATGAACAGTTCCTCGTTACTAAGGTGTCATTTCGGTAACAAAGCGGGTCCGATTCAATATTGTTTGCTATTAGTGTTTGATGCCAGGTCACACTTATTCCATCATTAGAAACTTCTTGGGGACAAATCTGTGAATAAAAAGTAATCAGGTGAGGACACACTTTAAGTACCTACCTGTAACTGTTTTTGCTTAATCTTTTTTACGTAAAACTCAAAATAGACAATGAAATTGTTTACGAAAATTAAATGAATAATTTTTACCTGTAGTGTAGAATGAAGAACGGCAATCAATACGAATATCATTTGCGACACAAAAATTTTCATAATGCCGATGAAAATCACAAAAGATAATCTATTTGCACTGCAGGTAGCATAACTTCGGGCACTTTTACCGGGATCCGACCGCGATTTGAAACATTTTCACCTTACTGTTATTGCGCAGATTACGTTATAGGTATAAAACAACATGGTGTTAAAAAAATCTGCTGCTTTTCCGTGATGCGTATGATAACAACCCGTGGGATCGTTTGTTTTAATAATTTTTTTATACCATGGAGCAGCAAACTAACTGGCGACCCACTTGTGGACACTGGCGTCTGTGTAAATATGCAATACCGGAGGTACCACAGGTGCATTGTTTAACCCTTTTTGGAAAGGAGTTACTTTAATTTTTACTTGCAGTTGTCCATGTCGTAGCTAAGCGGAAAGACATTCCACACTTTCCAGGTAATCTACATCCAAATCTTCGATCTAGTCAAATCATAACGAAGGCTAGCCATTTACCATATAGTTGTAGCAGATCAAAATTCGAAGTGTCAAGCAATTTTGACTCAAAGTTAGAATAAAGTTTTAGCTGCAACCTGTATATCCAGCTGTAATCGGGATATATTAACGTCAGTGTCATTACGCCTGGCATGTACACACCGATATGGTATCTTTATGAATTCATTGATTTTACGCCACGCTCTGATCAGCACTTGGCTTTATTTGTGTGGATTCCATTGGGTAACAACAGGTGAAATCCCTTATCTGGTTGAAGAACCATTGAACACGGCTTTTAGCTATGTCAATACAATATCAACTTCGTTGTTATCTAGTGTAGACTGTAATACGCCTAATATTTAAGTAGTTTCCATAGAACTTGATTTTTATTTTGATCTTTTATCATGATAATATGTAACTACCATTTTATCTAAGTACTTACCAATTTTCTTATCAAGGTCCATGTTGCGACAGTTTTGTTTATTATTTTTTGCTTGATAGGGGCATATTATTCATAATGTACTATAACCTCATGTTAATAGTTTGACAAGGTATTACTCGTATCGTTTTACAGCCGGTCGATTCTGTAAAAATCTCACCGTAAAATCATAAGTGAAGTGAACACCTAATATTGTTAATCCCTAGCGAATGACAGCTCACTCCACGCGCACTTCACCCAAGCTTTCACGGTGAGATGGTTACAGAATCGCACGGCAGTTGTGTGATATCTAGAGAAAAAAAACATTCTTCCTGAGCTACAGTCAGGCTTTCGTAAACAGGTAAACAGCGTGGTCCTTCTACAGCTCTTTTGGACGTGGAAGATAACATTCTGTCTGCAGAAGATAAGGGTCTATGCTCACTTCTCGTCCATCTTGGTGGTTCTTGTGCTTTTCAGTGTAAATATAGATTGATTTCGATCGAAGCTAAAGCTATTATGGATTTGTTCAAGATACGATACACTAGTTCCAAAGTTATCTTACCAACTGTCAGCAACGCGTCGAAATACGATTAATCAATGGTCTTGTTATGTCACTCATGAGCCTTGCGGGACACCCGGAAGGTGTCCCGCAAGGCTCAATACTGGCCCCCAACATGTTTATTTTGTAATGTGCGGATTCAATCAATTCCCTGAAGCAATGTAGGTACCACATTTATACTGATGACGTACAAGACTACATCTATTTTAAGCCAAGGACTATAATCACTTACCAAGCCTACTTTTTGGGGTTATACACTACAAGCAGCCAACCTACCTGTTCCAAAAAAAATGCTGGATCGCTAGTAGAAGAGAATACGCAAGAAATCAGTGCTTGTGGTAACTCTCCACTCACATACATCGAAATGCTGGAACAATATTCCACCGTCAATAATGAATCAATATACAGCATGATTTTTTTACCGTCTCCAAATTTTTACAGGCTGTTCTACCCATGCATATGTCCAACTTTCACTATGGAAACAACTCTGAGATCACGAAAAAAAATCAGCTGTTTCATACATTTTGGTCAAGTAGGTATTAAACTTTTGTATTAATCAGCTGATTTTGTTTTTGTGATTTCAGAGTTGATCCCATAGGGAAAGTTGTTTATATTCATGGGTAGTAATTTGGAGCCTGTAAAAAAATCATCCAGTATATCTTGGTACCTTCAGACATAGTGCATGATTTTTTTTATAGTTTCCAATCTTTTACAGGGTGTTATACCAATGAATATGAACAACTTCCACTATGGGACCAACGCTGAGATCACGAAAAAAAATCAGCTGTTTCGTATATTTTGGTCAAGTAGGTATTGAACTTTTGTATTAAGAGCTGATTTTTTTTCGTGATTTAAAAAAAAATTGCTGCCATACAGTTCGATCGCGTAGGTATTGCACTTTTGTATGAAACAGCTGTTTTTTTTTTCATAACCGACGAACAATTTTACGTCGCGCGGTCTAGAATCTGTATTGTTCCTGGTAGCGTTCGTCTCCTATTTATTACATGGGAATTGGTAAACATTTCTGACGAAATATGGGTGACCTATTATTCGTCACCTGAACAGTAATATACTTTCAAACTGTTTGCACAAGAAGACAACCTCTCCTTGTGCCGACATGGATACTCGTACAAATCCGTCGGCTGTTTAGTTACAATCATGTCACATTAGAGATTTAAATAAACTTTGGTTTCTTTTAATCCTTATCATGCCTATGAATGGTTCTAACCTGGATATCCCTGTATGATCCGTTTTAAATACAAACGGATATTTAATCACTGTGCTCGAAAAATGTTATATTAGTTTGTAGAAATAAACCAGGAACTTTTTTGCCTTGATGGCAGCCATAATGACTCATAGTGATACAATCAAAATTTCAATTCATACGTGGAACTTAATACTTTATTTTTAAAACTATTCAGATTTATCTGTTTTGAGACCACCTTGCGGCAGGGGCGGTGGAGGGACGTTGGGTATAGCGGGGTCCTTGGAGGCGTAGTTCAAAATATTGAGATCATTGGGTTCAGGAGGCGGTGTTTGAGCTGATTGTTCAGCAGACGCTGGAGCGCTAATAACCTCTTTTTGAGCAACAACGGGAAGACTTTGTCCTAGCACATTTGGCAAGGGACGATATATTGGTAGGCTCGCATAAGGACTGAAGCTGAATGGATCGTAGGGATCATAGAATCTTACACCTGGATATCTGTAGGTGAAAGGACTGAATTGTGGCAGTGTGTTGTACAAGGGATCTATGTGTCGTAGGGGCAGGACTTGTGGAGGGAGACCGAATTCGTTAAGCGGTATTGGGGATTGTGTAGCTGGCGGAGGAGCCGGTGAGGAGGCACTACTGTCTGATTCTGGCTTGGCAGGCTCTGCAGTCGTAGTCGGCGCTTCCGTTGGCGAGGGCTCTGCAGGTGGTCCGGGCGTTGAAACGGGTGAGGTTTCCGCTGGTTGAGGTTGAGGCTCCTTCGGTAGAAATCCTGGTGCAGGCAGTAATCCCTGAAATTAAAAATGGTAGGTATGTGCCAATGAAAAAACAAGAATGGATAAAAATGTGGACATGCTTATATTGCTATTGTTTAAAATATCAGGTGCACGAGTCATCTTTACTGTTTCAAGAGTATCTAGTTCCTTTTGGTATACGTTACACGCCCTATTAAAAATCTCGAAGCATTTGATAGTCTGGCACTTGTCCATTTTGATTTTGTTTTTTGGCGGCAAACAATAAGCGCTTTGTTGACCTTATTCGGTTGAAAATACAGACCTAATAGATGTAGGTTTAGTAATAGGGTTCCATTGGCACTTTTTGGGTATGTAGCCCTAACAACTGAAGACAACTTACGTTTCCAAGTAGATCTCCGCCGTACAAAATGGCGGGCTGATAGGAAAAAGCGAACGCGTCGTGGAGCACCGGCTGATATACTGGAAACGCCTTGCTAGGTTCCAGGTTCTGGTTCGACGTGATGAGAGCATTGTACACCTTCGGGATGCGGCCGGGCTCCGGTGCAGGCTCCGCGCCCGTACCTAGCCAGGGTACGCTCAGCAACTGAAATTGATAACAAATTGAGTTTAATAATCATAAAGACACTGATAGTCTACAGACACACATAGAAGTGCACACACACATCACATAAAAACCCTTTATTTCAAAGTCTGTATGTGTCTGTATCTGTGCTTTTCTTATTTTATTTATTTTACCATTTATGTACAGACGCCAGCACATCAAGCTACTACAATCTGTCAAATTTATTTAATAGATTGTCAACTTTATCGCTAAAGCATTAGGTAGGTTCAAAGTTGATTGGGAAAATGTGACAGTTTCGGGTAGCTTGATGTGCTGGCGTCTGTACACACATATATAAACAGACAAGAAAAAACAGAACAGAAAAATAGGTTATTTAACTTGTCACTTTCCATTGTTTATACCTGCATTTTACTAAGCAATTTAATCGATGTCCACAAAATATTGTAAATGTATGTGGCCAATCCCTATCATCAGTGGGATGACACTGACAGCACATTCCACGCAAGTTTTCACGGTGAGATTTTTATTTTTACAGAATCGACCGACTGAAGTGACGTTATCTTATGTTATGTAAAAGATCTGGTTAAAAATAATAAGCACACATGAAAACTTGTCTTAATATATTTATAATGTAGAAGGAACGCTCAAAAGGCATTTTTTTGAAGGTTAAAGCTTCAGGGTATCCCGCGAAATTACAATTTTCTAACGTTTTTTGCTATTTGCAACTGAGTATTGGCCGGGCTCATCATCTGCCTAGCCTTTTCCCATCTATGTTGGGGTCGGCTTCCAGACTAACCAGATGCAGCAGAGTACCAGTATTTTACATGGAGCGACTGCCACACACAACCCAGTGACCGGGTAATGCGATACCCCTTCGTAAGACCGGTTGTTAGGCTCGGGCTTCTGACCACCCGTAACGACTGTCAAAGATCTACGAATGACAGCCGGGATCAACGGCTTAACGTGCTTTCCGAGGCACGGAGGGGTCTTGGTATGTAAAATTGGTCACCCAGCCACGGACCAACCGCGGCAAGCATAGTTTAAATATCATAGAAATAAATAAATAGCATAGCTTAAAGTATCGGACGGTCTATTCTGTGAAAAATTCGCAGGGAAGTGAAGTGAGCTTTCAGTGCTTGGGATTGACAAGCTCATTAATCGACTGCCGCAACAAACACTATCGAAACTGCAAATCACGTACTTCAAAGGAGAGCAATTCAAAGTTGTAATTCCATGCAAAATATTTTGTATATTTTGTATATTATATTCTATTTCTATATATTTTTATCTGATATTTTGCATCGAATTACAACTTTGAATTGCTCTCCTTTGAAGTACGTGATTTGCAGTTTCGATAGTGTTTGTTGCGGCAGTCGAATTTTCACCTAAGTTTCCACGGTGAGATTTTTTCAAAAAAGAGCGGCTGGTTGTATGTTGATCTAAACATGTTTTGAGGCCGAAACAAATATTTATTTATAGAATTATAATCATAAAAATCATCAATGCATACCTCTAAGTTCATATTAGCCTATTGCATGACTATTTCAAGAAATCACGTATTGCAGATTCTCATGATTGTTATTCTGCCGTGCGATTCTGTAACCATCTCACCGTGAAAGCTTAGGTGAAGTGAGCGTGGAGTGAGCTGTCATTCGCTAGGAATTAACACTATTAAGTGCTCACTTCACTTATGATTTCACGGTGAGATTTTTACAGAATCGACTGGCTGTTAGCCTTTACGGTCGCTAATCATATTTTAATCAACATACCACCTGACACTGACATTGTAAATTGCAAAAAACGTAAGTAAGAATTTATCGGGCTACCTTAGCGCATCTGCGTGCTACTTTCTCTTAAAGCTCATGTCGTTTTATCATCTCAACGATTTCCAGACCACTTACGTATTAAAAAACAATACTAGAACACTTGCATATTTTTATGCAGTTACTTCCACTCTGAGCTATAATTTTCCCTATATTATATCGAAAACCAGTTTTTGTATTACATTAAGTGCGGACTGTAAAGAGAGCAATTAGGTATTACCTTGAACGCTATATGAATGATTTATATAAGTACGTAGCACTCTCATACATAAGCTTGCATGCTTGTACATTCACCCACTAGGTAACATTTTTTATGAACCTTAATCGACAATCGCTTTTATGGTTACTACATTAAGCTTAAAATTTTGTTGAACAGCAATTTCCAGAACGTAATTTTATACCCACAAGAAACTATAGTCAACTTTTATTTTCACGTTGGGAGACCAGAGGGGCAATTCTTGTAATTTTAAGAACGTTCACTGTCTGATCTCAGTTAAAAATGCCTCTAAAATCCCTACACTTTTGACAAGTTATTGACATTGATTATCGCTGAGATGAGATTGCAACTAGAGTTTGAACGTGTTTAACTACGGAAATTGGCCTTCTGATAATTAGTTCGGAAGTTTTCATTGTGTCTTGACTGGTTTCTTTGGGAAAATAAAACAAATAGTTGAATAACAGTATTGACATCTTCGATTCTCGTGATGCTGCGTTCAAAAAGCATGTACGAATATGTTATACTCTTTATTTTTAATATTGTGACGCTTTCAATACTGTTTTCTACTACTTTACCTAGCGTGCATACTCGTATTCCCAGCCTAAGTAGAAGTGTGTCGGAGGGCACACGCACAGAGCTTGTAGCTGTAATTTCGACAACTAAGTTTTTTACTATAGTTGTCATATTTACTATTGTTGTTTGCTAATCATGTTGTGCAATTACGCTTTGGGTGATAATCAGTTCAAAACCTATAGTGTAAACCTAGTGATATGCTGTGATTGTTACACGTTGTAGTTGCCTTGTGAATAAATAAATAAATAAATTAAGTATTGAGTATTTTTTTTTACTTTTACACAAACCGCCAAAGCTAATCAATTAATTTTAAAAATTTAACGTGAGACTGCTTCAGGTCTTTCTCAATTTCTGATAAAAGTTATGTTAGATGGCCGTCTACGCACGGTACCCTAAACTTCAAAAGATTTATAGATAAGTGGCCAATCTATGTCCTACCTAACCTGCATGTCGAACAAATTTCTTATATTATGTTTTAAATTACACTTGAGACCTATGTTTGGTATGTTATAAAATAATAATTATATTGCCGTTCTAATTTAGTAAGGACAACAAGGCAAATTCGACAGGCTAGACGCCGATCTAGAAAAAGGAAATAGTTTTATAAATCTAGCTGCTAAATGTAAGGTCTAACTGGCAGTGTATTTTTCTATTCATAAAAAAAAAATAGAACAAAATTATACATTCTAATTTCAAATTTTGTTCTATTTTTTTTTTTTTAAGTTAATGTCAAGGCGAAATTGGCAGGCTAGATGCCAATCTAGAAAAAGGAAATGGTTTTATATGTAAATCTAGCTGCCAAATATGAGCTCTAACTGGTAGTGCATTTTTGTGTTAATTAAAATAAATATGTTCTGCAGTGGTTTATACATAAATTAAACTGAGTCTCCTGTCTCTTTGACACGTGCATAAAGAACAGTCCACGTTTTCAAGACCGATATGATTTGGTCTCTTTACCATTGACTATTGCTATTTTAAAGCCCCGGATACACTAGGGAACATTTTGTCCCGCAACATGACGCGCAACACAAAATATACGTGACGCTGCAACGTTGCATAGTGTCCCGCAACATGACCCGCAACATTTTACGTGACGCGGGACATGTTTCTTGCTCCCGCTCCGAGAGCGAGCGCACGGCGCGACATTCTCTCGGGACATTCACGTAGTTGCCGAGCGCCATGTTCCGCAACATGTTGCTCCATTTGTCCCCTAGTGTATCCGTGGCTTAAAGCTTATTTACATAACATCACGCAATGGTTTCCCGAAAGGTAGCACTTTGGTGTACCTGAAACTGTCAAATTTTCCCAATCAACTTTGAACCTTATGCTTTAGCGATAAAGTTGAAAATCTATTAAATAAATTTGACAGATTGCAGTAGCTTGATGTGCTGGCGTCTGCACCTATAGTAAACCCACATTTCGCCAGTTATGTTTAAGTCCCATGTAACAGGGTATATAACCATCAACTGGGCACAAATCCAGACTTCGGACTGCCACTGAGAAATTCCAGATAGAAAAACCCAATAACATTTTGCCCGAACTGAGAATCGAACACAAGGGGTCTACTTTCTATGCACGTAGTCTGTAGTTTCGGCCAAAGTTACGGGTTTTTCCTACACCGTATCACTTACGGACATAAGATAAAAAAATCGCGTTGTCATTCATTCTTCATTCAAAAATTAATGACAACGCTATTTGTTAGTTGTCCTTACTCGCGATGTGCTTTTGCCCGTCGGAAAAATTGAATTTGACATTTGTTTTGACGGATCAACATCTTTCGGACGGGCCCTTATTTTAGTTGACGGAATTAGAGAGTAGACCCTCAGGACCACATGCTCAGCCGTTGCTCCTCCTCCTCCTTTATTAGATCGACGAGGTAGTAAAGTTTGTTTATGTCCCATACCTACTAGTTACTTTGGAGGGGGAGTGGGGCTTGTGACTAAGTAATAACAGCCACACCGGCCGATCGATCAGGTTAAGCTACGCTTGCCGCGGTTGGTCCGTGGATGGGTGACCATCTTCACATACCAAGATCCCTCCGTGCCTCGGAAAGCACGTTAAGCCGTTGGTCCCGGCTGTCATTCGTGGATCTTTGTCGTTACGGGTCGTCAGTAGCCCGAAAGTCTGCCAACCAGTCTTACCCAGGAGTATTGTGTTTCCCAGTTACTGGATTGTGGAAGTCAGATAGGCAGTTGCTCCATGTAAAATACTGGAATTCAGCTGCATCCGATTAGACTCCCCAACATAGTTGGGAAACGGTTAGGCAGATGGTGACTAGTGACTTTGTAGCCAAGTCTTAGTATGATATAAACCCATTAATTATTCGAAGTTAAATGAGGAAAACTGGTCATAGACAAGTAGACTACTATTATAATAATTGTCATACATAATTGCCTATGTTTTGTTATGCGTCTAAATATGTATGTCGCTTTATTGATAGGTAATCGATCGGTATGCATTTTATAAATACTAATACCTTCGACCCACCGATACCTTCCCCTTCGATACCTTCTATCCTCGTAAAGCAGTGGTGGCCCAGTAGTAACGGCCCCGATTTATGAGTTATAGGTCGTCGGTTCGAACTCAGACAGGCCCTTTACTTTGTGTAAATAATGTCATGACAACTGCTCTCAAAATGCTGAAGGAAAATGGAATAGAATAGAATAGAATACTCTTTATTATGTACACCATATAAATGACAGACATAAATAAAGAATTTTTACAATGGGCGGTCTTATCGGAGAGACATCGTGAGGAAACCGGCATGTCCTACAACCACAAGATTAAAGACATATGACATATATATGTGAAATTCACTGGCATAGATACCTAGACAGAGCAGCCGTGCGATTCTATAACCGTGAAAACTTGGGTGAAGTGAGCGTGGAGTGAGTCGTCAATAGTGTCAATCCCGAGCATCAGCATGACTCACAGCTATCTAAGCTCACTTCACCTTAGTTATCACGGTGAGATTTTTCCAGAATTGATCGGCAGTTCTGTACCTACACCATAAAAATTAGTTCATCGTTTCTAAATAATACTAAATCAACAACTTTCAAAGTGAATGGAAAAGGAACTTACGAAAATGTTTAGTTCATGATTTAGATAAGACACATAACAGTTTACAAATAGATTTCGACGACGCATCAAATTAATCTACTAAAACGGGCAATTAATTCATTTATTCAATTACTGATAGATACCGTGAGATGGAATCAAACAAGCGTAGCGTAGCAAAGTAGTCGTTGAATCACGATGTAATATCGAGATGATCCCTATACGTCGATTTGAAAAAAAGTATCACGTAACTAGTCTAGATGTCTTGTTATCTACTGATCATTAGGTTATGAACACACAATACCCCGGGTTTCTGTTAAGAAGCTAGAGGTCTAGTTAAAATTGATTTTGATGAAAAGTGAGTCTGATACGAGTATCGGTAAGGAATACGGTCTAAATAACATCATGTGTAGATATTAGATATTCTTGCTAATTCTTTTGCTCAGATATTCAAAAAATCATA
This sequence comes from Eremobia ochroleuca, assembly GCA_949629135.1. Taxonomy (NCBI): domain Eukaryota; kingdom Metazoa; phylum Arthropoda; class Insecta; order Lepidoptera; family Noctuidae; genus Eremobia; species Eremobia ochroleuca. Next base: position 9,812,551 of record OX451386.1, on the reverse strand, counting down.
TATTGGGTGTACCGGAAAGTTCTGTCGGTTTTTGTAAATAAAACTCGCGGTTAGTTCTTAAAGCTAAATACTTAAATCCCCTTTTCTGAATTTCTCAAACCACCTTTGACATGTACGTCGCAATATTATTCAATACTTTTAACGTATTGGTATAGAGAAAAATTCGAAAAATTTCTATGTACTACCAAAACCGACAGAACTTTCCGGTACACCCAATAATTTAGTATGTAAATATAAAAAAATAATAAGTAAAAAACAAAGATGGTGGAGTAAGAAGCAAACACAGCTACACACAGCAAACGTGTCTAGGGATCAAGTAGATCTAATGAAAAAAGCTATAGAAGAAGCGTTTGCCAAAGTTTATGGATAACGTGAAGAACACGGTGTATAGAAGCGAACTTGCCAACCCTAAATGCGACGTCATGATACAGATCATTATATCACCCGCAAGATCTAACGCGTAGGTGTCTTTGTACTGTCTCTGTATAAGAAAAAATATTGAATTAAATAAAGTCAAGGGCGTATTCAAATTAATAGATAAGCGGGCTGAGATTAATTATTTTAATTATATGTCTGTATTATTCGCACTGTAACACATGCCTTCTTTGTTATATAGTTGTGAATGTCAAATAGGTACCACTGATTTTTAATGGAAAGCAGGAATCTGCACTGGAGGTAATACAAAAAAATAATACTGCTTTTACAAAACTCTCATCACATGTCATGCTCTTGACATGACAGTGACCAGAAAAATCTGAAAATTTTGAATTTGAATTTGGAAGAACATGAATTTTATCCTCCAATAATGATACTTTTGTAGAACCCGGTTTGGACAGGTTATTCTCGTATTTCAAAAGTGGAAGAGAAGTTTTTTCTAAGTAAAGTTTATATAGGGTAGTGATCACTACCATGCGACAAAGATGTGCATTCCCTGTGAATCGATGCCGTTAACTCAGCCGAACAAAATGTAAGGTCTACACAACTCTTTTGTTGTCCTGGAAGGATCGTCGTGTTGAGCAACCGTTGTTCAAAACGCAGAGGTTTAAGTCATGCAAAACATCAACTACACGTAGAGAAAATTCTTAGAAAAATGAATGTGCTCGTCACTGTGAAGTGAGTGCAAGTGACATCTACAGAAAATTTTCTGAGTGAGATTGGGAAAAATTCACTATTTGTCCAATAAATTTTACTGTACAGCATAAGAATTTTTACTGTGCTAGCATGGTAATTTTTCCATTACCACTCAAATGCACTCAGATTATGAGACAGCACAGTAATTTTTCTAAGATTTTTCTCTCCGTGTAGTGCTACACCGAAGGTATCACAGGGTTCAGACCCCCATCTGTAATGGTGGCAGTTAAAGTCACCCATGACCAGTATCGGACCATAAACATTAGAAAAAATATCTCGTAAAATTATAAAAAAATTATAGTGAGGATGTGCAATATAAATTGAAAACGCTGCGATGTCCTCAACTCTGCCTGCGGTAATGACATTTAACTTCATAATTAGTTTTAATAAATAAATCGTAAAAAAAACATGTTATGTTAGTGTTATTTAGATCTAACGAACATGTTATGTTAGTGTTATTTAGAGTTTAGCTAGAGCTCTACTAACCCAAGTATCAAATTCTCAGTCTTGAAAACATTCGCAAGTTTTGATGATATTTATGTCAAGTTGCCAAAATGAGCTAATTAACATAAAATAGAATGGATTTGTTTCTTGCTTTTGTGGTTTAAGAAATAAAGCTGGTCAAAATTAAAAAAAAAGAGTATCTATCTAAGATACCCCTAGGGCAGCGTTTCCCAACCTTTTTCAGTCACGGACCCCTAGGAAATCAAGCACAGTTTTCACGGACCCCCTTAATAAAATAAACAGCAAAAAAATTCGGATTAGGTATTTATTTTAGTTATTAGATACAAAATAGGTACTCATAACTGTTTATTATTATGTATGGTCCAGAGATGACACCGCGGACCCCCATACATAAGCTCGCGGACCCCCATACATATGCTCGCGGACCCCCAGGGGTCCGCGGAACACAGGTTGGGAAACAATGCCCTAAGGTACCAATACAATAAAAAGACAAAAATAAAAGAATATCCTTGCGTGGACAGAAAAGAAAACTATCTGCAACGATGCACCAAATTACCATTCATCAACTATACAATACCTTCAAGAAACTACTAATCAATACGACATCCCAATTTCACCTAAAACAAGCAACATAATTATAATACAACGAATAACATGTCACGGTCGTCATTACAATGTACGATAGAAGAATGGCCGGTCGTGTCCGCTTGCGATCCGGAAATCGAAGTGAACCACAATGCCAGCGCCTTGACCACGCCCAGCAGACCAAGGTCTAAGAAAATAAACACGAAGAAAAAACTGCCAACTACTAAGGTTATCGAATTAGCTAACTGATTATTCATATTAGTTCAGACACAATGGGCTTCCGTTGTTTTTATCAAAATTAAAATTCCTTTTAATTTTAATGTAAAGGGGCGTTTTAATTCAAAATCAATTGGTACTATGTTGATCTGAGATCAAAATATGATAAATAGGTACCTATATTAATGTTCGAACAAGTATGAATTAAGGAAGGAAAGTTTTTTGCTAATAAATTCGCTTTTATAAAGTTCAAGGTCGGTGATTCACTTTCTTGCGAATTTGACCGTGTTAAAATATTCTGCATAATGTTATTATTAAAGATCGTTCCAGTAGTTTAAGTATTTTTAGTGCAGGTGTTTACGTGACTAATGTTGGTAGTTGACTCATTTTAAAAACGATTTTACTCTGTCACAGTAAGCTTGAAAGTTTTTGAAATACGCTTTGGAACGTGCGAATCTTTGTTACCAACAACTTAATTGCAGTTTTTTGCAAGCTGCAATCTAAACCAAACTGCGGGGAAGTTGCGTAACACACTACTCGTAATAGTAGCAATGGCTTTCATTTTGATAGTTCAACAACATTGATTGCGTTATTTACGTTGTTGAGCTGACAAGATTTTAGAACTAATGAAGCAATGGATTAGCAATTCATTCTTCATTAATTTGTATAGTGTGTTACGCAATTAGGATGCTGTTTGATGAACTGTATCTTCTTCATTAGTTGTAAATAAAACCATTTGCATTAAAGAATCAAGTTACTCTGTGGCTACATCTGAACTCATTTGGAATCATGACCTCTCGATTCGCCCTTATCGTAGCCTGCAGTAGCTTCCGCTATGTGCAATGTGCACTTTCACCAAGCTTTTATGAATACTAGGTACCTACGTACTTCATAATACAGATTACAAAAAGTAAACAAAGAGTACACTGATAAAAGAAAGGTCTGATGGGTTTGACGTCACTAGGGGTCGTCAACACCATAATTACGGGTCAGGAACACGCCGCTGAACCTTAGAAAGGTCATCAATTCATCATGATTTCACTCAGTAAAATTGGTATAAGGAAAATGTATTTTGAAGTAGGTGAAAGATAAACCGAGTGACATTTTGCAACGAGGTTTGTACATACATCATTGTGCATTCTCATGCAGCTCGGTGTCAACGACCCGACGCCTGCGCCGATGCGCGCAGGGCTGAATCTAAAAGCCTCCAGTTTCTTCTAGGCAACGCAAAAAGTCTAATGTAGGGCTTGAAATAACTGGCGCGCGCCGAGAATGGAGTCTGCTTAGAATATTTATCAGTTGTCCTCCAGAATACTTTCTAAGGTATTTTGTGGGAGCTGTCACGTTTTTAAACCTTTTTTTATAAATGTTATTCTTTCTTTATCATATTGAGGAAAAAAATATATAGATATTAAGATTTAATTTTGGTACTAGGCACCACTTAAGTTTTAAAAGATTCAATACAAAAAGTGGTTTAAGTATATTATTTTTATTATTACCAGCTTATCTAAACTAAACCCACTCTTCAAATCATAAGTGTCCATGTAAAAGTTATCAGGATAATTCAAATTTCAAACACGTTTATATACTTAATTATATTAATCTAGCACATTCATATTAAATTGAAAATATGTAAGCAATCTATGCTATGTGAAATCATATGATAAAATAATTAATGCTATTCAATTGGGTTCATCATGGCATGCGTGCTTATGCAATCAAGCTGTCAAGTGTGACAATTACCCTAATGGTCCTTTGTGCATTCTGACTATAATACTGCATGACCTGAATCTGTTGATTTCACGTCAAAAACTGCTTTATGGGTAGAATTTACGACACCTATTTTCGTAACGTTTGTAGGTATGGAACCGAGGTAGGCTTACCATAGGTTAGTGAAGATCAATTATTATTGTAGATCCTTAAACTTACATTGACATGAAAAAACAAAAAAAAAATCGTGAGGACGACAGATCCAAAGGATTATTATTATAATTTTCAGTTATTTTTGTTCTTTGTCATCTCATTTTAAGAGAGTTTAAGAAACCTTATACATGTATGATTTTAAAAATCTTTGACACATCTCGAGACCCTGGTGGGCCTATGCAAGCCGTAGATACGTGCTATTAATAAAGGCCAAATCTCAGAGAATTGGTCTTTATTAGAGTTTAGTTAAGCAAGATTCATCGTAAGCTTTGGATAAAGTTCAATACCTATTAGTGCTCGTAAATCTAAGCTACTTAGGCGGCGGGCGGAAAGTAATGCCTAAGTGCGAGCATTAGTATATATTTATAGGCTTGCTCACAAATTATTACTTTGTTCTCTCGATGTGGCCACAGATAATTGACGTTCTTATGATCTCGGATGATGGATAACCGAGACGCATAATAACTACTTAGAACAGTCGAGACAAAATACTGGCAGTTTTTAAATTAGAACACGTTAACAAGGCAGCCCTTTCATAACTTGTGGAGGTTGCAACAACCTATCTATATAAAACTAAGTAGGTAGGTAACTTTTCCAATAAATTGGTTACTGGACCAGGGCCAGTGGTCCAGTGGCCTGTGCCCAGGGCCAATAGGCCAGTAGCCTATGACCAGGGACTTCACCCAAATCGAGGTCAAATGGTAACCAATACCGGGAAAAAAAGCCAGGTCATGGTTTACTTCTGTGATAATATCATTGAAATCCGTTCAGCCGTTACGAAGTGAAAAGGTAACAGACAGACAGAGTTAGGTACTTTCGCATTTATATTACATATACTACTTTTAATATGGATAGCATGATTGTATTGTATGGATATACTGATACATTTTTCGGCCTGAATTATTTATCTAAATGCTCGATTTATTGCGATGGAGCTAAAGGCATGATTTTGTCAAATACATGATAATATTTCAGAGATTCAGTACCGTTACTTTTGTTTTTTTTTTAACGACTTATTAGTGATTGATACACATTGATGCGCCGCTCGTTCGTATCCCAAATGCACTTGAAGTGATATTGTTTTATAATACAGTTAGCAATTGATTGCAATTGATTAAATGAATCCGAAATCATGACGGATGAGACTGTTGATGTTGTGCGCTCGATTAAAATTGCATGTGACTGTTAAAATCAAAAGGAATAAACATGCATGTTACGAATAATATGATATTTATAGAATAACATTTTTATTTCATATTTTTAAATAACAATTCTAGAACAAAACAAACAAATTGAACAAAGTCACACATTTCGAATGGAGAAATTGATAGACTCGAGCAGAAAAACAGTACATTAAAAAAAATGCTATTTAAACGTTAAGGAACTTTTTGTCTTTCTTTGCCCTGTGGTTATGATTCAAGTCATGCCCATCTTATGCACGACCGCGTCGTTCACAAAACTTAAGAGACCTGATACAATGCCTATACAAAATCATGGTCCTCTTCGCTGCCAGTTGGGAGGGTGCCCAGAAACATAAACATCTTATAGGGAAGTAATAACAATTTATGTTAACACTTAAACTTTGTTGACCTGACAGCTAGTACAGTCAGAGAAATTAATTGTCAAGAGCATTGACGTCCTACGTCAATTTGCCGTTTTATTAGCATAATCTGCCTATAAGGACCCACTGCTGGGACACAGTCCACCACACCAGCCCAGTGCGGGTTGGGAAACGTCAAATGTCTTCGAATTTTTGGTTCTAGGACATGCCGGTTTCCTCCCGATGTTTTCCTTCACCGTTTTGAGAGCAGTGGTCATCACCACTCAAAACAGTGAAGGGTTATTAAATTATTTACACAAAGTGAAGATCTTGCCTGGGTTCGAACCCACGACCGACCATTCGTAAGTCGGGACCATTAACACAGGGCGAGCACTGCTGTGGTATTAGCCATTTTATACAAATGTCTAAGAATGACAGTTTTGATTTGAATATACGGAAAATTTATGTTGGTAGTCAATTTGCTTAGCAATAAATTTCTCTGATTTACATAGAGACATTGTCCCTATGTTGAGTGAGTTCACTCTTGTTAGAGAGTATAATTAATTTTAATCCACGTTCCAGAGAACGTGGATTAAAAGTGCAGTTTGCATTCAATTTCTTTGGTGAAATCCACACTTAGTCACTGGGCCTCCGTTTAAGGATACCTTCACTGCATAAATAATGATTAATTAGTGCTCTTAGAATTGCCAGTAGTTTATACGGGCAATTCTAAGAGCACTAATTAATTATATTCTCTAACAAGCAATGAACTCACTCAACATAGGGACAATGTATCTATGTAAAGTCAGAGAAATTTATTGCTTAGCAAATTGACTACCAACATAAATTGTCCGTATATTCAAATCAAAACTGTCATTCTTAGACATTTGACAGTTTAGATGTGCTGATCGTGTTCAGTTTCATAAAGGAAATCAGCCCTTAGTAAGGGGTACTGTGGTACAAACTATCATATATTATTATCAAGCTACAAATTTCCAGTATAAGCTGACTTCTCATTGTACGAAAAGCCGATAACAATGCGAGGTCAGCTAAAACTTGAAAGGAATAGCTTAGTACGTATTCGGGGTTCTGTTCTCTAGAAAACAACAGTGACCTACTCATGTTGTTTCTGGTGTACAAGCTGTTGGATATGAGATTTGTGTTTGTAAATATACCTACAGTTGACTTAAGTGCAGGTGTAATGCATTATGCAACTTCTCATTGATTCTGCTGATGTATACGTAAACAGACTTCGTCTTTAATTATTGTAATCACTTTTTAACCGTTTTAATTTAAGTAAATAATTGCTGAAACAACTTTTAAGTGTTGGGATTGAAAAGGCACTGAATCTATTTCTAACAAATCTATAACGAAAATTTGCTAAAACTATTCCCGTAACGGCAATAAATATCTAAAAGTAAAGTAGCCATATAAAATGTGAAGCTACCCTCACAAAGTGATAGCATAACATAATCACGTGGTACTGAATATTTCTTGGAATTAATTTCCACAGAATAATTTAGTTAACAGGACCAAAGGATCCCCTTCCGAACAAATATTTTGGTTGGTTGGTTTTAAGGCGATATGACTTTAGAAAAAAACTTAAATTTTTTCTAAAATAATTGACGAAATGTGGATGTGCTAAGTGCTAACCTATAGGTGCAACTCTGCCGAACCATTGGCGATAATAGGCGTGATGTTATATGTATGTGATATTATGTCTCTAGATATACTTCTATACAAAGGTGAAGGTATATCGGTTAAGTTTGGTCCTAAAACATGTAAGTTTAATGAGCGTGGTTGAGAGTATGAAGGGCGACGCATGATTGCTTCATAATTGGCTATCTGGACCAAAGCGCCGTTCGACTAGGTCTATATCTGTCTACCTAACTTATTGGAAATTGATTATGTAAATCACTAATGACATTCGACTGTGATAATATTAGTCACCAGGATCCGTTCGATAGCTAAGCCACAAACAGATGAAAAAAGTTAGGACACTTTTACGATGAAATGAAGTAACAGGTACCTAATGTGAGGATACAATTAAGGGTCAAATTCGTTAAAAAACGATTATACCTAATTATGTAAGAAGTTAGCTGTTTCTTAATTATGGCTGAACCATGTAAACGCTTCAGCATACTCATTATTCTATCGAGACAGTAAAAGTAATCGGCACTCTAAATACCGTACACTGACGAATGAACCTCTGACTTATAATGACAACTTCACCATCGACCAACCCAAACTGTTATGTAAGTCAATCGTTAGCTAAAGACCCGAGACATTAATGGAACCAAAAATCCTTTGACGCAGACAATCCCATTCAATGACATTCTCGTCACGGAATCAGACCCTCTACTAACAGCTCAGCTGTTAGTACGCATGACCGGTTACCTAACACCCGCAATCAAAGTTCAACCGACCGCAAAAATATAAATATTAGGTAACAGATAAATATTTAAGTAATAAAATGCTAATTAAATAAGGAATACTCACGAGCAGTGTAAGAAGCTGGGTCGCCATGTTGCGCGCGCTTCGGCGAATGGTGGTGGAGTGTGGAGTGTCGGCGCAGTGGCTGCGCACGCGCGCCTTGCCAGCGGACAACGAACCACACGATGTATGGAAGTGACATTGCGTGCATTGATTGTTTACGTTGACGAGCTAATTACCTCGACACAATCATCTTAAAGTGAGAAATGAGCTAGTATAGTTGAAGGTATTACAAGCATGTACGACTGGTTCAATCGCTTTTTTTGTGAGACTGTATTTTTAAGGCCGCTGGATGTAATATAAAAAAAATATGCCTAATTAGGGTTGCAGCTTTTTAAGCATAATGCATTATGTTTATACCGAAATACGATTAGTAAAATCTATAATTTAAAATGTACTAATCTACTCATAGATACTTACATCACTAGCAAGTCTGTCTGCAAAACCCTGTAACTAACCACAAATGACACGATATAGGTAATGGTGTTCAAACCTCAGCTTTGGCGTAAGCTAATAAGGTTGATAGCCACCTGTAGGTGCTTGTGAGAAAAGACGGGTCAGGGAACGGATCTCTAAAGACAAACGAAAAAACAGTTTTATCGTAGAAAAGCTCAACGGGTTTTTTTATGAATGAACAAGACAAATTCGACACGTTCTACCTAAAGTATGCATATTAAAATATGAAATTGTCCTCGTTCATTGGTCCATTGATTGCAGACATCTAAGAGGTTGACCGTGACCGATTTTAATAAAATGCCTATACTTACTCTAATACAGTGTAAGCAAATGAATCTATGTTTGCAGATTCTATTTTCGCTTCTCTGGTTAAAGATTAGCTTATGTCACCTTCATCTTTAGGCCTTATATGAGGTAGATCGGTACTAATGTTTTTTGCTTTTGAATACTACTTTTGAACTGCATAATTTTAAGCTAGGTACAGACGCCAGCACATCAAGCTACCCAAAACTGTCAAACTTTCCCAATCAACTTTGAACCTAATACTTTAGCAATAAAGTTGAAAATCGATTAAAGAAATTTGACAGATTGTAATAGCTTGATGTGCTGGCGTCTGTACAACGTCTCACATATAATTATAAATAATGAATGTATACAAAATATTGTAGAAAATAAATATTGTACAAAATATTTTAAAAGAGCAATGGTAGAGTTTCTTTTAACTTTTTTACCTTTTGGAAGGGGCGAGTAGAATCAATTCTATTTATTGGAGCATTTTGATGTTCAAAAGTGCCTCCTGTGTGCCTATTTGAATTTTGAAATAAATGATTTAACTTTGAATTTGAACTTATAAATTCTGTAAGGTTACCTATAATTACTTTTACTTTACGTCAATAGAGACGGAATACTTCTATCATCAGCATTATTATTCGTACCATCATTTATTTAGTACCTAAGCATTTAGATTCTTCATCTAGTTATCCAATGTCTGCCAATTGTGATCGGTATAAAAAAATTGCTTATAAAAAAATCGGATACAATAGTGTCATTTCTAGCCGTGTTGTATCTTTGATTGTGTCCTTGCCGGCGAATGCAACGGCCCGCTGTGCTTTGTCCCACAGTGCGGACTGATAAGCTTCGATATACTTACAATTAGCCCCATTTAGGCAATTCGGCGTAAGAATATCTGTGCGTATTAATTTATAAAATCCAATGAGGATATTGTTTGCTAGAATACTCGTAAGATGTCTTGAAAAGCAATTTTATTTCGGTACCGTTTAAAAGTCACGGAAAGAGTCGTTTATTTTTGCTTCTGCAGTTGTCTGTTGTCCGTATAGTTGGAATAAAAAGTAGTAGATATGACTAACAGTCACAAAAAAGATTTTGCATGAATTAACAAATTGAATGACTAGAATGTTAAAGAAATCCTTGTCCATTAGGTGTTATACTTAGTTTCAATTTCCCAGTTTGGAGCTTAATGTGCTAAATCCGATATTTTTAAGGATCTACATTATGTATGTACCTAATTTTTATAGTTCAGTACCCAAAGGGTGCCAACGGAACTCTATTACTAAGCCTCCGCTGTCCCTCCGTCCGTCCGTCTGTCAGCTGGCTACATCTTATGAACCGACAAAAGGTAAAAGGTCGACAGTTGAAATATTGACAGTGCGTATTTCTTTTGCCGCTATAATAATAAAAATAAAATAAAGTTAAAAATTGAAGGGGGTACCCATACAAAAAACGTGGATTTTTTTATATGTCGAGTTAAACATTGTACGGTGGTCCGGTACCCTTCGTGTACGAGTCCGACTTACACTTGGCCGGTCTTTTTTAGTCCTAACATACGCTAATTTATGCAGTTACTTATTTTGGTCCTCTATTATCTCCTGTCACACGCCATTAATAGTTTACTGACAGCCATGTGAACTTCATTAAGAAACCCTTATATAGACATACAGTTTTGGGCGATCACAATCTCGTAGATTATGCATGGATAAAGTCTGTTTTCTTCTTATCTCTGCAAGTTAGAAACGTCTAATAGGAGTTTTAAAGTTTAGATCAAGGTCTTATACGAGCGGTTACAAAAGCGGTTGCTAACAGTTATCTCACGGCATTGTCCGTATTAAATGAGATAATAAAGAAAAGGTTTAACGCCTCGTTAGTACAGCTGTTTAAGAATAATTTATAATGTGTCAGGTTTTCGTGCCGGAGGTGGTTTGTATACATCTAATAAGCAGGTCTGTGGTTTGTTTATTATTGAAGGTCTAAATAAGTAATTTTGATTTTATTGACAAGTTCATTTGGGTGTGTAGGATCCTACTATATTTTGTTTTTAATCAATATATATTATAAAAGAAAGTGTACAATGTGCATGCCGCTAAAACTCAGAAATGTGTCTCGGTACGATCAAGGGAGTTATATGGTGTGGTAGCCCTCTATCTCCTGTCCTTGAAGAAGGTTCCCGTTTTTACCTGAAGGGCATGCTTTTGAAGATATAAGGGCTGGATGTTCGCGGGCCTAGTGTGGGACTTTCAATTTGCTAGACCAAAAAGACAGCAATGATTGTGAAATGGTCAACATGACAAGAAAAGGAGATCCGTCAGAAGTTGGCCGTAACATCCGAGCGCTGATATGCTGGATTCGTTTTCTCCTCTACCGATATTTTTTCTCCCGACAGTTCATTTTGTTTATATGTATGTATATATGTATCTATCTATGTATTGCAGTTAATTCTTGTATTGTATAGTCATTTCCTAGCTATCTATCCCGTATGTTGCACCCTTTCACCTATCATATTTTGTCTCTGCATCACCCTAAGGTTGACTGGTAGAAAATGCCTCAGGCATTAAGTCCGCCTTTGTACAGTACTTTTTTTACTTGTGCATAAAGTTTTAATAAATAAATAAATAAATAAAAGGTCCATCGCAGCTGTCATTTTAGTCTATCAAATTAACAATCAAGAGTTTAATTGTTTCTAATGCTGTCAGTAGCCATTTGATTACTTATAAACCGCGCCATTATTTTTTTTTTGTCAGTTATCTCGTGATAGTCGTTATAACCCATTTTCCTGAGCTAAATGCATGTACTTATGTGTGCTAGGAGTGAGTTCATGTTTGTACCTATCCAATGGTGCAAGGGTGGGGTTCGAACTCAGCAACTCCATTGCTTGAACTCTCCTGTAACCAGTCATAATACATTACTTACAACTAAAAAATTATGGCCCATGGTGTGAAAGTGATTATTATGATCATAGCGTGCAAGTTTTAATATTTAAGTAGATGTGAGTGTGACTGGATTAGCTACTATCTTCTATACCTACAATTAATAGCTAGAACAAATATATAGATAATTTTTTAAACTCGTGTCGAATTTGAGTCCATTTCTTTATGTTCCCCTAAAAAGCAGGTGCAAAACCATGTCCTATCATTACATAGGATTTTAGTAAAGCGTCATCTACATACTATCAGAAGAACTATCTGAGTACATTTGGCAGCAAACCCACTGCTTAATAGTAAACAAAATGTTCCCTTTTTAGTTTGGGAAAGAAAGGGTAGATGGCGCTTGTTGAGAGATTTGAATATTTGAGGTGTCATTCGTTGAGGGTTCACAACAGGCCGCGTCGAAACAATGGATACTTACTTCTAAACTATTGTGTTGTATAATTTTACTTGAAGATTATGGTAACTATGATACCTAAGTCTAGAAGTCTAGTCTCTCCTAGACACTTGAAACGGATAGATATACCTACTTGTTTTTCTAAAAAGCCATCTTTAAAAGTTACTGCAATAATGATTGTGATTGCAATAACAATATCATACAGATATGCAGGCGCTGCAAAATCAGTAGGTACGTAACTATTTAGGTAGGTAGTTAGGTACCCTAAGTTTAATTATGTTATACCTACTACGCCTAGAAAAACTACGAAACCCGTCTACGTAACTTTATAGTAACATATCGAAACTAAGTGATGTGTTTTCTCTTATTTTTATAAAAGCAATAAAAACAATAAAATCTATTTAGTTTTGAACATTTATACTAAAAATTTATTATTCACGCTAATTGCATCGTGTTTTTGCATAGACTTTGTGACCTTTAAAAGGAAACTGTAAAAAAAATGTAGATCCTACCTACCTGTAGTTTGGTTAAGTGAATGTTAGGTAATACTTAATGTTGCATGCCGAATGGTGAAATATGGGTGAGTTGTAATGTATTAAAACTCAGCATACTCACCATATTTACAAAATAAATGTCTATTCTAAGTTTTGTAATTTGTTTTCAGGCTAGAGAGGCGGTATCGCAAATGTTAGTATTGTTTTTCAGTTTGCCTTACCAAGTAAAACGATATTTCTAAGAAATTATATCAATGAGCTCCTTAAGTTCTGAGTTGAGCTGCATGATTACTGATTAATGCGTGCACTGATTGCACAGGTCCATCCAATCTGAGTCGTTCTTTCCTCAAAAGACCACTTCAGACACCAATCTACATGGTCTTCACATGATCTGACTAAAATTATAACTGGACTTTAAAATACCTCTGAGTTCGGTTCGGCCTTTCTTCTCAGAGTAGTCAGATAGGAAACGCCCTCCTCATCTAGTTTTCAAAATATGAATGAGGTGTAATAGTGTTTGTACAAACCTACTTACAGAAATAAAATTATTTATTTACCATTTAATGTACCCACCCTATCAAAATTAAAGGTTTTTTATTTCTACAAAGATAGTGTGTGATTGAGTAAAAATGATCTTGTTTTACACAACTACACACAATCTTTGGACCGGATCCACGACCAATTGTTTGGTTGTGTCAATGTTGTTGTAACAATTTCGTCCGTACAAAACGACAGTTGAATTGTTCACTTCCATAATATGAAATGTTTGTACTTTAACGACGTAAATCATCAATCTTGCAGTTAATATGTCGTAAGGGTCCCGTGAACATTATTCTTCCTGTTCTTTCAAATTCAAACGACCTTTCAAACGTGCTATTTTCAAGAAAGATTAATCTTATCATAACTGTTTTAGTTGCCCGATTTGATGATTTGCAAGTAATAGTCCGAGGATATTGTTGCTAAAACCAAAATGTCGGGCATTTCAATATTTTGCAGTTGGATATTCATGTCAAGAAGATCCTGAAATGCAAGGTGGTAAGGAGGTACAAGATATACAAGATGGCAGGGATTTCGATGCGCAAATTGAAACCACGAATTCAGCACATGTTTCTAGAAGACCCCTAACTTAGAGATATTTCGTCGGTTATTAGAAAAAATATCTGCTGTTTCATAGAAAAATGCACAAATTTCAACGTAGGCGTTTCAGAATCATGTACGGATCTATGGTAACACGTTGTGTTTCGGTGTCCCTGTCACCCTGTCCTGTATATCATTAATACCTACAAACTACAAAATGAATATCCAAATGCAAAGTATTCAAATACCCGACATTTTGGTTTCAGCATCAATATCCTCGGAATATTACTTAACATAATTTAGAGTTGAATAGATGTATATTCTACAGAGTTTTTCCATAGTTGAGTTCATACTTGATACGCAGATATTTATAGCCTATAGTTTTGTCACTGCAATGAAACTGAACCAAAATAATCACTCATCATTATCATTTTAGCCTCGCAGCGTCTATCTATCCTAAGTGAACGCACGCCTTCCTAATAGTTCAGGTCAAATGAAAGGGCTCAAAGCGATATAAATGATATTTGTTTTCAGTATGACAATGCTTTAGGCTGATTTTTGAAACGTCGGATAGGCTTTACCCATGGAACAAAATTTTCCTCTGACGGTTTTTGTATTCAAAGTTTATCCTCATATAAAAATAAAAATCATGTCGGAAAAATATATCACTACTCACATAAAACCCGATATTCTCAGTAGAAAATGTTATATAAGATCCCATTGAAATAGATGGACAAACTTTTAGAAATCATTCAGACCATCAAAATAAGGACAACGGTAAAAAACATATTATAAGAAAAACGCATAAGATACTTACAAGAAAAATAATCAGCTAACGAAAATACACTAATGTGCCGGCAATTTATTATTTTAGGTCAAAATAAAATCACTTTAATCAGAGTTTTTTTTTTGCTTGGATATCTTTGGTTAGACGTACTTAGAGCTGTGTTAAAATTTGTCCATCTATTTTAATGGGACCCTGTGTAATTCTTTATTTGTAAACTAGCGACCCGCCCCGGCTTCGCACGGGTGCAATGCTGATCACTACATAGTATAAAACAAAGTCTGTCTCTATGTATGCTTAGATCTTGAAAACTACGCTACGGATTTTGATGCGGTTTTTTTTTATAGACAAAGAGTGATTCAAGAGGAAGGTTTATATATATAATACATGCATAATATAGTAGAGAAACACTGATAATTTTAGAGCCATTGTTTTCTCGTAAAAAGTTAAGGATTCAAAATGGTTATTGTAGGTTATCCCTAAGAGATAGACATATACCATCGCGGACTTTTTTGTAGAAATTTTTAAGGTGTACAATACTGTAGTACATTATTTTTATCTATCTTGAATGGTTCAGCCAGCGTTTACAATGTAAGCGCAAAAAATGTGCTTATTTATGACATCATATTAGAAACCTCTAAAATTATCAGTGTTTCTCTACTATATTATGCATGTATTATACATATAAACCTTCCTCTTGAATCAGTCTCTCTATTAAAAAAAACCGCATCAAAATCCGTTAAGGAGTTTTAAAGATCTAAGCATATATAGGGACAGACAGACGGAAGCGACTTTGTTTTATACTATGTAGTGATATTATGTAAAACTTCATCGGTCCTTTGACAAACATGGCTAGCCCACTGTGTCAAGGAGTATCGGCAAGCGGGACGGCCCCCAGCTAGATGGACCTGTCACCAATGACATTAAAAAGGTGGTTAGGGCAGACTGGATGCGCAAGGCGCAAGACGTGTGCGTAACCATTTGTAATTACCATAATGGTTATTGCAAAGTCAGACAGGGGCATTGTTAATCATTGAATTAATACTGCAATGAAACAGTTGCTAGAATGAGAATGTTGTATTAATCATGTTGATTACTTTCGTTCCATTGTTTTTAAAGCAGTTGTTTTTTCTCGAATTCAATGTTCTAAGGGCGTTTTCTGAGAAACTTTTCTAATATCATGGCTGCGAAGGCGAGCAACTTGTGTGAGTCTTATCCAGATGAAGTCTGTGGGAAACTAGTTCTGATAAAAAACCCTAACGGAGGAGTACATGTAGGTAGGTAGGTACCTGACTGAAATTGTTCTAAACATACTCGTACATACATAGGTCACTGAAACAGCCATAGGTAGTACCAATAATTATTTTAGTTTGGCATGTTTATTTTGTCCAATGGGGAGGTCCGTGGAGGGGTCCGTGGCTAAATAATAACAGCCGCACAGGTCGATCGACCAGGTTAAGCTACGCTTGCCGCGGTTGGTCTGTGGATGGGTGACCATCTTTACATACCGAGACCCCTCCGTGCCTCGGAAAGCACGTTAAGCCGTTGGTCCAGGCTGTCATTCGTATATTTTTGACAGGTCGTTCCGGGTAGAGTCAGAAGCCTGAAAGTCTGACAACCAGTCTTACCAAGGGGTATCGTATTACCCAGTAACTGGGTTGTGGAGATCAGATAGGCAGTCGCTCTATGTAAAATACTGATATTCAGCTGCATCCGGTTAGACTGGAAGCCAACCCCAACATAGTTGAGAAAGGCTAGGCAGATGATGATGTTTATTTTGTCCACTATTAATTTACTACAGCAGAATGTTTTTCCGGTCAGTCCGTTTTTATTTTCAATATTCTAGAATAAAGCCAGGAACCAAGGCTAGTATCAATAAAGCCACTTTACGATCTAATTCAGTAAGCTTCTGGAACAGTAGTGAGTCATGGCCGGTCATTTCAATAAAACTCACTTTATTATTAGCTCACTGAGAGATGTTATACATTACTGACTATGATATGTTACGGTATGTAGTAACCCCAATTGGTGTTTATTTTAAGTTTTAGTACGGTGTTTAGACTGGCCAATTAAATTAAGTGTTACTTAGCCAGGGAGAACAATTAGTCTGTATTTTAATGGGATGTTTTGGACCTTATGGTCTGCTTTTAACATACGATGTTATTGTGTTATATTTATTTCGAGTAAAGCTGGAAAAGAAAAGATGTTGTCAGCTCGTTCTTTTTTCCTATCACCTGTAACTTACCTCGGTTTTCTAGCTACAATAAAAGTAAACATCAAATGAAACAAGCTCAACAAATATGCTCGTAAAATAAAAATTTATTCATTATAAAATATTTACACTTTATACAACCTTATAAATATCCATACCCTACAATACATGACTATAACACATTTTACACATTCACTTGTCAGATATACTCGAATGGTATATGGCATGCCCTCCTTACAACTAGAAGGGGCAACTGTGGTAAGCACATCACAAAGAATATTGCGAAAGGGCTGAAGAGAAGACAAGCCCCCAGCCACGCCATCAGAAACCACGCTGGGAGGAGCGCTACGTGTTCGAACATTATCTATGCTACAAAACGTACGATTTAGGCGTTTCCCAACACATAATTTTATGCAATATCAAGTAAACGTAGCAGCTAAAGTAGTTCAAGTTCCTCGGTTCCGCGGACTCCGCTGTCGGTTTGCGTGCACTTAAGAACGCCACCTGTAACAAAAAATAAACAGTTATTAGGGCCAACGTCACAAGTTCACACTCGCAGTCGAACTTCTCAATTTGTATCGCGAGTCATGTCTTCTTGGAAGTTGGGATTTCGATTTGCAAATTGTTTTGTTTATAGACTGGAAGTTGGAATTTCGATTTGCAAATTGGAGTTGTTTTTTGTTGATGTCAGATTTTTTTGGATGAAAATACGTGTTGAGAATATTTTAATTATTGTTATAATACATATAAGACAACAGTGATACTAGAATTACGTTGTTAATATATGCACAATGAATAATCACTACATATTATAAAACAAAGTCGCTTCCGTCTGTCTGTCCCTATATATGCTTAGATCTTTAAAACTCCGCAACGGATTTTAATGCGGTTTTTTTTAATAGATAGAGTGATTCAAGAGGAAGGTTTATATGTATAATGCACTAGCGACCCGCCCCGGCTTCGCACGGGTGCAATGCTGACCACTATCACTACATAGTATAAAACAAAGTCGCTTCCCGCTGTCTGTCTGTCTCTATGTATGCTTAGAACTTTAAAAATAAGCAACGGATTTTGATGCCGTTTTTTTTAATAGATAGAGTGATTCAAGAGGAAGGTTTATATGCATATAATACATGCATAATATAGTAGAGAAACACTGATAATTTTAGAGATATTATTTCTCTTAAAAAGTATAGGATAAAAAATGGTTATTGTGGGTTATCCCTAAGAGATAGACATATGCCATTGCGGATTTTTTTGTAGACCTTTTTAAGGTGTACAATACTGCAGTACATTATTTTGATCTATCTCGTAGGGTTAAGCCAGCGTTTGCAATGTAAGCGCAATAAAATGTGTTTATTTACGACATCACATTAGAAACCCCTAAAATGATCAGTGTTTTTCTACTATATTATGCATGTATTATACATATAAACCTTCCTCTTGAATTACTTTATCTATTAAAAAAAAACCGCATCAAAATCCGTTGCGTAGTTTTAAAGATTTAAGCATACATAGGGACAGACAGCGGGAAGCGACTTTGTTTTATACTATGTAGTGATGCATAATATAATAGAGAAACACTGATAATTTTAGAGGTTTCTAATGTGATGTCGTAAATAAACACATTTTTTGCGTTTACATTGCAAACGTTGGCTGAATCCTACGAGATAGATCAAAATAATGTACTACAGTATTGTACATCTTAAAAAGGTCTACAAAAAATCCACAATGCTATATGTCTATCTCTTAGGGATAACCCCCCACAATAACGATTTTTATCCTATACTTTTTACGAGAAATAATGGCTCTAAAATTATCAGTGTTTCTCTACTATATTATGCATGTATTATACCTTCCTCTCGAATCACTCTTATCTATAAAAAAAACCGCATCAAAATCCGTAGCGTAGTTTTCAAGATCTAAGCATACATAGAGACAGACAGACAGCGGGAAGCGACTTTGTATAATACTATGTAGTGCTATATGCTATGCATTGCACCCGTGCGAAGCCGGGGCGGGTCGCTAGTGAAGTATAAAATTGCCATTTTTTCTATTCGCCATAAAAATAAGGAAGGTAAATACATAAAAATAAAATAACGAGATTTATTAAAAATTCGTCGCACCGTAATTGACAGGGCCTGCGGGCTCAGTACCTACCTACTACATAGTAGCACATTTTTTCTAAAACATTTTCCTCGCCATATATTTATTCAAATTTTTATTCGTCAGATTTTTTCAACTGGATAGATGTTCTCATATTCTAACTCTGAAGGAAATGACTGTTAATGCTAACCAGATACACGAGTGTCGAAGCTGTTGTATGCTATCATTCATTCTTCAAAAGACCATATCAGACACCAATCTCCAAGATAATGTCTGGAGTTTAAAAGAGACTGTGACCTCTGAGTTTGTTTCGGCCTTTCTTCTCAGAGTAGTCAGATAGGAAACGCCGACCTCATCTAGTTTTTGAAATATGATTGACGTGTAAAAGTGTTTGTAGGTACAAACCTACTTACAGAAACACAATCATTTATACAATCATATATCTCCATTTTTAGTCGACAAGGATAGATAAGAACAATTTAATAAATAGCACTGCTTAATGAGACTACATATTGTATAGCCTATTTTAGTCACAATCTTAAACCACTAATCCTAATTTATATCCCACACACAGCACAATAAGCCACTTTTGTATGTTATCAATCTTAAGCAAATAATATTAACCAGTAGCCTTAGCGGTTGGTTTGGCAAACGAGTTCATGATAACCCAATACCCACGCGTCATTCAGCGTAATGGTAATTTTATAGTACCTACAATCTATACAATAAACTCCAGCTGGTCGATTCTGTAAAAATCTCACCGTGAACACTTGCGTGGAGTGAGAGCAGTCCACTAGGACACAGGACTAGTGTGGAAAAAAAGAAACAAAAAAAAAAAAAAAATTCCGACTAAGTTTCTGTTTTTCTAATTTATTTTAAAACCCCACAAAATAGTAATATTTTGACAAATAAAATACTAGCTTTGAAATTATATAAAATGATGAATAGAATTAGCATAAAAAATATGATTAAAATCTCGATTATGATTGTAAATGTATGCTTGGTCAATCCGTAGCATCAGTGGGATGACACCACGGAGTACTTTCCTCCGTGGATGACACCGACAGCTCACTCCACGCAAGGTTGGGATGACACTGACCGCTCACTCCATGGTCATTTCACCTAAGTTTTCACGGTGAGATGGTTACAGAATCGCACACTAACACAAATACTAAACGGGAATGTCTAGGCAACAAATGTAATATATTTTTGTTCTTATGATTATCCTCGTGGAACGTCTGTGAATTAGATTTCTTAGTAAATTCTAAGAAGAAGATGTAAACAAAGGCGATCTAGATATTATCTTAAACCTTATCTTCATGTCGAATGCATCCAGACCACAGACAATGGTTTTTGTTTCATCATGATGCATGTTATTTTTGGTAACTATTAGTCTTACCTACTTACCACCGTGTTTCTTGTATAAAAACGTGTATATTAATTTCTGTTATACAGGGTGACATGGCAGGGACACAAAGTGTAACCATGAATTCAGCATTTAGGATTTTAGGC
Source organism: Eremobia ochroleuca (assembly GCA_949629135.1). Classification (NCBI taxonomy): domain Eukaryota; kingdom Metazoa; phylum Arthropoda; class Insecta; order Lepidoptera; family Noctuidae; genus Eremobia; species Eremobia ochroleuca. Next base: position 9,791,942 of record OX451386.1, on the reverse strand, counting down.
CCACAAGTGTAGACATTTATAGCTTTTTCATTGAATATATATACAATACCTACGCGGTCAAAATTACTAAATGGTTAAAAGTGAAACGTAATGTCAAATGTTCAACAGCAATTTTTTTTAGTGACCGACTAAAAATTTCATCGAATTCAGGTTGATTCAGAGTCATGTATTGAATCCATCGTAACAGTTGTGCGTCATTTTGTGTGTAGGCATTTCTAATTCCTAGGTACCTATTCCTAACTTTGCAACGAAAGATAGCTTACTTCGATGGATGAATCTCCAGATATTTAGAACAAATAATTCCATACCGACAGTCAAAGAGGCAATAAAACACTATATCATATCATATAATAAAGAATAACTCGCCACCCAAATAACCTGGCAAATCACCTCATCATCTGCCTAACCTTTTCCCAACTATATTGGGGTCGGCTTCCAGTCTAACCGGATACAGCTGAATACCAGTATTTTACATGGAGCGACTGCCTATCTGACCTCCACAGCACAGTTACTGGGAAATACGATAAACCTTGGTAAGACTAGTTGTCAGAATTTCGGACGACCCGTAACGACTGTCAAAGATCCACGAATGACAGCTTGGTCCCGGCTGTCATTCGTGGATCTTTGACAGTCGGCTTAACGTGCTTTCCGAGGCACCACCTTTACATACCAAGACCCCTGTCTTGGTATGTAAAGGTGGTCCTTGATGGCGTCCTAGATGGCGGACCCATCCACGGACCAACCGTGGCAAGCGTAGCTTAACCTGATCGATCGACCCGTGCGGCTGTTATTATTTAGACACAAGCCCCTCCAAACCTGGCAAACCACCTAGTGGATAAAAAAGGCGTACGCAGGCTAAAACAAAAAAATCCTCAGGATTTCAACAGACAAATTTATACTACTATATTACTTTATAAATATTAGGATGTGTCATAAGACGCATACCAAGAAAGACATCTAACACGTCATTAGAATTACTGAATGTCCTATTACATAGTGACTGATTGTAAGAAAAAGGAAACAAAAAAAATTGTTAAGAGATGCCTACACATATTTCAGTTTTAGGCTCAACTAGCCGACAGATTTTGCTGCGATTTAAACTATTTGGCTCCGAGAAATCTTTACAGGATTGCGACGCAGATTAGGGGACAGATTTAGGGGATCTCGGATTTCAGAGGGGCAACTAGTTCAATAGCCTTTAGGTACGTTTAACGTTTTAGAAAACCATCTATTCTTAAGTTCTGCGAATCCAGTTAGATTGTATATTGCTAATCGATCTAGTTCATTGGAAAAGCTTCAGATCAAGTGCAAAAGCAAAAGGTAAAATTGAAACAAAAATGCAAGCTCAAAAATTACATTGACGCAAACCGAATTTAATTTAAAAAAAAAAAACTTAATGTTGTTTTCGATTATATTACACAATAGTGGGTACTGTTAATGCACGTAACTTTTGACTTTAACCTAACATAACATTACGCCTTGTTTGAAGGGTTGAGCAGAGGTGTGCCTATAAGTGGTATGTACAGACGCCAGCACATCAAGCTACCCGAAACTGTCAAATTTTCCCGATCAACTTTGAACGTAATGCTTTAGCGATAAAGTTGAAAAACTATTAAAGAAATTTGAAAGATTGTAGTAGCTTGATGTGCTGGCGTCTGTACACTCATATATCACCAGTTGTGTTTAAGTCCAATATTTGAGGTTAACGAATATGTTAAAACTTTTGGGCGCCTGGCTAAAAATAAGTTTGGAACCTTGTGGTGGTCCTGGTTTTTGTTTAATATGCGAATGGCTGCTTATTTCCAATCGGAATATTCTCATATTATGTTTAAAAACTTCACCTACATTTCATAACTCGACTATTTTAGTTCACAACACAAGACAGATATCTGCTTATCACTGTAGACACGTTTCATTATTTACAAAACTCTTTGCAATGTACTGTTAAGTATAAATAAATGAAGTGACAGGTTATCTATTGGTGATAACCTAGGCAAATTGTGATGTAAGCCCTATTTATAGAAGATACATACCTAAATCATTAGTAGTTTTCAATTTAATAAGTACTAAAATCTTAAACACGTTGGTTCGAAAATTCAGTTTTCCTACAGTTTTGAAGAAACACACTGAGCAAATGTTTAAAAAGAAAATCTGAAAGTGACGCGAAAAATATGTTCCTACGGAAAAATAATTAGTTTGCCAGCCAACTTGCCTGGAAACTCTATCGAATACTCCATGACTGAGTTGAATTTCGATAAATTATGAGATGATTTGCTTACGATGACTTGTGAGAACTCGACGTGGCTAGCCGAAAGGATCAAGTTTAGCATTTGAATGAAATTTGCCCACCATTGATATGGTAATGCAGCCACAGAATTATGTTTCACAGTACCTCAGTACCTACGAAAAAAAAAATTGATACTCCTTTCCTAACTAGGTATTTCAAAATTTTTATCTTGTCTTTGGATTTGTCCGATCAGAGATTGTGACTGTACGAGTATGCGAGATTAAATGCTATCAAAATTATTTTATGATAGGTCTCTATACTAGAATTTTCGTCGAGTTGCGGTGCTTATACATGCATTGATAAGAATGTATATTAGTAATTTTATTACTATGCCGATAACGATATCATATATCAATCAAAATAAGTAGGTACATTACCAATATCTCGAACAGGTTTATGCGTCGACATAAGCATTTTGTTTCACAGTAATAGATACACTGAATGACTACCGAATTGGAATTCGAATAACTTCACGGTTTGTGGGCAATTAACGACTTCACATTACATTGTGTGCTTTACTCGACATTTTACTTATTTATATGTATATCTGGTTTAGGGCTGATTTTTCAGTAGTCAGATAACTTTTGTCGGCAAAATAATTATGCCAGTTTGACATACTTATTTTCTATAAAAAAACGATTTATTCCTAAGATAAAAAATATCTGATTATTGAAAAACCTTATCTTAGCCAATGGTTTAACTAAGGGCTAAAAGCAAATGAAAAAAAAGAAGTTAGCATGATCACTGTTAATAAGCAATGTTAAGATCTCGCCGTATCAAAAAGTCAAGAAAATGACCTATAATCAGAACGATACTTTAGTATCTAAAACAATATTGATTACTAAATGGATACCAGCCGGTCGATTCTGTAAAAATCTCACCGTGAAATCATAAGTGAAGTGAGCACTTAATAGTGTCAATACCTACTATTACGGAATGACAGGGCTCACTTCCCGCTCACTTCACCTAAGTTTTAACGATGAGATGTTTACAGAATAGATAGGCTCACTTGCTAGTATTGGTTTGATCAATAAATCAACCCATTCTACTGTATTCTTATCCCTTGGTGGATACAACTACATATATCCCACATTCCGCCATTAAATCAGTACTCGCCTAACACGTTAACAAATGAAAGCACATGCTACAGAATGTTCAGATAATAACACACCATGCCTCATCATCCTAAGCAATGTTTGGTAACTATGTATCTCGGGTCATTGAATTAATTCGATCGCCCTTATCGATACCTTCATGAAAAATAAACAGTTACGAGAAGGGTTTGTTTAATTACCCCGAAAAGGATCATTTTCGTGAATAATATGGGCAAAAATTCATTATTTTTCTATTTTTGGAATCCCTTTGAAATAATCCGCTGAGATACTCATATAAATAATATCTCGGTAAAGTAGGTATAAAAAAGAGCATGAAATCCGGCCACGTACACGCCGGGTTCCTTGTTGACGGATTATTTGTTGTTATACCTAGAATATAAGTGCATACTCTGTGAAAATTTCAACTGTCTACCTATTACGGTTCACGAGATACAGTCCGCTGACTGACAGACGGACGAACGTATGAGCGGACAGACGGGTAGACAGCGGAGGCTTAGTAATAAGTCCCGTTGGCATTATTTGGGTACGGAACGCTAAGAAGTAGCATCATCCATCCATGTTCACATTATACTTCAGTAAACAGGTGGACTCTGCCAAATCCGGAAAATAAATAGGTTACAGTGACAAGGCAGAACGTGGTTACAATGACAATTCACGCCGAATTTCTTGTAGCAGAGATACATAAGGCAACAATTTCTAAGAAACAAAAATTGACATAAACACAAGGAAAGCAACGCACTTTCTAATAAAAAACCTTTCCTATTTTTCATTTATTCAGTGAAATATTCATAAAAATCAAGGTCAAGGTCATGGTCCCGTAGAGAAAGTAGTTCAGTTTGGTGGACTGTACCACACCCTTAAATTTGACCACACTTTTCTGATACACTCTGTATTAATTCGATTTATTTCCGTTTCTGGATCAATTGAACTTAAATACTTATTGTAAGAGGTTAGCCAGTGCACGCGTTAAGTTATTGAGACTCAATAAACTAAGTAAGAAATAACACATAGGTTCATATGAAGAAATTCACAATTAGTAAAATTTTATTGAATATTTTACAATTATATATTATTTATAATAATATTTACAATTATATAAAAAGAAGGGGAAGTAATCAAAGGGCATCAAAAAATTCATCCGCATCGCTGTCAATATGAAAATAATAAATCAATAAGTAAATAATCAAACAGTTACATTATCATCATCATCATCACCCAAATAAATTGGGCAGAAGAATTCTGCCCAGTTTATTTAGGTCGGCGCAACATGTCTTTTTTCAATATTTCCATAGTAATATGACGATTTAAATAGGTAGAGACGCCAGCACATCAAGCTACTACAACCTGTCAAATTCCTTTAATAGATTTTCAACTTTATCTGTAAAGAAAAAGGTTCAAAGTTGTTTGGGAAAATTTGACAGTTTCGGGTAGCTTGACGTGCTGGCGTCTGTTCATATATAAATGAATAATTTATACCTACTGACTAAATTAATACTGCTACCAAGCGGCGTTCGTAGAAAATCATAGTGCCAAAGAATTTCTTAAAGTAGGTATTTAATCTATTTTACAAGCTTTAGTTATATAGGTACCTACGCGTCAACATCTGAGAAATGAAATTGAGTATAATAGCATAAACAAAATTTATACGATTTACTGATGAAAACTCTTATAATTATTTATTTTCTTCTTTTAATTTTTTATTAAATATTCGCTTGATTCTTAAAATGTTATTTTGTTTTTTATAAATCCAGAGACTTTGTATTATCATTATTTTATAATGACAACACAGACATTAATAAAATTACAGTTAATACTTTTACATGAAGCGGAAGTGATAAAGTACAATAAATAAGAGGTGAATCACGAATATTGTTATGAACAAAACAACGTAGGTAGGTAGTACATCATATACGTAGATACTTTAACCCAAAGGTGGCTAATACTCATATATCTATATTCCTAGCCTATTCCCAACTATGTCAGGATCGGCTTCCAGTCTAACTGGATGCAGCTGAATACCGGTGTTTCACATGGAGCGCCTGCCTATCCAGTTACTGGGTAGTACAATACCCCTCGGACTGAAAGACTATTTGCCCGACTCTTGGGCTTCTGACTACCCGTAATTATGTCAAAAATCTACAAATGACAGCTGGAACCAACGGTTTGACGTGCTTTCTGAGGCACGGAGGGCTCTCGATATGCAATGGAAGGTCACCCATCCACGGCCCGACCTCGGCAAACGAACCTTCGATCCATCCGTGCGGCTGTTATTATTTAGCCACGAGCTAAGTTTTCTTATTACTGAAAATCCAAAATTCCTTAATACTTCATCATCTGTCTGCCTTTTCCCAACTATGTTGGGGTCGGCTTCCAGTCTAACCGGATGCAGCTGTACAGTATTTAAAATTCCTTAATACTTATGACCATCAAAGAAAACCAAAAAAGGAATAGCATTACCAAAACAGACAATCAGATATACGCAATAATATTTGGCAATATTACTTAATATACCGGCCATCGATCACGAGAAAGACACGAAGAGTGGACTGGAGCCAATTCTATTAGGTAATGAATCGTCCTCCAATTCAGTTCATTGAACAGCACTATCAACGTCATTGTTAAGTAACACGTATTATTAATAGTCGAACTTTTTGGTCCACAGAAAAGAGTTTTAACCTTTATCACGGTTATTCACCCAGCTTGTAATTCGGAGCAGAACTTAGAAGGTCGCTGTAAATTTCATTTGTTACAGAATTCACGGATTCTTTTCGTAAAGTTTTATTGTTCGAACTTGAATGAGAGTTTTAGGGCTAATGTAGGTATTTATAGTACCTAACGTTGTATTAAACAAAAAACACCAGAAATTAGTGGTTTCAAGGCCTTATTGTACAAAAATAATTAACGTGAAGTCTGTATGGAGTAGGTATGCCATTTTTATTGTATCAACATTTTTATTGTGACTTTTTATGGATCACATGGTCTGCAATAAATATTTTTATTAACTTTTTATTTATTCAGCAGGTAAAATGTCGTTTCACGAAGTTACTGGTTGGTTTCTATCTTTTTCAGGTATAGTACTTTTGTGACTGAAAAAACTAAAACCACATAGCGTAATTTTTTGATGTGTTGAGTTAATAACCAGCCGTGCTATTATTAACTCAACAAATCAAAAAATTATTATATATATTCGCTAGGGACTAACACTATTAAGTGCTCACTTCACTTATGATTTCACGGTAAGATTTTTACAGAATCGACCGGCTGCTCTCATAAGACACTTGTGATGTGAGCAAAGCCTCAAGGTCTGACTATCAAAATGTGTGAAACACAACAGAAATAAATATGGTTACGAGTATCAAGCAAATCATTCGCCATCAATGTCTTAAAATGACAAAGCAGCTCCCAAACGAAAACTATGCATCAACAAGGACCCTAAATCAGTTATCAAGACTTGACATGAAATTATCAGCATATAATGCTTTCACTGCTGGGACACAGGCCTCCTCTCGGTGAGAGGGAGTGGGCCGTAATCCACCACGAGGGCCCACTGCGGGTTGGTAGATGTCTTCGAATTTTTGGTTCTAGAACATGCCGGTTTTCCTTCACTGTTTCGAGAGCAGCAGTGCAATTTTGTAAAAATCTCACCGTGAGAACTTAGGTGAAGTGAACGGGAAGTGAGCTCTGTCATTCCGTAATGGTAGGGATTGACACTATTAAGTGCTCACTTCACTTATGATTTCACGGTGAGATTTTTACAGAATCGACCGGCTTTGGTGATAAAATAATTTAAACAAAGAAACAACACGACTGTACTGCTACTGCTTCGGACTTTTATACTTGACATAATTACGATGTACTTATTTCAATATTTTAAATTGGTAGCATATTAACAGTGGATTATGTAGAAAAAATACAACCGAACTTACCTTTGACATTTGCTTTTGGATTTACTTTGATTGTTAAACATTAAACTGTTGATTAACTGTGTAATTGGAACCGGGCTGTAATTGACGCATTCGTGTGGAGGGCACCAACTTTCTACAATTTTTAACAATCGATCTACTTTTTAGGGTTCCGTACCTAACGGGTAAAACAGGACTCTATTACTAAGACTCCGCTCTCCCTCCGTCCGTCCGTCCGTCCGTCTGTCACCAGGCTGCATCTCATGAACCGTGATAGTTAGACAGTTGAAATGTTCACAGATGATGTATTTATGTTGCCGCTTTAAGGACAAATACTAAAATACAGAATAAAATAAATATTTAAGGGTGCTCCCATACAACATACGTGATTTTTTTTGCCGTTTTTAAAGATAATAAAAGGTTGACTGGTAGAAAATGCCTCAGGCATTAAGTCCGCCTTTGTACAGTACTTTTTTTACTTGTGCATAAAGTTTTAATAAATAAATAAATAATGGTACGGAACCTTTCGTGCGCGAATCCGACTCGCACATGGCCGGTTTTTTTTTAACAAATGGATTTGGTTCTGTTTCTGCCAATTTATTTCAAGTCATGCCAACTTTCTTATTATTATAAAGTTAGTGTACACCGCTCGTTAACTTGGTATCTATAATTATTGTCTACTAGCGACAGGCCCCTTCTTCACACGGTTATTACTTGACAAAACATCGACATTTCTTTATTTTTGGTTTGTCTCACCAAAAAGCCTGTTTCAAAGCAGTGGGAATTATCTAGGCTGATTATGCTTATTATATAAGGTGAAAGGTCCCATTAAAATAGATGGACAAACTTTTAGAAATCATTCAGACCACCAAAATAAGCCTAATGTGCCGGCAATTTATTATTTTAGGTCGAATTAAAATCACTTTAACTCATTAAAGTGATTTTGGTTAGGCGCGTACTTAACGCTGTGTTAAAATTTGTCCATCTATTTTAATGGGACCCTGTATACATAAATCTTCTGAAATAAATTTTCTAAAGATGACGAAAACCGCACCAAAATCTGTTGCGAAGTTTAAAAGAACAACGCGGTTACACAGCGACTTTAATTTCTAATAATATGTATGTGTAAAATACAAGTACGTCATACATCAGTCCGTGAGAGCAATAAATGTTTTTTTATTCCATCACCACATCGAAATTATAAATTCCTTCTCCGTTTGTTTACATTTTTTATATGTTAAAGCATTAAAATCAAAGGTTACCCGTAGCACGACGAATTAAATTAGACACAAGCCTGCAGAAAATTCAATGCCACAGTTATAAAACAATTCTATAAGAACAGCCGGTCGATTCTGTAAAAATCTCACCGTGAAATCATAAGTGAAGTGAGCACTTAATAGTGTCAATACCTACCATTACGGAATGACAGAGCTCACTTCCCGCTCACTTCACCTAAGTTCTCACGGTAAGATTTTTACAGAATAGCACTGCTGAAAACATATTGCGTAACGTACTATCAATCGTAGTTTCAATCGTTTTGAAGGATATTGCTCATCATATTGCTTCACATGTTCGAAAAATTTGTCTGCTCATCAACGTAAATAACGCAATGAATGTTATTGTACTGTCAAAATGGAACCCATTCCAACTGTTAGTGTGTTACGCATTTACTTCGCTGATACATGAACATAAACGAAACAGAAGGAGTATGTAAGGGTCATAGCAGGTGGCGTTCTGTGGTTTCTGTCTGCAGCTGGCCCCTTGGGAAGAAGGCGTGAGTTTATGTATGTACGTATGAAAACTGTATTTGTTTTGGTCGTGTAACTTGATAACATGATACAATAGGTAGGTAGGCATAGACTTATCAGTTATAACACTACAGATCACTTAAGTACTGTTTAAAAGTTGATTACGTGGTATTTGTATTGATATCAGCGGTCAAACCCCTGTGGTATCGCTCTGACTGCTGTGTTGAAAGAAATTGTTTTAATAATAATTGTCTTTTATCTTCAAAGTACAGACGCCAGCACATCAAGCTACTACAATCTGTCAGATTTATTTAATAGATTTTCAATTTTATCGCTAAAGCATAAGGTTCAAAGTTGATTGGGAAAATCTGACAGTTTCGGGTAGCTTGATGTGCTGGCGTCTGTACAAATAAAAGTTGTTAAGACTCGGTATTACGCATCGTTTGTCTTCTAGCTATATCAGAATGAAAAAAAAAAATATTATTTTTAATTTGAGAACGGGATTCTTCAAAGGCATTTCTAATGTCCTTTGTAAACAATTACCGACAGCTGCAATGCCACACGCACAACACAACGGTCCACTTGAAAGACTAAGTGTGGAAACTAAACCCGTAACATAGATAGACATATTCCTTTGTAAAGTTATCAGACCACTGAACAATATCAATTAGATATTAAACTTATTAATAAAACTCTATAATGAATTATGCGATATCAAACACTACCTAAAGTTTTAAAGACTCCGAAGTCATACAGTCTGTTGGTCACAATGTTTGATAGTCTGCGTCCTCTGACGATGACTTGACCGTTTGCACACAACAAATATAATTTACTATACACACATAACTTCGTAGTCGTACCCAAGTAGGGCGCAACAAGGATAACCGCCACAAGGGGGAGGCTTCATGGAAGGCTCAGATATCCGGTGCTGCATCAGCGAACGGTATCTGATTATGAAACGGTATGATTTTAGCTAAAGAAATTTAAAAATCTACTTATACGTATGTAAGTATATATTAGGTTGTAACATAATAATTTGACAATTTTCGCGGGAGCATTCTAGAATTTTTTTACAACTTCGAGAAAATTCTATGATTGTGAGTATAAATACAGTTGAGTGCGCTCAGTTTATCAGTGCAATAATTGACATCGCAGCGAGTGGCATTATGGAAAACATTGGTTTGAAAAGACGAGACATCCGCGTCCTTCTACTTTACGAGTTCCGTTTGAAACATACAGCTAAGCAGGCGACACAAAATATATGTCAATGTATGGGAGAAAATACAGTCTCTTATCATACAGCAGTAGATTGGTTTCGACGTTTCTCGAATGGCAACTACGATCTTGAAGATAAACCTCACGAAGGGCGACCGGTTGAGGTTGATGTTGATCGCCTAGCGCAGCTCATTGAGGAAGATCCAAGGAGGCCTACTCGCCAACTTGAAAAAGAACTCGGATGCTCCCATACTACCATCGATCGTCATTTGAAAGCGATGGGTAAAGTATACAGGCACGGTCAATGGGTACCCCACCAATTGACGGCTGGACAACGGATGATGCGAGTAGCGGTTTGTACACAATTACTGACTTTACATCGTACTTTTGCGTGGCTTCGTGATCTAGTTACAGGAGATGAGAAGTGGTTACTTTATGTTAATCATAACAATAAGCGACAGTGGCTAAGCGCGGGTCAAAGAGGAGTACCAACGGTTAAATCTAAAATGACTACGCAGAAGGTTATGTTGAGTGTTTGGTGGAACATGCACGGAGTTATCTACTGGGAACTATTACCGCAGGGAACGACTATAAATAGTGAACGCTATTGTGGTATGTTGGATAGAGTAGCCGAGAATTTTAAAGGAAAACATGGCAATGTGTATCTCCTCCACGACAATGCCCGACCTCACACCGCATCGATGACCTGTAAAAAAATTAAGGAGCTAGGCTGGATTTCTTTAGCCCACCCTGCATACTCGCCGGACATTTCTCCAACTGACTACCACTTGTTTCGATCGTTACAGGCTCACATTAACGGAAAAACTTTTGATGACCGAGATACATTGGAACAGTGGTTGACAGAATTTTTTAACTCTCGTGAGTCCAAGTTTTACGAGAATGGTATAACGTCGCTTCCCCAACGTTGGCAGGAGGTCATTGATAATGATGGACTGTACGTTCAATAAAATGTTAATCTTAATTGTACAAAAAAAATAAAATAAAGTTTTTTAAAACATTGCCAGTTTATTATGTTACAACCTAATATTTTTTCTTGTTATCGCAACACAAAACAGTACCTACCTATACCTTCTTTACCGTATTTTATCATTACATTACACAAACTTTGGATACCTCGTAGAATTATATCTATTTTTAAGATTACAAATGAGTTACATGATTTTTTTTTCTATTGTGTAAACTCGGTAACACTTCTCAAATAGCACACACATTATTATCGTGTAGGTTTATTACGTGCGAGCAACACTTTAAATTACATTACGAGTACACTAGATATTTATCTTACAAAATTAATGTTTCTACAAACGAAATTATTCATGGTTTTATTTTAGGCATTATTTTCAACAAAGAATTAGGCCTGCACCGTAATTGCGTACCACACTATCAGTCTCAATCTGAATCATTTTGAAGGATATTGCTAATCCATTGCTTCATAAGTTCGAAAAATGTGTCTGCTCAACAACGTAAATAACGCAATGAATATCGTTGAACTGTCAAAATGAAACCCATTGCTACCTACTGATAGTGTGTTACGCAATTACCCTGCTGAATTTGGGGAAAATTAACTCGCGTTTGAAAACGTTTGTAGGTAAATACCTACAAAGGTTGACTATTAAGATTTGTTAACAGGTTTGACGACGCCGTGGAAGAGGCCAAGTTTTTGGCCAACAAGATCTAAAATACAGTCGTGTCACTGGCACTACTGTATTTTAGAGAAGAAGAAGAAGTACTCAACAAGATTACTTTGGCCAGAGAACACATCAGACACAACATACTATTGCCGACAGTAACCACTGCCAGTCATCTCTCACGTAGTTAAGATCTCGAGCTGACATCTACAGAATACAGCACAGTCCTTTTCAGGCTTTCCTGACCAGGGTCACTTTACTAATGAATTGTTGTACAAAAAGCGTCGTACGAGGTCAGCTAGATCTGGAAATGTATAGATTGATATGTCGACGTGTGTAATACCAAATCTACATGAATATCTAAGTATTTGTTTATTTATTTATAACTGGTGCCCGCGACTTCGTTCGCGTCGTTATCGGAAAACAATAATGTGTCGCTTAGGAAAGGTGTAACTACGACTGCTTCATTGAAAAGGAATAATCTTTCGATCTTGCCTGGTGGGAAGCGTTACCTGGGGTTCTCTACCACAGCCCTTTCGACTGTAGTCACTGCGTCTTCAGGGTTCATAATGTCTGTGCGACGAAGTGTCTTTTTGTATTTTGAGAATAAACAAAAATGAAAGCGTCTGCCGAGGCATTATTATTATCTTACCAAACATGCATATGTCTATAAAATAATCTTAACTTTGATTTGGCCAAGAAAAAAATAGCTAAAGAGTGTATTTATAAATTCAAGTCGTCATAGAATTCAAAATAATTTTTCAAATACGGTCTTCAGGGCTGGTAAAGTTTGCTTTATCAAGTTTTAAAATCCATTTAGTATAAACTAAATCTTAAGTATGTATGTTCATGATAAATGCTACTAAAGCATAATACTAAATCTTTTTGAAATAAACTTACTATACTATCTGAACAAAGAATTTATAAATGAAGAACGACTTAAATCTATATGAAGCTAAATCACTTAACTCGTTCCTAACTCTGACTTACTAGAACCATATTTTCATTACTCGTAATTAGTTCAGATAAACGATTTAAAAGATTTTGAGAACGCCATTTTGAGCTACGTTAAGTTAAATAAATAAAATAAATAATAAATAAATAAACATTTATTGCAGAATCAAGTTCCATAGTTTGTTAGTACCAGTATAAAATGCCTTATGTCTAGTGTTAGTAAATAAAGTAAATCTAAGTTAAGTTTATTAGTTATTAACTTCAATGCCATTACTTTTTACAAGGTCTATAATTGTGCTTATAAGATCCATACACACCTCATACATGTTAGGTAAGACGTACGACACGTGCATCTATTTGACAGGTCCATTTGTTTGACAGTTGACGTGTCTTTAAGGCCATAGAGCATAGAGGTCGTGGAATCAAGGTCATAATTGTGCAACACCATGTTTGACTTGATTATCTTTTATTTTACTACGCAATTTGCACGTTAATTTGAGTTAATCTCAATGGTTAATGACTTAAGTAGGTGTGGGCATGTGTCAAGGTGGACAGTGATGACGTGCATTAATGACAGTAGATGCTGAATATGTAATAGGCCATGACAAATGATTAATTGGAATTGCATGCCATATGTTTGTAGTGCAATCAAATGTTTAGTATTTAAATAAATATTGCACCTTATGTTTTTGATTGTACCTTATCCACCAACCCACACTGGGCCCGGCGTGGTGGATTGTAGCCTCCTTTAAGGCCGGCGCACATTGGCGGCACGGCACGGCAGGCGATCCTTCGGCATCCCTACATGCAGGCGCACACTGGTGTAACAATGCCGTGGCATACCGTGGTGTATACCGCGATATCCTTAGGCATATCAAAGCGTCTTTAGGCATACCGAGACGCCCTTGCTAATGAAGCTACGCGCGGGGCCACGGGGTAGGAGCGGGCACTCTCTTGCCGCGGTATCCCGAAGACTGCCAAAGCGTTCCGAGGGATGCCAAAGCGTTCCGAAGGCTGCTGACACGGCATGCCTAAGTATACCGCAGTATTGTTTTTGTACTTACGACCGTAACATTGAAATTTCTACTTTATTTCCATACCGTTAAGCTATATTTTTATTCGTCACCTAAAAATACCTTGCCATGCAGTGCCGCCAATGGGCGCCGGGCCTAACAGAGAGGAGGCCTGTGTCCCATCAGTGGGACCATTATAAGCTGATTGTGCTTATGTTTTTGAACTAACATAGTCAGTCTGTTTCTAAAGATCATAAGGATTAGGAGCTAAAACTTTACCAAGAGTCATGTCAGTCATTTGTCAAGCAAAGCCTTCTTGAAATTATAATAATTCTTTCTATGAACTCAAACTTCGTAGGTACAAGGTTATTGTACAGACACCAGCACATCAAGCTACCCGAAACTGTCAGATTTTCCCAATCAACTTTGAACCTTATGCGTTAGCGATAAAGTTCAAAATCTATTAAAGAAATCTGGCAGATTGTAGTAGCTTGATGTGCTCGCGTCTGTACGTCAAAGTCATAAAATAACTATTATTAGATAATGAATGTGACACAGACACGAGTAATAAAATATGATGATAAATGATAAATGATAAATGATTTATTTTCTGTAAGTAGGTTTGTACAAACACTTTTACATGTCAATCATATTTTTTTAAACTAGATGAGGTCGGCGTTTCCTATCTGACTACTCTGAGAAGAAAGGCCGAAACAAACTCAGAGGTCACAGTCTCTTTTAAAGTCCAGACATAATCTTGGTCAGATCATGTGAAGACCATGTAGATTGGTGTCTGAAATGGTCTTTTGAGTAAAGAACCACACAGATTGAGCGGACCTGTCCAGTCAGTGCACGCATTTGTCAAAAATCGTGCAGCTCAACTCAGAACTTGAGGAGCCTTACGATTCGACGAACAATACCAATGAAAGGACATTTGGGTAGGCCGCATAAATTACTCAAACTGCCAGATCATGATTAAAACTAACTAAGAAGGAAAACAGAAAAAAGAAATGACCCACATAGTCTTCACACTCACAATAATAATAATAATAATAAAAAATAAGATACTTTACAAAGTAAATATCCATGTCATTGTTTATATAAAATTCATCAATGTCAATGTGTATATAAAAATCCGGACATAATCTTTGATCTTTGAGGACTATGTAGATTTGTGTCTGAAGTGGTCTTTTGAGGAAAGAACCACACAGATTGAGTGGACCTGTGCAGTCAGTGCACGCATTCGTCAGTAACCGTGCAGCTCAACTCAGAACTTAAGGAGCTCAACGATTCGACGAGTAATACCAAGGACAGGACATTTGTGTAGACCGCATAGACCGCTCAAAGTGCCAGACCATGATTAAAACGGAAACCCACATAGTCATCACATTCACAATAATTAAAATAATATAAGACTTCAAACAGTAAATGTTCATGTCATTCTGTATATAAATAGATATTTAGAAAGAGAAAAAACAAAAGTGTAAGTCAGCAAAAAATAAAAAATAAACAACATTCACTGTCTAGACCTATTGGAGCAGCTCAATCCCAAGCTTTTTTGTCCTCAATATAGTCTTTTACAGTATAATAGGCTTTCTGGCATAGTTTTAACTTTATAAAAGATTTGAATTTATTAATGCTTAGTTCTTGAATGTGGCTAGGAAGTTTATTATAAAAACGTATACATTGGCATCTAAACGAGCCACCTATTTTCTTGAGCCTTGTTGTAGGAACAACAAATTTGTGTTTGTTCCTAGTATTTATGTTATGGATATCACTGTATTTTTTAAACAGATTAATATTTTTATGTGCATACAAAAGATTATCATAAATGTACTGAGAAGGCACAGTCATTATATTAATCTCTTTAAACTTGTCTCTGAGGGAGTGTCTAGGACTTAATTTATAAATAGAACGAATTGCCCTTTTTTGTAAAATAAAAATTGTCTGAATATCGGCGGCATTTCCCCACAGCAGAATACCGTATGACATCACACTATGAAAATAACTAAAGTAAACTAAACGGGCTGTCTCTAAATCAGTTAAATCACGAATTTTCCTAACGGCGTATGCTGCAGAGCTAAGCTTTCTTGACAATTTATCTATATGGGGGCCCCATTGAAGCTTGGCATCTAAAGTTATGCCTAAGAATACTGTGGAATTTTCGGGTTTTAACTCTTCACCCTTTATGAGAACACTAGTTTCTACTTGTCTAACATTTGGTATCGTAAACTTAATACATTTCGTTTTTTTTTCGTTAAGAAGTAGATTATTAACATTAAACCAGTTAACTACTTTTGCGAGGGCACTATTTATATTGTCAGTAACCAGCTGCTGACGTTTGAGTTTAAATAAAAGTGAAGTGTCATCTGCAAACAACACTATATCATGTTCATCCTTTATGAGGTAAGGCAAGTCATTGATATAAATAATAAATAAAAATGGTCCAAGTATTGAGCCCTGTGGGACCCCCATTCTTACTACAGATCCGGGTGACCTTTTCCCGTTAACATCAACTCTCTGAATCCTATCACTTAAGTAAGAAGTGAGAAGATCCAGAGAGGCGTTCCGGATTCCGTAGTGGTGAAGTTTCCTGATTAAGGTTTCATGAAGAACACAATCGAATGCCTTTGACAAATCACAAAAAATGCCCAAAGCATCGCATTTGTCCTCCCATGCATTATAAATATGTCCTAAAAGTTCAACTCCGGCATCGGTAGTTGAACGACCCCTTGTAAAACCGAACTGTTTATTATTCAGTAATTTATTGTTATTGAAAAATCTTTGCAATTGATTTAAAATAAGTTTTTCATAAATTTTACTAAAGGTGGGTAGTACGGAAATAGGTCTATAATTAGTAGGGTCTGATGTACTACCCGATTTAAACAACGGTATTATTTTACTGTGTTTCATAAGATCAGGAAACTCACCACATTCAATACAATTATTAAATATATCAGCTAAAGTAGGTGCTACAATGTTTATAATTGTCTTAGCAACATCCACAGAATTGCCCCATAGATCTGCAGTCTTTTTAACATTTAACATGTGAAAAGTTTTAATTATATCTGTACAAGTGACAAATTCGAAGTGAAATTCCGAATCACAAACTGGAACGTTTTCCTTAAGTAAAGACTCTGCAGCAGTGGGTGATGAGCTTAGAGATTTAGTAGTTACCACGGGAATCTCTGTAAAGAAATTTTCAAAGGCCGCGGCGACCTGGGAATCTGATCTAATTACATTGTCATCAATAGCAAGGCTGTAGTCACTACTTCGGTTGCATGACCTTCCTGTTTCGCTATTAATGACATTCCAAGTCATTTTAATAATGTTATTACTATTTTTAATTTTTGAACTCAAATAACGTGACTTGGCCATACTACAGACTGTTTTAAATATTTTAGAATAATTTTTAACATATAAATTAAATTCAGCAGTGTTTATACAAATTCGTTCATCATATAATTCATAAAGTCTTTTTCTACTTTTATGTATACCAATGGTGGCCCAGTCACTGAAGGAAGCGTTACTATTGACTGATAATGTCTTTGGAATGAATGTTTTATCAAATTGTGTGCAATATATATTAAAAAAATCATTATATGTATATATCATATTATGTTTAAAGTAATCAAAAGTATAATTACATGACATGTCTTTTATATACGCAGTACTTCAGAATTAATTTATCTCGCGTTGTTGCAAGTAATCATGTTGACAGTTGTAAGCAAACTTCTATATTTTGCAGTCATTTTTTGGGTTAAAACTCGTTATACGAGTATCGCAGGGCTACAAAAAAAAAATATAAGAAGAAATCAGTTGGAAATAAAATATGTTTTTTTTTACGAAGTAACATTACAGGGTTGAAACCCTGTAATGTTACTTCGTCAATATCAAATTCAATCTCGCAGTCTTCATTACCTCGCATAGGAAACTCATTAATTTCCTTCTTTTGAAGCAAGATTGCCTTCAAAAGTTTTGAAAGGACTTATTAGGCGGTACTTACGCATTTCAAAGTGGTAAGACTTGTAAGTGAAACGATCCGATCTGTTTATGGTATTGAGTACTTTTACATGAATTGATTATATTTGACTTCAGGAAATACAGGTCGGTTTTTAAGACGAACAATAACAGCAAGTATGTATGTGGAAAAAAATATGAAATGAATGTTTTTATGCTTGTATTATACCACTGCAGGACAAAGACCTCTCCCGTCCCTCTTTTCACTTTTCCCGGTTTACTGGGATTAATTTAAATAGTGAACAAATAAAGCTTGATTCTATCCTATTTACGTCTTTAACTATACATTTCATTCTCATTTCACTGACAGCTATAAAATCTGTCTGCATTTATTGGAATAGTTTGACTATTTTATGTCCTCTACAAAGATAAAGTATGAGTAACTAACATCGAAGTGAAGAGGATGATGCACAAGGATACTAAGTTTGTTTGGCTTGAGAGTTCAATGCATTGTCATTCGCGAATGGGTAAGTTAATCCTCATTTACCTACGTACTTGTGAACACAGCTACATAGGGCATACCATTCAAAAACATGCGTCCTTATGAATAAGTACCCTGCGTCGTTACTACTCGAGAGCTTATTGGCGGCTTGGGTCTTGTGTTTGATCCCCGTATTTCCATTTTAGAAATTCTGGATTTGTTCTTGGGGGATGTTCATTTATTACTTAAGAAAATTTCAACCAATTTAATAAGACTTCAATGAACCCTCTCCCCTCCTTTTGATTCTTACGTAAGATCAGTACTTATCTACCAAAATTGCAAAGAAAAAATTGGAAAAAAATAAAAACTTGTAATTTTTTTTTACTTTTGTGATCTTACTTAAGAATAATCTAGACCCCTCCCAACTCCATGTAAGAAAACATAAGACATGTTCGGATCCTCTCCCCCCTCAAATCGTCTTACGTAATAAATGAACAACCCCTTGATCATGGGCAGTAGGCTCGCCTCCTACTGCATAGGACTTAAACATGAGGTACTTACACATCTCTGTACTACTCATAAAGGAACAACGATCGTAATGCTAATCTTTCTAATATCTTTATAAATAATTATATTATAATATAATCTTTATTAATAATTATAATCCTTATTTAAAAAAAACATGTCAAAGATTCCACATAAATACTAACTTTAGCTACTTAAATTATATATTAATCTCGAAGTCCATTGGGGGGATTTCAGTTTGACATCCAATTAAATAATGTTTTAAATTGGTTTTTCAAAGTTATAATTCATAATGAAAATCGAACTTCAATGGATTCTAGTTTATTAGTTTAATTTTAAACTAAATCTATATTTTAAAACTATTTATCTTTTAATGCTATTCATTATTTATGGAACTATTGCAAAGTTATAGTTAGATTAGTTTATTTACCAGATTTGTTTCAAATGTGAGTGCCATGCAGAGATGATCTCATAAGGTAAATAAAAACAGTGTCAAGACCGACATATGTATATTATACGTGCGCAGGTAGATAAGTATAAACACAATGTATCAGTTTACCTTGAGATACACGCCCGTTACGAGGAATATGTGGAAACGTTTCGGAACCGATGTAATATTGCAACATCCGTTGTTTAGAACAAATACCACTAACATCGACTAGAAACGTAACAAATGTCACAGATTTTATAATATAGTTATACTAGTACGTACCTAGTTAGAACTATGTTTAACACTACACTTGAAGAAGAAGGAAAATTTGTTTTTTCTGCAAACACTGACTACACACATGTATCTATTTCAAGATAACTTTTGTAAATGACTAAAACAAACTAAACTCGTATAATTTATTCACATAAAACCGACAAAAAGACTGATAAACATACGTCACTCGGACCGGTTATAACGTAGGTATCATTATTTAGCAGTCATTACTTCAGGTTTCTTTGTTTTTTTAATTATTATAAAAACTGCGATACATAAAGAACACAATATTTCCGACGTAAATAGGTAAGTAGCATGAAAACTAACCGAAGCAGATGTCAGCGCAGGTTGTGTCACCGGCTACCTCGGGACACGTGTTTTTCTCATTTCACTGTCACTTTTTAACAAGAGCACTAATCTGTGTTGTGGTCCAACTGTTCGCTCGGCGTTTGCACACCGTCGTCAATTCTACGCGGCGCAGCGCCCAGCGCGAGCGCATGCAACCGAAGGTTTCGACATCAGCGAGAGGGGAAGCCGACCAACAACTAACCGCGTCTCCTTCCCACACATTGAGGCCTCCATAACAACGTGAGACAGCAACATCAGCTGCAGATATGCCACCGCCGCAACTGGACGACCTTCGAGACCTACCATTATTGCTAATAAGCTCGTCTTTTGCAATCCGTGATTTTTCTTTACGGTTTACTTTAAGATGGAATATTTATGAAGCAGGTGACGTTTATTTAGGTCAGGAAATCCTACAGCATTAGGGTCGTTTAGGGGACGGATAATCGCTATCGTTGATATTAATTTAATCCTAAAGCTATTTCTGTGACACAACGGTCAGGCAAGCGCTGAGTTATAGTTCTTAAAAGTAATTGTTTTATAAACACATTAGACAAGGTAACCACCTTGTCTAACGTCTACTTGCTCATGATTATCCTTAATAACCATTAAGGATCATTATCAGCAGGTACTACAAGTAAGACACATGAAAGTAAAAAAAATATATTTCTTAAAATGTATTTGCAACTTAATCGAACAGCACAATCAAAACGATAATTCATTATTTTTTTAAAGTGATGACCTATGATGTGCCCTCAATAGACTCATAAATACTGCCATTCATGAACATTCATCATACTAGATTAAATTAGAGAGTAAAAAAGAACCAGATGCAGATAGCAATGCAGCACCTATTAGTTGTTTCAGAAGAGATACATTTCAGATTGCTGGATGTATGAATTAGTTGCCTCATGCTATGTTTGACCCATTTAGTTTCCTTACAATAAATTACTAGTGTTTCAGGATAAAGGTGTATTTCCTTGTAGGTATCTTGGAAGATGGATACACGAAGAGCAAAACGAAGTCTCTGTCACCCCAAAGATATATATTTGCGTCTACATTACACAAAAACGAAACAGTCGCCGATCCTGTTTTGTAAACATATTCACAGCAAAAATATTATGAACTTGTTCATTGTCGTTTGCATAACATGTTGACCGGCTTAAAAATGAGGCTATGTGTTCTTGTTGTAATTACATTAACGATACGCACCGCTGCACTCGGGATTTTGCATGAACATGGGTTTAGTCAATTTTGCATTTTCATTTAACATATTATTTAGTACGTTCTCCTGTCTCGTGATAACAGTAACGCATGTAGACCATGTCTGATTTTGTTACTTTTATTTTTAAAATTTAATGATCTACATTCACAGTTATCATATGCAAAACAGCCGATAAACTCTGTAAAAATGTCATCTTGAAAACTTAGGCGAAGTGAGCTGTCAATAGTGGCAATCAGAATGACAACTCACTTCAAGCTTACTCCACCTAAGTATTCACGGTGAGATTTTTTGCAGACTAGACCAACAGATCTGGGTTTAGAATGTTACTTTTATTCTTTCATTTTGTTGAACATCAATAACATTGGCATTGCTGGAACCGGTATTTTGTGCATAGTTTTATTTGTGCTTGATATTTAAATGTTAAAGTGCACGCATTGCATATCGGTGATATAAGTAATAATAAAGATCTAAGTAAGATCGTTACGGAGATTAGGTCGCAGAGTCCAGATAAACCTGATACAGAGCACACTTTATAGGAACGTTATACTGCAGTCGTTATACTGCAGTCTTTCAAGTATAATAATGGAAGAAGCGCACACTGGATCATCCATCTTCTTGATCCGTAAAGAGTTGAGAGCTTAAGCTCTTAAAAATATATCATTCAATTTTAAACGCTCGGGTGCGGACAAAAGTCGTTAACTATTGCTTCACCTTGGAAGTTACAGTTGCATATATGTATTGCGTGTCCATTCGATATCTTTAATTTAATTTGTGGTGTTGGGCAATCATGGTGAACCTTGATTGGTATTTTTTAATATTATTTTATTATTGACATAATCAACTCATTTCAATGTTTTCTAATGAGTTGATTGCAATAAATATGTGGTTAGCTAGTGACCCCGACGATTGATTATTTTATTCTTACCTGAGCAACCGGCAGCAAATTCGTCATGCTCCCTTAGATGTCACTGCTTGCGGTAGTGTCGGGGGTCGGGTTGCCTCCTTCCCTCAAATATGGCGAGGGGAGTAATGGCTGATCTTTGCGTTATGCTCGTGAACGAGTGCTGCTTGTAGTGACTGGTCGTCTTGCTGACCATGGTTTTATTATTGTGATCATTAGTAATAACTTGTTTATTTAGTTTCCTTCGATAGTCCTAGTTTATCATTTGTGACTTCAAGTGACAGCTATGTAAACGGAACCCAGCATTGCATAAATATGTAAGCGGTCACGCCCTTTACACCTGGAGGCTTTTATTTAATTTTGATTTATAATTTTTTTGCTTGAGTACGTATAGTTTTTTATTGTATTTGTTGGTAGGTATATTGGCGTAGCTTTAGTGTTCTCTGTCTTGTAATGTTAATTACTTTGTATACCTTGTATTGTATTCAATCAAGTATTTTCTAACTGAACAGCTGTGCTGCTGGGGAGTTTGTTGCGCCACTTCTTCTTCCCAGCGAAAGCACTAGGAAGTGGTGAAGGGCGGGGGTTTTGGGGGACTGTCTTTTGTAATTTTGACGTTCGAAAAGTGCTGATTTTCAGCCTAGTTTGAATAAATGACTTTTGATTTTGAACAAATGAAAAAAAATTGAAGTGTCTGTTTGTAATATTAAAATAACAGTTTTTTAACCGACTTCAAAAAGGAAGAGATTATCAATTCGGATGTTTTGTCGGTTGTTTTTTTTATAAAAAAAGTTTTTACTAAATGTTGATGTTATGCTGTGTTATGTTAATGTGTATGTTCTGCTTGTTCCGGCTAATCTCTATTATCTTTATCTTATCTGAACATATCTATTATAACATTGGCTATTTATCTTTTAGAATACGGGTCTTACGTAACTAGGCTAAGCTGTATTCACTATAAGTTAGAAGCATTAGTATTTAATAATAATAGTACCTATGTTAACAACAAATAACTGTACGCGTATATCACTAAATATAACTGGTTTGTAGACGTCTTGGGTTGACCTTTTAAGTCTATAAAATGTTTAATTAATAAATAAAATAAATCTCCGAAACTCACTGGCAGAAAACTGGTGTCATAAGGAGTAACTTACTTTTATTTTAGAAAAAGAATGAGGGTTCCGCGCAAAAACATGAAAACCCATGTTATCCAATTTGTTGTCCGACATGCAGGCGAACGAAATCGCGGGCACAGATAGTTAAATATAAATGAAAATATAATACTGATTGATAGGTCGGTCAATCAATTTCATTCATGTTTAATCGCTTCTGCAATTAATGATCTATTAATAGCGCATGCATTTCATATTTGGTCAACGGTTTCAGTGATTGGCGACATTCCAATTCCGAAGTTTTCTATCTACTCGTATCTAGCGCCCACACGTCTAAATAAATCTGATCTAATCTTGGAATCAAACAAAAATACAGCGCACCGTCTGATTTCTTTTCCACGTATCTTGTGACGCAAAAGATATGGGTTACCTATTTTAATATTATGTAAGTAAACCGCAGGCCATCTGTCATTCATTACGTGTTTTAAAACTGCACGCAAAAAGAAATAAGTTGTTAATTATTTGGCGTTCATCTCCATATATCTCTCTTGGATCAAATACTAGAAACGTATTACTGAATCGTGGCGTGAGTCAAAGTCTACATTATCACATAGCGTATAACAATACAAACAAAAAAAAACAAAAAAAAAACGTAACGCTATGTAAAATATCAGCTTGCTTACATCATCCACAGATATTCTTCGTTTTTGCTCGTTTGCCTCTGCAGTGCCCCAAATTGAGTACCTGCAATGATAAACCGCGGTTATTATAATTATATAGTTAGTTATTATCATAAGAAAAAAATACGATTTCAACATCGTTTAGGTAGAAAAGCATGTTCCCTGTAATAACAGTTTCATTAGCAACACTTATCTTTAATAAATATTGTCAAACATTGATTTCTGTACAAATGTATCTTTTTACATGAACCGATGCGTGATGAAAGGATTTACTAGAATCAACATGGATATTTATATCCAAATGTTCTCGGAAAGACAATTTTAGAAAGTGAAAAGTTCATAATTCTTAGTTTGGTTAAATATTATGTCATTAGATCTAGGTAGGTTACAGTCATTATATCTGTTTAGATTTAGCAATTAGTGCAAAATAACTCCGTGCAACTTACTGCAATGAACATTTTATCAGGCGTATTTTTGTGACGGTGAATTAGTTTTAAGTCTACCTACATTTTTTTTTTGTGCTTCTTGGTTCTTCGGAATACATACGCAGTTTACAGTTCCAGTCTAGAATTTTCATTTTTCCTGCCTAATCACACATCTCAACATAATTTGGTCCTTCGAGCCGGATTAGTGATCCAGGAATAAGGATAAATCCAGGAAATATAAAATTTATCGGAAAATACTGCCATTTGGAGTTTTGTGAGTAACTGGCTAAGGTCAAAAGGGTCACAGCGCATCACAGTGCAGTACAGTAGTGCAGTGTTCCTATTTATGTTTATTTCAGACCCCATTACTCATATTCAGGTAGTATTAAACATTTTTAATGGAATTGTAAAGGTTAGTACTTACAACATTGTTATGTAACTTCTTTGTTCATTTGCACATGTATGATTTCTTTTCATGTTACCAAATTATCGTTATAATTTGCAGTAAATCTATTGTATTATAGGTAATTAAGCAGCAAACTAGGTTTCAACTATTGTTAACCATTAAACTAAGCAGTTTCCTTTATTATCTTGCAATAGGTATCATAAGAAATCTTACTTTTTCAACTAATAGCTACATTGCATTGTATTCCGTTACATTTAAACCCAATTTTAGTCAAGTTCATGTGAATAATAAAAGCGACAGTTACATTAATGTTATTTTCCATGACATGTAAGCAGATTAGTACTTTATTGAATGGTATTATGATGTTTGTGTAATGACCAATAGATTTAGTTTTCTTCTTGTAGTAATCAACGATACCAATATTATATTTATTATAATTTAAACTTGTTACGTTTCAGGCTGGTTACCTGCTTCCCAAAGAATGTCTGATAAGGAAGAAAAGGAGCTCATTAAAAAACGAGCAAGTTACAAAGGTCGATTAACAGTATTTTCGAATTATTTAGAGGATTTTAAGAAGGATTCCTTAACGCAAACCCAGATGAATGAACTGCAGTTACGCCTCGGTAAGATTGAACTTGTTTATTCGCAATATGACGACGTTCAGTTAAGGTTGGAATGTATAGCTGAGGATATGAGTACACAGTTATTAGAACGTAATGAATTTGAAGCCTCATATTTCAAAGCTGTTGCGAGGGCACAGGAATTACTAGCCAGACACAATGACACTGTTAATGAAGATAAGTTTTCTCGCGTTAGTAATAATAGGCTGGTTAGGCTACCAACCATTCAACTACCTAAGTTTGACGGAACGTACGACAAGTGGTTAGAGTTCCATGACACGTTTTCAAGCTTAATACATTTGGATGACCAAATTGATGAAATAAATAAGTTTCATTACCTCCGAGCATCCTTGGAAGGGACCGCCGCCTTAGTCATTCGGGCTATTGAATTCTCGGCTAATAATTACTCCATTGCGTGGAATTTATTACGTGAAAGGTTTGATAACAAGCGGCTTCTCATTCAAAATCATGTAGCAGCCTTATTTAACATTGAAGTGGTAAATAAAGAATCCTCAGATAATATAAAAAACATAATTGATACGTTAAACAAAAACTTACGTGCGTTAGAATCATTAGGTGAGCCAGTTAAGTTTTGGGATACGTTGATAATTTACATAGTTACTTACAAATTAGATTCAAGGACTTATCGACAGTGGGAGGAAGAAAAAGGTCATTTAGACAAAGATAAAACAATCACATTAGAAATATTTCTGGAATTCTTAAGAAATCGTGCAGTTTTGCTTGAAACACTAGATTTGTCTCGCAATCAGGCTAATAATACTAGTACTTCTAAATCTAACAAGCATAAAGCCATGATATCGGTGAGTAGTGAAACACCACAACAGAAAAATAAAAATAATACCACTTCCTCACCGGTGTCATGCCCGCATTGTAGTGATAAACATAACTTACTCAACTGTCCACAGTTTCTTAGTCTCAGCAACGAAAAACGGCTTGAACTTCTTCCTCAATACAAGGTATGTTTTAACTGTTTTCGATCTGGTCATTACGCAAATCATTGCAAATCTTTTGGTTGCAAAATATGTAAGCGTAAGCACAATACTCTGGTCCATGTAGCAGGTGCGTCACAGAGATCTATGTCTAATGCCTCTACTTCGCAAACTGACAGCACTGTTACTGTAGATGTTAACTCAGCGGAAAAGAAACCCAATACAAATGTGACACTATCTGCACGTGCTACAACCTATGTTAACAATAAAAGTAAATGTCAAGTTCTATTGACTACTGCATTAATAAAGGTTTATGATAAGAATAACCGCGAACATCTCGCTCGGGCTATACTGGACACTGGCAGTACTTCTTGCATAATGACAGACAAGTTATGTAGTTTACTGAATTTACCTACCGTACAAGTTAATGAATCTGTACAAGGTATTAACAATTCTAAAACAAAGATTAGTAAAATGTGCAATGTTTCTGTGAAATCATTAAGTGAAAACTTCACTTCTAATCTTTATTGTTTTATTTTACCAAACATAACGGATGAAGTACCATGTCATAAATTATCCATTAATAATTTAAATATACCAAGCGATATTTGTTTAGCTGATCCTCATTTCCACACGCCATCGGCAGTGGATCTAATAATAGGGGCAGATGTTTTCTGGGACCTACTGGGGCGGCAAAAAATCAACTTAGGTGAAGGCAAACCAATATTATTTGAATCTAGACTAGGTTGGCTAGTTTCGGGTCCGTTATTTAATAGTGGCCGCTTATCACGGTCACCATCAGCTCTTAAAGTTAACATTGCAAAGCTCAATGTCAGTTCTTCTCACAACCCCACATCAGGAGATGACATTCAAACCCTTTTATCGCGTTTCTGGGAACTGGAAGAAGTCCCCAATCAGTCATCTTCATATTCTGATGAAGAAGCTAAGTGTGAAGAACATTTTGTAAAAACCGTCACTCGAATGGCAGATGGTCGGTTTTGTGTTAGGATACCACTCAAACAATCACACCATATTCTAGGTGACTCACTGGCTAGAGCAAAACATTGTCTCTTTTCGATTGAACGTCGATTTAAAAGTCAGCCTGCTTTAAAAACTCTTTATTGCGATTTCATGAAAGAGTACCTTTCGTTAGGACACATGTCTGAGTGTTCCGTTGATTCAAAAAAACTGGCATATTTTATTCCACACCACGGTGTTCTACGCGAGCATAGCATAACAACAAAATTAAGAGTAGTGTTTAATGCCAGCAGTCTCACCACTTCAGGTGTTTCATCTAACAACTTACAAATGGTAGGTCCAGTTGTTCAAGACGACCTGATGTCGTTACTTCTTAGATTTAGAAAACATAAATACATTCTCTCTGCTGATGTAGAAAAAATGTATCGGCAAGTGATCGTACACCCTGATGACAGACACTTACAAAGAATAGTGTGGCGTGAGAACCCTTCAGAGTCTATTAAAACCTATGAACTAAACACTGTGACTTATGGAACAGCAAGTGCACATTTTCTAGCAACTCGGTGTTTAAAACAAGTTGGATTAGATTGTAAGGATGAAAAGATTAGTAATATTATAATCCATGATTTTTATGTAGATGACTTGCTCACAGGTGGGGATACAATATCTGATGTCACAAATATTCGCCAGAAAGTCACTGCCGAGTTGGCTGCCGCTGGTATGCCACTTAGGAAGTGGAAGTCCAACAATACCCTGGTTATATCAGATCAAGTCACAAGTCCATCATTAAATTTAAACATTGGTTCAAATGAGCCAAGTAAAACTTTGGGTCTTAACTGGCTAACAGACTCCGATGAGCTCTGTTTTTCAATTAATAATACGTCAATATCGAATGACGTAACAAAGCGTGAAGTTTTGTCAGTTACATCCCAAATATTCGACCCTCTGGGTCTATTAGCTCCTTGTATCATTCTAATGAAAGTAATAATGCAAAAACTTTGGTTACACAAATTAACATGGGATGATTGTTTACCGCCAGATGTCGCTAAAACATGGAAAGATATTGTTAATAGGTTATTTATTTTAAATAGTCTACGCATCCCACGTTTAGTTTTTTGTGATTCTTGGAAGGCGATAGAATTACACATATTTTGTGATGCATCACAAACCGCCTATGGTGCATGCATCTATGTAAGGAGTATTAATACCAATAATGAAATTATGGTGCGTTTGCTTACAGCAAAGAGTAGAGTGGCTCCTATCAAGCCAACTACAATTCCTCGGCTCGAGCTCTGCGCCGCCTTGGTTGGAGTGAGGCTATATGAAAAAGTGATTGAGTCACTTGGCGCGCCAATTCAAAGTAGTACATTTTGGAGTGATTCTACAATAGTGCTTGGGTGGTTGAAAATGTTACCAAGTAAGCTGCAACCATTCGTACGCAATCGTGTAGCAGAAATAGTTGGAAAAACTAATGATAATAATTGTACCTGGAGACATGTTCCCACACAACTTAACCCCGCGGATCTTGTATCTCGAGGAATTGATGTAAGTCAAATTCAGAGTAATAATTTATGGTGGTCGGGTCCTAATTTCTTAAACCGGGATACAAGCGAATGGCCTTCTTTTCCAACCACTGCAGTAGAATCGCTACCTGAAACTAAAACTGAGGTTTCTTTATTAACTACTTCTAAGACTCCGATACTTTTAATTGATTTTAATCGGTTTTCAAACCTTTCTCGACTTAAACGCACAGTAGCATATATGTTACGATTTATTAATATTTGTAAAAAGCAACCACCCACCACTTTACATCTTAGTGAAGATGAAATACAAAATGCGTTAAACTTAATTGTGAAACTCTCTCAAATAGAATCATTTCCCGAATATGAACTATTAATAAAAAATCAGTGCTTACCAAAAGGAAGTCCATTGACTAAACTTAACGTATTTTTAGATAAAAATAAATTAATCCGTGTAGGTGGTCGCTTACAAAATTCTTCATTTTCTTATGAGAAAAAACATCCGTTAGTAATACAGTCCACTCATAGATTTTCTAAACTATTATTTGAATTTAAACATAAAACTCTAATGCATGCTGGACCACAACTGCTATTGGCTTGTATAAGAGATACTTATTGGCCAATAGGTGGTCGCAACCTGGCTAAATTGTGTTATCACCGTTGTGTTATTTGCAGTCGCATTAAGCTAAACCCATTAATCCCATTATGGGAAACTTACCTGAACGACGGGTGGCGTCCGGTGGTCATCCATTCGAATGTGTTGGGGTTGATTACGCTGGACCTATACTGTCAGCGTCTCGACAAGGTCGTGGTTGTAGACTTGTAAAAGTTTACATTGTACTCTTTGTTTGTTTTACAACAAAGGCAGTTCACATTGAGTTGGTGGGTGACTTAACCAGTCAAAACTATTTGTCAGCACTTCGACGTTTTATGTCTCGCAGAGGTAAGCCTACGCATATATATTCCGACAACGGAACCTCGTTTGTAGGCGCTTATAATGAAATCGGCAAATTTTTGAAGGCCAACAGCAGTTCATTATCTGGTGACATGGCCGTTGAAGGGATTAACTTCATTTTTATTCCTCCCTACGCTCCACATTTCGGTGGTCTTTGGGAGGCAGGTATAAAATCAGTAAAGTTTCATTTAAAAAGAGTAATGGGAAATTGTCATTTAACTTATGAGGAACTATACACAGCACTGGTTCAAATTGAAGCACTCCTGAACTCGCGCCCGCTCACGCCGTTGTCATCAGACCCTAATGACGCTGACACCTGGACACTTCTTGATAGGACGCACACTCACATCCTTGCCCGTGCCGTCATATGAAACCGGTTCTGTTACTCACTTGAAGCGTTATGAGAGAATAGAGGCATTACGTCAACACTTCTGGTCGAGGTGGAATAAAGAATATATCTCTGAACTGCAGCAGCGGACAAAATGGAGGTCTTCAAAGGCGGTCTTAGAGACTGATCGCCTTGTTATAGTAAAGGAAGACAATCTACCACCATTGAAATGGCGATTAGGCCGAATCTCAGCAGTCTACCCAGGACGTGACGGAATCAGTCGGGTGGCCGAAATTAGAACTGCGAGTGGAACCATCCGGCGTGCATTCAGCAAGATTTGTCCACTGCCATTAAATGAAAATTGTGGTTGAAAGATTGCCTTTCAACGCCCGGGGGCATGTTTAGCAATTAGTGCAAAATAACTCCGTGCAACTTACTGCAATGAACATTTTATCAGGCGTATTTTTGTGACGGTGAATTAGTTTTAAGTCTACCTACATTTTTTTTTTGTGCTTCTTGGTTCTTCGGAATACATACGCAGTTTACAGTTCCAGTCTAGAATTTTCATTTTTCCTGCCTAATCACACATCTCAACAATATCCCTGACTTCCAGATGCCTCGATTTTTCATTTCATTTTTTTTGCTTAGTTTTTTAACTGATATTTTAATTCGCATGTGTTTATTTAAATCTCAATGTAAATAAGCGCATTCATAAGCCAAGTCCCCATCTAATAATTTGTATTTCGTTGACGCATGTAGCTCTACGACATGAACCAATATACATAATGTAATAAAACTGATATTCCCGGGATCAAAAAATCCACAAATCCTCAAAGAATGGCTTTTGCTGCGTGAGCAGGATAGCAAGATTTTAAAGTCAAAAGGTTCCCGAGATTCGGGGAGTCACTCACTTGTCTAAACTCTCGCTTGGATACACTTGCTTGTTTTGAACGTATAATTTAACTCATTCATTTCCTATACTAAAATGAACGTACAATAAAGTTCCGGCTGTACAAATGTAGAATTGCTCGTGTTCTAACGTTGGAGCTTTGTTATATCATGGTCAAAATTATTTGTTGTATCGAACAAAGCCACGTAACCATAGAATGATGTCATGCATCTGTATCAGTGTTTTTTTTTAATCAATAAAACCAATATAGACAATATGAGGTAGTATAATATTTTAAAGTTGTAGTGTTTCTTTTAATTATATCGTTAAAAGTTTATAGATTTCCAGAAGCAATCCATTTACTGAGGATGCTTCTGGAAATCTATTTTTTTTTTGTTTACAATGAATGTTTAATTAATGGTTGTGTTTACAGTTTTGTTTATATCTCCTTCATGGTCCTCTGTTTTGATGTCTGTAATGTTTTAGCGACGCTGACGGACCTCTCACCTCTAAAATCATGTCCAAAACATGAATGATGTTTCAGGAAGATGATCAGATTCTAGCCTATAAAATGATGACTAACTTAAACACATAATGCATTTTCACATAAACGCGTTTGCAACAACTCAAAGTATAGGTAGACTTGAAAGTAAAAAGTCTATAAATAGCCGGACTTGATTATCCGGTCCTTAGCCGCCGGCTATTTTTTTCGGATCCTAAGAAATTCTCGGTTTATTGATTACCTACGTCTTGACGAGTATATTTACTGTGGCCTTGGCTATGAGTGCGGATATGTCGTTAGTAACATTGAATTTTGGTATTACTCGATTTGTTAGTTTCAGATAAGTGTTATCGTTTCTTTTTTATCTCAGTTTAGTACGCATTAACAGTGTATTTTTGTCTAGAGCATGTCTGATTATTATGAATTCAGAGGAAATAATTTAATCGTTGAGGATAATTGTTTTACACTTTAATGAAGCACTATGTCTGTACTTTATGTTTGCAAATAAGCTACATGTACATATTGGTTTTTTAGCAATTTGAAATAATAGGAATAATAGGTAGGTATTATAATTACTCTGTATTCATTATCCACATTGACATTTTGCCCTTTGAACTAACTTTTGATAGTTCTTGTAACCTTGTTTTCTATTAAAATTATCATCTTTGAATAAAAAAATATCGCGAAGTAGATAAACTGAAATATCAACTAAACATATATTTTTTAAATGAATATAATCGTCATTGGATAAAAAAGTTCACAACAACTTAGTTCCAAGACCGGTTGTTCCTAGGTACACATGCGGAAGGCAAAAATTATGTTACAAACTCGAAAACTACGTAATAATTTATCTAATGGTCAGAACGACATAATTTAAAAGTACATAATTGAAGAAAAAAGTAGAAGTCATTATAATGTTTCCTGGCACGCTGCATTGCGAATTCGTGCGTTGAATAATATCTATATTAGCATCGAGAATTCTAATCGAGGTAGGCATTTATAACACAAAATTACTTGAACCTTGGTACAGAGACGTGCCAATGGCATCCCATAATGACGTCACGAAACACATGACATTACCATATGCATCGAACATTCGGACAAAAATAACTGGCTTTAAAAACAAAACACTACAGACATCCTTTGTCTTGTACCGAAACGGACAAATATATGTACATAATAAGCGACAAAACAGTAGGCAAGTTAGGCAATGGACACTGTTCAGATTGGAAAGCCAGTATGTCGTAAAATATGCAAATCACCGAAAAGCGGAACGGTTATTTGCTTTGGGATTATATAAATCAGACAAATAAAAACTGCTCATGGCCCAAGTTATTAAATAAACAATATTCATGCATTTTGTAAATGATATTCCTGTTATTTGTCACTAAGCCACACCGTTGGACGTTATCATTGAAGTACTTGGTGACATTCATAGGCCAGATTAGAAAGTGGTTCAGAACCAAAACAGAGTTCGTAAGATGTATGGCAATAATACAAGTGTTACATAAATGAAGTTTCATTTATTATAACAATAATAAACCTTGAGTTAAGTACATAAGCTGTTTAGATTGTCCTGAACATTAAAATCTACGTACAGTTGACAAACAAAGCAACCGGTTTCCATTCTCCGCCTGCTAACCTTACTTTTATATGCATAGTTCACGCGCCTCCGAGCGACGACGTCAAGACCAAGTTTTTTTTTTTGTTTTTGTCCCCATGTGGCTTGCCGGCGATGAATATGTTATGGTAAAGATGTGGTAAAGCCACAAAGAGAAGAGAATCAACTCAAGAATCTGTTAATTGTTGGTAGGTGCCTTATGATCGTTGTATAAGCACAATGATGGTAAACGTATACGTGGAAGATCACACAGAATGAATAATGCTTTTTTATTAAATAAAAATAAACGAACTTACCTTGTTGGCTACTTTGAGAAGTATTGGAACTGACACTGGTTTCACTACTAGTGCGGTTTCTTGGGCTGAATAACAAATTCCACGGGCTGTAAGTCGAAACTTGAGAAGTATTACGGTTTTGGGACGAATTTTTCCTGTCAGAATCCATTTTATCTTACGATTTTAATTAGAAAACTAGAAAAAAAATTGTATTATAAACTTGTATTTTAAATAAAAAATGCGTTGGCAATAACAGAGTCGCGCACGCCGGTCGATAATACAGTATGATATGACACGGTAACAAACTAAACAGTGAATGCGGCGCGGCGCGGGCGCGCTGCTCAGCTTTGTTTTGATCCAAGCTTGCACGAAGACTCACGGAAACACCCGACTTCTTATTTATGTTATGTTATGGTGAACTTTGTACTGTTAATATACAATGTACTTAAATAATTACGGACTGTTCTACTTCGAGTTGACGTGTGGTGCATCTTATTTAATGTTTGTTAGGTTTATTGTTTTAGTACGGAAAAATGATACTACACATTGAACACGCCCCACGGGATCGCTGTTTCAATGAGCTCTCCGACTATTATATGTAGGTGCCTGTGAATGAGGTTCTCAAATTATTGTCATGCCCTGATGTGAAATTCCTACCCATTGTTTTATTTTTTTAGACTATTGATATATTATGATAATTAATAATTTGTTGAAAAAAATGTCCTGTACAGAGTTCTATCAATGTGTCTCACTGTAAGGAGATCAATAACAGTCACAATAAAATGCCAATTGTTAAAAAGAAAAAAAATATTGTTGTCAAATTCTGTGGTTAAATTACAAATCAAAATTGACATTCAGATTACACAGTGTTGTAGAGAATCTAAATAAATTTCTTATCAAATATTAAAGAAAAGCAGTTTTGAAAGCTACAATCATGAAGATACCTTACTTAGTGAATATGAATACGCTTAAGGTTTATTCCCCACCAGCAACTATGAGTAACTCGGTTGCAGAAGCTCCTCGCAAAATCAGAGCAGAGGACTTCGAATGGGATAATAATTTTACACCTCAACCACTTACTTTCTGCGCCGCTCTCGTTCTGTCCAGGATGTTTCACAGGCTCAACCCTCTTCAGAAAATCCTTCAAAAAGACGTCGATATATTGATGGACTTGTACCCTGCGGATACCCAGTTGAAGTTCAGCGTGCCCTACATAAAGGTTCGCATCATGCAACTACGTATAATCCCTTCGTTTTGAAAACAAGTCGGCTTACGAAGCAATTTAGAAGTAGAGTAGTGTTATCTCAAAGCATTCCTCTTATTCAACATTAAATAACTATAAATTTTATATTACAAAAACAATTCGATTTCTTTTTAGGATGAGCAATATTGGAATAGGTCATTTCATTCCAAATACCCATCAAGGGTAGAGCTGGGAAAAATTTTCTGGAAAGGCAAATTTTTATCAGCTTGCCTTCAAGATTACTTGGAATCCGTAAATCCTGACGTTTTTAGAGAAGATGAAGCTGTAGAACTTGCATCACTGGTAACACGTGCTTATGTTATTTTTTATCTCCTGGCGCCGTATTACGAAGTATAGTAATAGTATAGTAATGCCATCATGATTCCAGTCCGAAAAAGCAATATTGCTATCGGTCGTGTATAACTCCGTCTCTCTTACACTGGAATAATGATGGCATTAAACCCTCATAATGCGGCACCTGTATCTTGTATTCAAGAGTGTCTGCTTCCCTTTGCCCTGCTCTGCTTCCCTTTATCCCACAGTACATAGCACAACACGTGTTAACGAGTTGTGCTATATATTATGATTTTAGGAATCAAATTAATCACCAATGCTTACGATGTATGTAGCTGTAATTTGACCTAATGCAGTAGGACTTGGGCAAATAATTGCAGAAAATTGCAGGGAATTGGAGAATAGACTAAATCATAAAATATAATTGCTACTTACCAGGTCAGTCCATACATCTTCTTCTTAGGATTGAATCAGCTGCAAATGGTACGCCAACCGAAACCGCCCTTACCTTCCGACATGGTGGTGGAAGATACATGTGAATTCAGTGTGCCTAAAATCTATGACCATATCCCCATGGAGCCAGTTTTGGCAAAATTATATAATCTTCGGGAAATATCTCTAGTCTTTGGGATAAACGATCTTGGAGATAAATATCTTACAAGGTATTTCGAATTTTCGCTGGCTGATTGCAAGTCAATTTGTCGAGGATTAGAACATTTGAGCCATTTAAAAATATTTCGTATCAATCGCAGTAACCTAGATTGTTCGAAAGTTAAATTAATCCTTCAAAATCTTGTGAAGAAGCAAAGCATTGAGGAACTGGATTTCAATCACTGTCAAATCGGTGATTACGGGATGAAGGCACTCGGCGGTTTTATTTTCATTCACAATAACGTAAAAGTGGTAAGAATTGCCAATAACAGATTTAAAGAAGAAGGAATTCAAGGAATAGCTTATGCTCTGCAGATGAAACCAGCGGCTCCCATCGAGCTTTTAGGTAAGTGTGCATACACACGAGTGACACGCTTCGACGACAGAGGCAACTGTAGCCGTCCATAACATGCCGCACGTGTATTTAAGTTTATTGTAGCACCGTACTTAAATACACGAGTGACACGCTGTCGACGGCTACCGTCGACGCGCGTCGACGGATGCAGTTGTATATGTTGTTAAATGTATTTATGTTGTGCCCTGTGGTTCATCCTTTCAGTGTTAAAGAGTTATTTACTATCTTCTTCTTACTTATCTTAATGTTCTAATAGGTACTATCAATTTATCTTTTAATAATTTATTTTTTCAACAGATTTCAGCTTGAACCCAATGTCTCTAGACTGTGCGACCATGTTTGCGGCAGCTTTCGTCAGGTGCAAGGAAAAACCACAAACTTTGATCGTGAATTCATGTGGTTTTAGCGGAGCATCGGCTGAGAAGGTGCGATTACCTTTTCTACTAAGAATATCATAGTTAAAGTTTTTAATAGCCCCTTTACACTTACGCTCTTTCGTGCTTTGGAGTGTACAGGATTGTGCGGGGAAGCCACGGAACCACGATTAGCCCAAGTTCGCACGAGCGCGTTTTCCCGTTGTTATATTTTTCGCGCACTGGGATGCGCTCTGTTGTATTCTCAATGCAACAAAGAGACTTGAAAATCCAGTGCTCGACAAAAATTCGCCGCGGTATATTTACGTCCGTGCGAACGTGGTTTTACACCACACTGGGGGCTTTTCTTTCCCCTTCAAAATCTTTAATCGCCCGCACTTTGACGCACGATTGTCGTTTCACGCGCGATAGAGGGTGTGTGTAAATCCGGTTAGTGTAAAAAAGCAAGTAATCTTACAAAAATATAGGATTAATTCGTTTCTGTTTTATTGAGGGTATCGAAGAGACAAAGTTACATATCATGAATGCTTCATTCGATCCAGGAACGAATGGCTTTCTGATTTATGGTATGGATCTGACACCTGCGTTTTTACTGCCTGTTTAGATGGCGGGTCTTCTCAGCTTAAACCGGGGTCTAACTAGACTGGATATGGCGGCTAACGATTTTTCCGGTGAGGCCGAGAAAACTCTTATCCGTGCTCTTGAGCGAAATAGGAAGATTCTCAGAATTGACCTGCGTAGAACTCGTAAGATTCATTTATATTTTTTGATTTTCAATATCTAAAGAGCTTACTTCTAAACACTGGTCGTAAGTTGCAAAGCAATAAATTAAAGCAGCCATCATTCAATTATTCTGTATTCATTTAGGAATCTCAGAAGAAGGTCAAGCGAAGATAGAGGAACTGCTTCTGCGCAACAAGAACCTGATAGGGCAGGAGATGGAGCCCAGTGACGAGATTCCACCGCTATATCTCAACGAACCCGAATATCTTATATGGGAGTACAATCCAAATAATCCCGAGTACATCCCAGGAAGGTATCCTTCAAGGATTCCTGAAGTATAGAATGTATTTTAAACTAGATTCATAGGTACATATGAACCTACCTACACTGTGTCGATTTAACCTTACTAATATAATATTGTATTCGTTTATCTTTTTTAGCTGTTGATTAGCTTTTATAGAAATTATTTAGCATGCCTTAAAAATATAATACATACCAGCTTATTTTAGACTTATATTAACTACTAGCTGTGCGTGCCCGGCTTCGCACGGGTGAATCTCATGTCTCTATTATCCAAAAAATCTGCCAAATCAGTCGAGCCGTTCTCAAATGATTGCTACTTGCCGCCATTTGAACCCACAACCTCGTGCATGAGAGGAGATCTTAATCAGGGGCGTGCTAATAGAAAATGGCGCCTAGGGCACGCATCATAGTAGCGCCCTTTCGTAAATTATCATGATATAAAAAAAAACGGATACACTAAATAAAACAGTCATAATTACTAACAAAACATTAAATATTTATTTTCTTTTCGAAAGTAAGTCCATCATTTTTTTACATTTACAACTGCACCTTCCTGGCCTGCGATGCAAACATATCGATGACTGTTTCGAAATTAATGTTATCCGTCTCTTTTCGCTCTACACGGAGCAAAGCTAGGTCGCATATTATAATCTTTCTTGACCCATTGTAGCCCTCAAATGCGAAAGTATTAATTATAAGTATCAATTTGTGACTGATCAGGATCACGAAGTAATTTAAGAGTTTGAAATGGTTTATTGTAGTATATTTTGTTTTTTAAATTGAATAATTGGCGATTGGGCGCCCCCTTCGATAGGCGCCCGGGGCTCGTGCTTGCCCTACTTGCCCCACCCAAGTTACGCCTCTGGCCTTAACCATTTTATTTAATTCAAATTATTTCGCTGCTTGATCACGATAAACCGATGTCTTACATGTCTTTTGACTGGAAAACGTCTCCTTGTTCTGCAGAATGTTGTATCTCAGGAATCATATTAACCGGCTGTACACACACGGTCTATCGTGCGTGAAACTACAATCATGTGTCAAAGTGTGGGCGTGAAAAAATTTTGAAAGGGAAACGAAAGCCTCCAGTGTGGCGTAATTGTGGTTCAGTGCCGTTCCCCGCGCAATCCTGTGCGCTCCAAAGCGCTCGCGAAAGAGCGTAAGTGTAAAGTGTCCTATTAGGTAGGTTATTTTACTGAGAAACTCTTTCACACTCTGTCCAATACTAATTGGAACAAGCGCAGTAATGCGTAGTTTTTATTTTAAAATCTTTAATAATAGTTACATTCTTTTGTTTTCAATCTCTGTAATAACTACTTGAGCCTATTTGACCTTGCTTGCCCTTTATCACATATGTGATAAACTTTATGTTCGTATAATACATATTTATTTAAACAAATACCTATTATAAAATGTACATGATGTGGCATTTACAGATTAGGTATGCGTTAAGTTATTCACATATTATTGTTTTTTTTTCGAGTTTTCTGTTTCTTTTTCATTCACATTGAATTCGTATTTCCTTTTGCTGTAAACGATAAACGTTTAAAATCAGGAACCGCTTTTTTGTTTTGAGCAATAGGATACGTAAACGATCTTTAATAGTTATTTATGCAACTGTTGTATAATAAGTGTTATTAAAACACGAAGCCGATTGTGATAATAGTATCACATGAGTGTTTTAATACCTACCTAATTATGTTTAGTTGCATACAAGACTTTATCTACCTACACCCATATGATATGAATCCATAGGGATGAAGATTTGAATTTTTCTGATAATAGCAAAAGGAAATACGAATTCAATGTGAATGAAAAAGAAACAGTAAACTCGAAAAAAAAAAACAATTATGTGAATAACTTAACGCATACTTAATCTGTAAATGCCACATTATTATATTAATGGCACATTTTCAGAAAATGATGTAAGTACTATTCTTTGATATTTTCCAATTCATGAAAGCTTGGAACGCCTTTTCATATTGTTTCATCAACTTTTCTGGTAATAATTGGTTAGAAATGTCCTTTGCTGCATCAGAAATATCTGGTGGTGTGTTATCAAGGCTTGTATGACTAGTTTTTGTAAACAACAAAGTAATACATTATTGCAACGATTTTGTTTCTTAAAAAAAAAAACAAAAAGAAGCAAGATTGATGATTTACGTCGTTGGAGTACAAACATTTCATGTTATGGAAGTGAACAATTCAACTGTCGCTTTGTACGGACGAAATTGTTACAACAACATTGACACAACCAAACAATTGGTCGTGGATCCGGTCCAAAGATTGTGTGTGGTTGTGTAAAACAAGATCATTTTTACACAATCTTTGTAGAAATGGAACCTTTGATTTTGATAAGGTACATTGGGTACATTAAATGGTAAATAAATGATTTCATTTCTGCAGTGCGATTCTGTAACCATCTCACCGTGAAAACTTGCGTGGAGTGAGCTGTCAGTGTCATCCCACTGATTCTAGGGATTGACCAAGCAAACATTTACAATCATAATCGATATTTTAATTTAAAAAAATATGCTAATTCTATTGATCATTTTATACATATAATTTAAAAGCTAGTATTTTAGTTGTCAAACCCACGTAGAATCCCAAGTAGTTTCTGTGGCGTGATCACTTCACCCGATTCACGAAATGTCGTGAATCGGGTGAAGTGATCACGCCGACTCGTCAGGACTAGTCTAGGAAAAAAAGAAGAAAAAAAAAACAATATTGAGATTCTGACTGGAGTTTCTGTTTTGCTACTTTATTTTAAAACCCCCACAAAATAGTATTGGTTGTATAAATGATTGTATAAATGTATGGTCGGTCAATCCCTAGTATCAGGTGGGTGGGATGATCACTCCACGCTCACTTCACCTAAGTTTTCACGGTGAGATGGTTACAGAATCGAACTGCTAAAAGAGACTTTATACAAAACTATCACCAGTCCTTTGAGGGCGGTCCAAAGAAATATATATCCCAATCCATGCCACCAATCATATCATCGGGAATGTAAAGTTCGAAGTAGTGATATTTGTATCTGTGTTGCGAGTGACAGTAGGTGATGCGTGGCACGCACATCTGGAAGGCGAACGTAGAACTTCGCACCAAATCGACTTCGAATGCCATTGCTCTCAATACAATACATGTTGGTATCCTGATTACATCGATCCAGCCCTGAAAAGAAAAGAAAACAACCGATTTCAGAAACTACGAACTGATAAATCCTCAAAAAGAAAAAAAAAATCCTCTGAACATCGGATCAGGACGGCAACCAGTCGGTTATCTTTTAAAGTGAAGGCATGTGAAAATATCCGTCAGAACTTCAGAAGTTGGCTGTAACATCCCAGCGCTGATTTGCTGGATTCGTTTTCTCCTCTACCGATATTTTTTTCTCTTGAAAGTTCATTTTGTTTATATGTATGTATATATGTATCTATCTATGTATTTTTATTAATTCTTGTATTGTATAGTGATTTCCTAGCTATTTATCCCGTATGTTGCACCTGCCATATTCTGTCTCTGCATCACCCTAAGGTTGACTGGTGGAAAATGCCTCAGGCATTAAGTCCACCTTTGTACAGTCTCTTACTTTTGCATAAAGTTTTAATAAATAAATAAAAATGACTTAGTTTTTGTTCTTTAACTTTTTTTATTGGACATTAATGTCCCACTGCTGGGCAAAGACCTTCCTACTCTCTTTTCACCTTTCTCTGTCCAGAGCGGCCAATCTTTAATAAAACCTATCTTTATTAAAGAATTCCAGCTCATCCCGCCATCTCCGTTTGGGCCTACCACGATGTCGTATGCTATTAAGCCGGACCCACTGGGTTGCAAGATTGGCCCATTGATCGTCTGACATGCGTTAGATGTATCCAGCCCAAATCCATTTAAGCGTGGCAGCTTTTCGAGTGACATCAATTATCTTAAAGATGGAACCGATTGTTGTATGCTTAACCCGATCCACAAGTTTAATACCTACTCAGAATACTCTGTTCTTAGCTCTTAAACTTTTTGGTCTATTTCAATAATATATCAGTTCGAAAGACAAGAGAGTATGGTTTTTAATCGCATTATTTGTATTACCTACTAATATTTTTTGTTTTGCGATATATGTAGATTTAATCAAAATAACATTTCGGGTTGAAAGTTCCGATGGTTTGGGCTAGCTGTGGTGAGAAACGTACAATACAATGAAACAAAACAATAAGAATGAGAAACTAAAAAACAAAAGGAAAGTCTGACGGGGCAACAGCTCAGTTGAACTGCAGCAGCGGGGCGCCCCGATGCTGTCATCGCAGATGTATTCGATTACAGCATAAAATCTTCCATTACAGCTTAAAATAGTTCTTAAAACAGGTCGGAATCTTAAATATTTTACTTGTCTGAAACAGTAACGTTATTTTCTGTTAATTTTTAAAAAATGATGGGATATTTGACACCAGTAAATACATTTTTTATTACTAAATCATAAGTCATAGTATAGTTATGTATATCGTAGCATAGTAATCACAAAGGACACTTTACTCGGAAAAAAAATTAGTACTTTATAGCTTAATATTTCACAAACAGATACCTGAATCGAAAAATGGTTTTTGCAAACCCGCAGTATTTTTGAAAGACCTATACAATTTTTTTTTCAAGATTTTATTTTATCACTTTGTGGGCGTGATTAATATGTGTATTCATGCCAAATTATAGCTTCCTAGTACTAAGATTCTCTAAGCTAAGCTGTGGACGGACGGACGGACGGACAGACGGACATCCCGACCAACCCTAAAAACCGTGTCTATTGTTTTGTTCGTACCGAAACAATAGGTGAGAAAAACCAAGATGAAAAAAAATAGATATGAAAATTATAATATTACGTCTATGCTGAAAACAGACACTTACTCTGACGATCACTTTTCCCAATACACTCATGTGATCTAGATGGGCGTGAGTATAAAATATCTTCGACTTCGCTTGGCAATGACCAAAAAAATATTCACTGTGAACGTGCTCTGAAAAAAGATGTTCATGCTTGAATAACTTTTTTTTTTGTGTTGACATTCACACTGCACACTGATTGTTGCATACAGCCGTGCGATTCTGTAACCATCTCACCGTGACAGCTTGGTTGAAGTGAGCGTGGAGTGAGCTGTCATTCGCTAGGGACTAACACTATTAAGTGCTCACTTCAATTATGATTTCACGGTGAGATTTTTACAGAATCGACCGGCTGATTTCAAATGTTTGTATAGAAATTTTTGTGGAGGGGTGTGCACATTTAAATTAGACGATCTCTACCTAGGTACCAGTTCACTGCTAGACATATAGCTCTCCCAGACTGCACCACAACACCTAGCCCTCCATCTTCCGCATCCAGTCTGTCCCAGCTAATTTCT
This sequence comes from Eremobia ochroleuca, assembly GCA_949629135.1. Lineage (NCBI taxonomy): Eukaryota > Metazoa > Arthropoda > Insecta > Lepidoptera > Noctuidae > Eremobia > Eremobia ochroleuca. The sequence continues at coordinate 9,749,331 of OX451386.1, read as the reverse complement.
TAAGGTAGTTCGAATCGGGCGTCAAAATTCCGAAACATCAGAAACTCAGAAATCAAAATTTCAATTAAATTATTATTTACTGCTTAGTTCAAATCTATTTATTTATGATTAAATAGTTTAAAACTCATACTGGTTTCTTTCGGTGAGTTGAAGAGAGTTAAGTCCGATAGCGACGTAAAAAACTGCCAACATGAGCCCCGAGTAGCTGAAACAGATATATTTATAAACACATAATGGTTATTACTGACTGTGTAGGTTCTTTTCATTCAGTGCCTCACTCTTTAGCTATTATTATAATTCGTCAGCTGGATTGGCGCAGTGGCAGCATTCTATTTTTTTTTTGTTGTTATCCTATATTGTGTCCCATTGCTGGGAAAAGGCGTCCCCTCTCTCCTTCCAAACCTCCCTGTCTTCCAAATCTCCCTGTCTTGTGAGATCTCTGGCCATGTTGGCCCTGCAAACCTTATCAGATCGTCGCCGTGATCTACCTCGACGGCGATGTCCTCCGTCAGACTTTCAGTGAGTGACATCTCTCCGGGTGCATTCTGCTTCATTATAATTTTGTCGTATAAGTACATGCAGAGGCAGTAATCAATATTTTGTTCTGAAGTACAGGAGAGTCCATAGCAAAATTATGCATTTATTTTAAAAGTATCGAATGCGTGTAAAACCCTTTCGAACTAGCCTTACCGACACTTTCGCCTGCCGCATATGCTCACACCCGCATTAGTTACCTATCATATCATGAACCGTGTGCGAGTGGCAGTGTTTAAAACCTATGGCGTACTAAGGAGCTCCGCATTTGTTTTCACATTTTATCTTTGACAGCAGAAATCCAAAAGCAACCTTATGTTAACTATAATAAAGATCACTGTCATTTTGCCAGACTTATTAGTGACAGCAACACAACAACGACCTTATTTCAACGAATGTAAAGAACAATTTGCTTTAGTCAGTGATGCACAATCAAAGAAAATAGCCATGAAAGGACTGTAGGTAGTACCTACAATAGAGAATTTTTTTAGGTTTGGCGGATTTCAAACTGAAATCTATGTCGTCAATCTTGTTTGGTTCACATCAACAACCGATGCTGCGATGCACGAATCGTGTCGACAGATGCGGATGCAGTGTCGACCAATGTCGTTGCTACATCAGCGCAGTATCGTGAATTAGTGCGAATATAAACATGTACGGCGGGCGTAACAAAACAGTGTAAAAATAAAGACTTACCCGTTAAAATAATAATATACGTTTTCACTAATAGGTGACTTGAATATTTCATGTTGCAATTGCGATCAGAGCACGATCTGCACCCCAACTCGAATCTATCGTCGCTTATATACCACCACCAGTTTATTTACATTCATCACAAAAACACTTGTTTTCATGTGAAATAACACCAATAATAATAAAAACATGTGAAAACTGAGAAAGAAAAACAAAACCAAATATTTCGACTTTGTTGGGACGAGGAATGTGAACTCGGCTATAATTGTGCCGACAGTCGTATCGGTCAATGGTCTGATGGCCGAGAGCCTCGACCGACCAACATCTCTTGAGGCTCTCCATAGGTGGCTGGACCAATTCAGAAGGCAGTACTCCTCATTATACTCGCATTATGAACAGGTTCCTGTCTCTGGAGCCCTTAATATCAGTAGCTTAGACCCTGTTCCCGATATGTTGGATACCAATTTTTTTATAATTTAAATTTCCTCTTTTAAGAAATATTTAAAAATGTAAAACAATATAAGTTCCTCTTCTTTTTCCTGTCGATATATCAAAGGACATTGACCAAAATCAAAATCGCTTTAAGTAATAGACTGGCTATAAAAATATAGGTAGTCAAGAAGTATAAAATATTTTTTTTAACTTTTCTAAGTTCACTTTATCGAGATCGTATATGGGGTTAATATTTTTTATTTAATTAGTTGTTTATTGGATTTTATTGCGTACTGTTTAAATGGCGTATTTTAGTAAAAGCAGTGTTGCCAATTTTAAGAACCTCCAAATAGCCGGTCTTAACGGATAGTATAAAGTCAGTCGCTGAGTTTTAGAAATAATTTCAACTATGACATTCTTCCTCTATATGAAAGTTATGTTTTTTATTGTTAAATAATATTATAATCAAAATAATATAGGTAGTTTCTTAACTAACATTTTTAAAATAATATTAAATTAAATCCATTTATTTCAGACTAATTATTTGTCAATACTTGTTGGTATAGTTATATTACTGTACTAATTAAAAAACTTTCTCTATTTGACAAATCACTTATAGTCAGGGTGATTAAGATTAACTGTTGGTAACACTATCACGAGCAATGTCAAAGGTGAACTGCTAAGAGTGTCACTCTCTGTCAATTTGTCAAACAAAGCGTCGTGTTGGCATTGGCACTTGGAAGCGGACTTTGTTTTTACATATGCATTGATAGTTGTTGAGTTTGTTGTGCTAGTAAATAACTTATCATAGCGTTGAGATCTTGTCCAGTCGAGTCTTTAGATTCCTGCACGGTCAAGCACTCTTTTGAAGACCATTGTACTGTTTCTGTGCTGGTGGTGTGGATTGTGTATTACGTTAATATAACTACGGCTCGTGTCCTCTACAGCATGACGCTCAACAGTTCTGGGAAATAGCTAAAGCTAGATTAAATACAAAAAATTCTTTGGGAGAGTATATACAAAATTAAAATATATAAGGAGACCTATTTTCCTAAGTATAGATGCTGAACATCCACATTTTGACTCATTTCCAAGACTGTCATTACATGATCTGATGACAGTAGCTCTAGGATCGGTCTAGGCTCGGTCGTATTATGGGGAGCATGTCCGTAGGAACAGAAAATACGAAATGGAACTAGCAAACGAAATTGAGGATGACTTGCCATTGGTATTGGGAATGGAGAAGTATTTAGTAAGAGGAAGAATGAAGTCACGTCATGTCAGCAGTGAGGTGTACAACGCCTAAATTTTAGTTTATTGGGCTACAAGTAACTCAGTAGCTACATGTCGATTCTGTAAAAATCTCACCGTGAAATCATAAGTGAAGTGAGCACTTAATAGTTAATCCCTAGCGAATGACAGCTCACTCCACGCTCACTTCACCCAAGTTTTCACGGTGAGATGGTTACAGAATCACACGGCTGTACTGAGGTCAGGTGACGGTTACGCAGGCTGGTGGTAAAGATAAACCGTAAAACCGATAAAATGTTTTCTCTAATTTGCCCGATAATAAAAATGGTTTGGCCATTAACAAGAATATAATAGAAACTAAGAAAACGAAGTAACCACTCATGACCACTAGTGGATGATGCTGACTATTTATGTAGAGTATAACGAATCTGTTGTTTCATTTAATATATTTTGGCCGTGTTGCAGATTTGTATAAAACAGCAAATTTTTTTTAATAACCAACGTCACAATGTCTTCACAGGTGGATCGAGAATCATATCCTGAATTCATGGTAACAGTTTGCGCATCTATGTCTCCTACAGTCTGTATATGTATAGAAGAAGATCCTAGATGAAGTAGATTCCATTATTTTCGACATTTTCTGTTACAAACCAATTAAACTTAGTACAAAAAGTATTTGTAATGCGGCTAGATGAAACAGGAAAAATCTTATATCCCTGCACGCATGCAAACCTGCATAGGTTTTGGAAAAATGTGGATCGGAAAAACATTTCAGTATTGGGACGACACATGTCGAGCCAATCACTGCATTCAAGGGTTTCTTTTTCGTGTGTTGAAGCCATCCATTGTCTAACACGAAGTCCATTAGGCCGTGGCGGCCATTTTGCGAAAGCGGGTCAAAATATTTGGCAATTTATCATGCGGAGTAATTGGAATGAAGTTATACTAATACGCAGTGTATTTGCTTAGCTGGTTGTTTCTATACGTTACTTGGGTACTTATATGAAAGATGATATGGCTAGAAAGGGGATAACTACCGAGATGACGAGTAATAGAGAAGTATAGACGACAAAGACATGTTGTGACGACACCAAATAAATTGGGATAAGGGAGGAGAATAATGGTGATAACGATGATGGCTTAGGTACAGACGCCAGCACATCAAGCTACCCGAAACTGTCAAATTTGTCCAATCAACTTTGAACCTTATCAACTTTATACCTTAGCAACCTTACCTATACCCTATACCTTATCAACTTTATACCTTAGCAATAAAGTTGAAAATCTATTACATAAGGAAATTTGACAGATTGTAACAGCTTGATGTGCTAGTGTCTGTACCTTATTGAGTATAGTAGCACATTACATTGATCGTCATCATTAATTGTTGACGCCTCTTTTATTTTACAGTTTCTGTGATAACTGATAAATTGTATTGTTTTATCTGGTGCCTTTTACACATTTTATGCTAACCTCCACTTCCGGCTTCCGGCTTCCACTTCCAGTTGCCAAACATTGGAAACTTAGATTTGTTTCTAATTTCTAGATCTGGCATACCTGTAGTTTTTCTCGCTAGTATTTAAGAACTAATTAGGTCGTGATAAAATATACGTGTGACATTTTTACATATTCAGATTTAAAGGTCCCCTCTATTATTATCTTCAAGCGGCTATTGTTAATTATCAGTAACCATTGTGAGAGGCTTCTATTAATAGCAATATAATAATTATTATAATAGCTGAAAGTTAACAACTTACCTTGGCCTAAAAAATACACTTGACCAATTAATTTAATCAGCAATTGTCCTTAGTTATCAACTAACGCTCAACGATTTTCAACTACAACATTTAAACTACATAAGCATATTTCATATAAAATTACCTGGATGAACGATGGACTTACTTAGTTGGTCGGGCAGTTTTAATTTTATCAAATAACTTCTCCCGCTCTGGGCGGAGCGGGAGGGTGTGTCAGACTTTTACTGACTAAAACCCACCCGTGTTTCTTCAGTTGCCTGTGCCAAGGGCCACGGTAACTCATTCGAACAATCCGCGACCCTGGCAGGCATCGGCCCTAGCTGACCCCGTCAGTTACTGCTGATATCTCTTTGAGGCGCGCGTGGAACACAACGCGCCGATGACCCGGCCCTGGTCCTTACCGAACGGCGAACTGGCCATTGCTCGCCGTCCGCAAGCCCGCGCCTACGGTGGCCGGGAGTCGGCACTTGACTCCCGACGCCCAGGGCGTCTCCTGCGGCGACTAGGGGCGTGAGGGCCCAAAGATTGCCTCTCCCTCACGCGTTCCCCCTTCGCAAGCATTACTGCTTCGCAGAAGGAGGTAACGGCTTCCCATGGACTGTCGCTCCGTGCCATGGCCTGGATCAGGGCCGGACGTGAGAGATCGCCGCCGCCGATCGCCACCGTGAGGACGCGGCGGTGCTCCACCCAAGCCGGGCAGACCTCCACCCTGTGCTCCACCGTGTAATTTATAAGTCCTCAAAAGACCATTTCAGACATTAATCTACATGGTCTCCACATGATCTGACCAAAAATTATGTCTGGGTTCTAAAAGAGACTGTGACTTCTGAGTTTGTTTCGGCTTTTCTTCTCAGAGTAATCAGAAAGGAAGTGCCGACCTCATCTAAAACATCGTTTTTAAAACATGATTTACGTGTAAAAATGTTTATACAAACCTACTTAGGGCTGATTTTACCAAAGTAAGATATCTTTTATAGAAAGTTCTAGTATAGAAAAAACTGTCAAAATTCAAAATTTATTCTGAATACATATAAGACTCATACTTTGTATAAAAGTTTGGTGGACTGCGCCCTTACAAAAATAAAATCATTTATCATTTAAATTGTTGTTATGAAACTCATAAATCTTTACGATTGTATGTAATTTGTGGGGTGGGTTTGAGCTTGCTAACCGATAGCTAACGGTTTTCGTGAATCCCAATGACAAAAAATCATTCCACGAAGTGTTGACATGTTAATTAGGTTATATTATTTTAAAATATTACGCGCCAAATGTGGGAATGCGCGAAATACTGTGATAACCTCAGTTAACCTAATATTTAATGTTATCTGAATTATTTTTTTGTGTTTGTATAATGTTTCTTTACACAAAATATTTAAATACAATGGCTAGAAAAAATCTTGGAAGTGTTTGTGTTTCCTGTTTCCCTTGTTGATACACCATTTACCTGTACCTACCCGAATATTTTTAACAGGCAACTGTCAAGGTTAACGGGATCTTTCGATTGCAATCTAATATAATATCCTTCACAAATAATAGTAGAGAATGAACGAAAGGCGACTAACAACAGGCTTTTACAAGGCAGGTGTCAGTAGAAAAGCGGGGAGTTACCCCACCTGCATCATTTAATGCAGGCGGGACTTTGGAATCGCGGGTGATCGGAGTGGGGACTCTGATTGCCCACCGAGTGATTTCGGGGAATACGGTGGCACTCTTTCGGGGAATACTGGTCACGTGCTGCCGTGCAAAGTGAGGCTCAGGGGAGACCCCTTTATTGTCTCCCCAGAGACGTGCCCTAATAGGCGTTGCCCTGAGGGGGTTCCGGATTGATCTACTAAGAGGTACCGGGACCCCCTCCATGTGCTGATGGTGACCACCGGGGTGGTTTTAGCGAGTTAAGAGTCCCACGCTACCTGGTCTTTTTCCCCAAAGTCCAGGTGCCTTTTGAAGGTTTCCCCCCGTAAACAAAAAAAAAAAAGAAACGCGGGGAGTGGACGCTCTACTCGTAGAAGGACATAATAGTGCCTGATTGGTGATGTTCTTCAGAAAGGTCAAGTGTGCAGTACCTACTCGTAACCAGCGTGCGTGTATGACCAGCGGGGTGATTGCGTAACAAACTATCAAAAGCGATAGCTTTCGTTTTGACAGCTCAACAACATTAATTAGCTGACCAGACAAATTTTTGGAAAATATATGAAGCAACGGGTTCTTCAAAATGATTCAGTTACGCAATTCGCGTGCAGATGTTTTCACGTGTATGAACCAAAAGGAATATGTAAGTTGATTCTGTAAAAATCTCACCGTGAAATCATAAGTGAGCTTGAAGTGAGCAATGCCAATAGTGTTAATCCCTAATTACAGCTCACTTCCCGCTCACTTCACGTAAGTTCTCACGGTCAGATTTTTATAGAATATCACTGCAGGTGGCGTTTTGTAGTTTCTGCCTATCCCCATCATAACGGTCTATAACACTCGTATCTCCACTGAGAGAAATAGGTATGTTACCTACTTATTATCATTAGGTACCTTATTCAGTGATCCAGAAATGTTTACAAAATATGAACATCTTTGCTAATCAAGTAGTCACGTTACTGCTATATATTATTACTCGTATGTAAAGATTGGATTATCAGCAGTGCGATTCTGTAACCATCTCCCCGTGAAAACTTATGTGAAGTGAGCGTGGAGTGAGCTGTCAGTGTCATCCCACCTGATACTAGGGATTGACCAAGCATACATTTACAATCATAATCGAAACTTTAATAATATTTTTATGCTAAATTCTATTGATCATTTTATATAATTTCCAAAAGTAGTAGGTATTTTAGTTGTTAAAATATTACTATTTTGTGGGGGTTTCAAATATAATAGCAAAACAGAAACTTTGTCAGAATATCGATTTTGTTTTTTTTTTTTTTGACGTGACGTCGACAAACGCCGGCTGCACGCACGAAAAAGCATGACCCATAGTAAATCAATCAGCTGGTAGTCAGTTTTGTAAGGGAGGGCCAAATTTTTTTTTCATATTTCGACCTATGTTCTTTGGGGAAAGTTGTTGAGTTTCATGAGCACATTCACCTCCTTCAGGGTTGATACCCCCCTTCCGTTACACGCTGTATAACGACTAGTCTTTTTTTTTTCTAGATTAAAACCCCACAAAATAGTAATGTTTTGACAATTAAAATACTAACTTTGAAATTATATAAAATGATCAATAGAATTAGCATAAAAAATATTATTAAAATCTCGATTATTATGATTGTAAATGTATGCTTGGTCAAATCCCTAGTATCAGGTGGGATGATAATGACAGCTCACTCCACGCTCACGTCACCTAACTTTTCACGGTGAGATGGTTACAGAATCGTACTGCTGTATCACAATTACTTACATATAGAATTGTCACGATTGTATTTACCTATTTATGTAAGGATAAATGAAGGTGAACAAATCTTTATCTAAATAGCATATTAACTATACTATCGTACCTATTATTAGCGGGTGGCGAAAATAAAGATAAGTGTTCCTCGTCTCACAGTACCTTTCTGTTCACAGGTGTGTCGGGAGCGACTCATGAGGAAACGTCATATCGATAAGTGGTCTTAAGAAAACAATACGAAGCCTGACACTTGGGCTATCAGTTTCAACAAGGGGTTTCTTGTAACCCAGTTACTGGGTTATTGAGGGCAATGTAATGGTATTCCGCTGCATCAAATTAGACTGCAAGTCGACCCCAAGGTGGTTGGGATAGACCGGATGCGGAAGGTGGAGGACAGGGCGCTGTGGCGCAGCCTGGGAGAGGCATATGTCCAGCAGTGGACTGTGATAGGCTGAGTTGACTGCCTATCTGACCTCCACAACCCAGTTACTGGATAATAAGACTGGATGACTTGGTAAGACTGGTTGTCAAACTTTTAGGCTTCTGACTACTCGTAACGACATAGTCCTGTGTTTTTTTATTCTGCCATTTTGATTTTATAAAGACAAAACTTAGGCTAGGTTTTGGCTTTATAAAATCAAAATGGTATACGACGGTGGATGGTGGATATACGACCTAGATGGGTCGATGCAAACCTTGTGTATTCAAATTTATCTAGCTGATAGGATGCTTTGAAGGTATAAAGACATACAAAGATATTTCTACCTAGAAACACCTGAAAAATAACCTTGTCTTTATTGTCGCGCAGCGAGTAATAAGACCTCCAGAGGCTTGCAGAACGTTTGAGTGGATATTGTTTTCATTCTCCTCGTCTAATATAGGTCTGTAATTAAATAATCATTACGTACAGAACACTTATGTACAGCTGATTTGTTCTGTAAATATCTTACAATGAAAACATAGGCGAAGTCAGCTTGAGGTCAGCTGTCATTCCACCATGTATGCTATAGATTGGCACTATTAGCAGCTGACTTCACAAACGTTTTCACAGTGAGATATGACTGCTGGTATTATATTATAAAAAAAAAAAAAACATCATCATCGGCCTAGCCTTTCCCCAAATATGTTCGGGTCGGCTTCCAGTCTATCTGGATGCAGCTGAATACCAGTATTTTACATGAAGCGACTGCCTATCTGACCTCCACAACCCAGTTACTGGATAATATGATACTCCTTGGTAAGAACGGTTGTCAGACTTTCGGGCTACTGATGACCCGTATCGACTGTCAAAGATCCACGAATGATAGCCGAGACCTACCGCTTAACGTGCTTTCCGAGGCACGGAAGGGTCTCGGCATGTGAAGATGGTCACCCACCAAGACCCCTCCGTGTCTCCATATAATAAAAAAAGATACAAATTCAAAATGTATTTGCTATTTTTAAGCTACACAAGAACGCGTAGTATCTATCTATCCAAGTGCCTATTGTTCTATTAGAAAATCGATGAAAAAAGTGGGTATCTGACACGGCTATCTGGCATCGAAGAGGCATCAAGTGTCCCTTTGTGGGCGCCGAGATGCCACTACTTAGTGCTATTGGCCTGGCATGAACACCAATACATTGAAGCTTTGATCGACGATATAATAATACCTATAGGTAGGTACCTAATGTTTCTTGTGCCCAGAATGGCTGGATGACTTGTGTGATCTTTTGTCTAATAAACAAAGTTGGGATTAAGTTTTTCTGAGTAGACAAGTTTACTACTACTTACGTAGACTGTGTTTTGTTTTGCGTGCGCGAAGTGCAATAGATACGAACGACTCATCAAGCTATACAGCATGTATCCGAAAGTTATGGTTAAATTTAAGGGTGTTTTACAAACTACCAATTTTCTCCATGGGACCAACATTGTAATCGCGAATTATCAACTGCCTCATATAAAACTTTAATAACTTCTAGACCCAAATGTATATTCATGCTGTAGGTATATTTCTAGTATAAGCTGACTGATCGTTGTACAGAAAGCGATACAATACGATGCTGTTAGTGTAACGCTATACGGGGATGGATACGTGACATTATACTAGGTGCTAGGACGTGTGCACTATATTTTTGCCTTTTTGATTACTCATCAAATTGAACCTGTTTAGTAGGTAATAACTCCCGTAAAGTAGAGTCATTTTCAGTTATCTACTGGATATTTTATATATGATATAATTTATAGATAATCTCCCACTATACGTCATTAAGGGCGAATTTCACCAATGAAAGTAAACGCGGTCAGCATATTTAAACCACGTTCTTGATCTGCTATTGCCATCATTGTTGGGGAATATTGACACTGACAGCTCTTGATCGTAGTTTAGATGTGCTACTCGCGATCAGTTTTATTGATGAAATCAGCCCTATGAGTCTATTTAGGTATTGCAAGAAGATAGTAATTATACAGCAACTTATCTTTCTTTTAATAAACATGTTTCTTACAGCATTATGAAGTATCTTATCAATTTCGAATTCTTCATTCTTTCTGAAGTAATTTTGATCGAACCTTATTATTTTAGCGTTGAAAACATACTTCTTAAAAACTACCATAAAAATGGTTTCTGTTCGTAGTAGTACGAGTATATGATCAGGTATTATGCTAAAAGTACAACAAATTTTAATTACGTCTGCTGTGAACGCCTAGGTAATACGAAGAACCTACGTATTATTAAAAATGCTGTGGCACACAGCTCTAAACTTCGAACGAGAAAATATGAAGCGAGGCTTATCCACGTCACATGCGAGATTTCAGAACATGCATACATAATAAACATATAATATATTTAGCTCTAGTATCATAGTACTATCACCCAGTGTACGTACTTAAATATATAGGGTGACTGGTAATTAGTGATCGATACTTAAACACATGATTCTACTCATGACAACAAACAACTTTTACTATGGGACCAAACCTGATATCGCGAAAAATAATCAGCTGTTCCCTACATTTTGACGACTCGTACGAACATAAATGTAGGGAACAGCTGATTTTTTTTTCGTTTAATGCAAATATGATGTGGAATCTGAGGTTATGTCGAGCCTTTTCCTTTTGGTTGGCTTTATGACTAACGTTTTATATAATTTGTTAGAAAAATATAAGTATCTACCTAGCACAAACTTCTCCATCACTCACACTCACACACAGCCCTTCCAATAAGTATTGTAAAATGGAAATTATTGTCTAGTTTTAGTTTTAGAAACCATAATTTAGGTAAATTGGGCGGAAACCTGGTGGCTAGTCGTGGTGCTGTTGGCAAGCTTCGGCTTAGCTTAGGCACCACTCTCCCACAATATTTTTCTTTAAGCCTATACGTAAGCAAATAATTAGTCTATACAGCGTGTAACGGAAGGGGGGTATCAACCCTGAAGGAGGTGAATGTGCTCATGAAACTCAACAACTTTCCCCAAAGAACATAGGTCGAAATATGAAAAAAAAATTTGGCCCTCCCATAGTAAATCAATCAGCTGGTAGTCAGTTTTGTAAGGGAGGGCCAAATTTTTTTTTAATATTTCGACCTATGTTCTTTGGGGAAAGTTGTTGAGTTTCATGAGCACATTCACCTCCTTCAGGGTTGATACCCCCCTTCCGTTACACGCTGTAGAAATAAATGATTATCCATTGCCCAGTCGAGTCGTGTACTAGCGCTCGCCGGAACAGTCGTTTTATTTACATGACTCATCACCCCTTTATACATACGTACATAGTAGGTACACTTACAAGCCCATGACTGTTTTTTGTTATTATTTTATAAGGATATTGTGTTGATAAATAAAGAAATGTTGTTAATAACATATTTTGCTGTTTTTAGATTTTCATAAATTTCATTTAAGGTCAGGTTTGCCTAATCTTCTAATTATTGAAGTGAGGACGGTACATATTATAAGAATAATTCACTTTTAAAGATTTAATACTCATTAAACCAGCAATACGACAGTAAGTAATATTTAAGATCATTTCAGGTTATGTGGAATGTGCCAGCTGCGCCTATTCGGTCTTGCAAGCAATGTTCCGCGAAAGCAATTCAGGGCTCTGGAGAATTAATCGCCACTGATTGCGCGAATGTAACAATCAACTTTGTGCTTAGGGATCGGATTTTTTTGAATAGGAACTGGTTTCTGAATGACGGCTAGGTTTTAATATCGTTTATTGAACTTTTTGAGGATTGCTGAGTAAGAAAAATATTGTAAAAGATTTATAGATTACCTAATAAAGATCAGCGGGGTAATTGCGTAATAAGTACACATAAAATGTATCGCAATGCCTTTCATTTTGACAGTTCAGCCACATTCATTGCGTTGTTGACGTTGTTGAGCAGACGAATTTTTCAAACTCGTCAAGCAATGAATGTCAAAATGTTGGCCTTGCAATCAACTGCCATTTTATGTGTGTTACCTACGCAATTACCCCGCAACATGTATAAGGTGATAATGAGGTAGTATATGACACAGGAGTAGTCTAGGTTAAATATAAAGGTAAAAAGTAACATTAAAAAGAAAACGATACCAGCCGTGCGATTCTCCATCTCACCGTGAAAGCTTGGGTGAAGTGAGTGTGGAGTGAGCTGTCATTCGCTAGGGATTAACACTATTAAGTGCTCACTTCAATTATGACATCATGGTGAGATTTTTACAGAATCGGCCGGTAGCAGTGCTATTCTGTAAAAATCTCACCGTAAGAACTTAGGTGAAGTTAGCGGGAAGTGAGAGAATTAACACTATTGACACTGCTCACTTCAAGCTCACTTCACTTATGATTTCATGGTGAGATTTTTACAGAATTGACCGGCAGGTACAATTTGGAGAACGTTTATTGTTAACTAAATAAACATATTCCAGTATTTGAACTCAATATTTAAATGCAAAATAGCTGTCATTCTATGGGTGGTCAGTGTTATAATTATGTAAAACATAGTACTATGTAAAGCAGCTTTGTGTACACACACAGTTGTGTAACACATTTGGTATATAGATACAGACACAATTTTCAAAACAGCTATCGGAATCAGCCGTGCGATTCTGTAACCATCTTACCGTGAAAACTTAGGTGAAGTGAGCGTGGAGTGACTCGTCAATAGTGTCAATCCCTAGCATCAGCATGACTCACAGCCCACTCTAAGCTCACTTCACCTTAGTTATCACGGTGAGATTTTTCCAGAATCGACCGGCAGATTTATTCATTACCAAGATTAAACTTAGTTGATAGGTACCTACAATTTACTTAGTTTTGAAACACCAAGCTCACCTAACGGAAATATTTAACCATTCAACTGACCCTCTAAAAACTTTTTGCGCTTGTAATGATGTCTATCATTACAAACGCAAAAAGTTAGTTACTTTAGTTAGTTAGTTAGTTACTTTATAAAATTAATGATCCTCTTTAAACTTTTTCCGCTTCTAGCGATGCACACTTTTATAAAAAATTGAGCCTCTTTTTAACTTTCTGACCTTTTCTTGCTTGGGTACCCCGACCAAAAGGTTTATGTTAGGTTAGAAATGCCGGTCGATTCTGTAAAAATCTCACCCTGAAATCATAAGTGAAGTGAGCACTCAATAGTGTTAATCCCTAGCGAATGACAGCTCACTCCACGCTCACTTCACCCGAACTTTCACGGTGAGATGGTTACAGAATCCCACAGCTGTAACCATACCGGAACCGCGCTACATCCAAGTTGGTCGTAGTTACTCTGCACGGAGAGAAAATTCTTAGAAAAATTACTGTGCTGCCTCATAATCTGAGTGCATTTGAGTGGTAATGGAAAAATTACCATGCTAGCACAGTAAAAATTCTTATGCTGTACAGTAAAATTTATTGGACAAATAGTGAATTTTTCCCAATCTCACTCAGAAAATTTTCTGTAGATGTCACTTGCACTCACTTTACAGTGACGAGCACAGTAATTTTTCTAAGAATTTTCTCTCCGTGAGGCTATTAGTGTGTTTTTAGGAACCCAAATTGGGTATTATATGAGGTTAACAAAAAAAGGCGCAATCATTATATTACTGTGTTCAACAATTCAATAAATCTTTATTCTCTTTAAGTAATCATTTTCAAATTATATTTTCATTTATCCTCATTTCGTCTCGGTACTTGCCGATGATCAATCAATTTTAAAATAATTTATCAATTTTTATTTATTTCTTATCAATTTAAGTAATTATACCAATGTTATCATTTTAGTTACCTACATATTATATCAAAAAATCAGAATTTTATTTTTTTACATAATCAATCTATAATGTTCCTACTTTTGGGACACAGACCTCCCCTCTTCGTGAGGGAGTGGGCTGTAATCTACCACGCAGGCCCAGTGCGGGTTGGTAGATGTCACATTCACATGTCTTCGATTTTTTGGTATTAGGACATGTCGGTTTCCTTATGATGTTTTCCTTCACCGTTTTGAGAGCAGCGGTGTTGAAGTTATTTAGAAAGTAAAGCGCTTTATCGCTTATTTTTCTGATTCATTTGTTTATTTACCTTTAAGTAACTGATGCACTTTTATTTTACTTTAAAATGTACAGAAGCCAGCACATCAAGCTAATGCATTAGGTTCAAAGTTGATCGGGGAAAATTTGACAGTTTCGGGTAGCTTGATGTGCTGGCGTCTGTACCTACTGTTTGTATCAGTCTTACAGTATTTTTTGGCACATTTCAATCATTAGTTATTTATAATGAATACGTATTAAATATTCCATACGTTAGGCGCTAGATGGCGCAACACAACACGTAGGAACGCGTAGAAACACGAAGCTGTCGTCGACGACATAAAGATGCTGCCATCTGTGGATGTTTACGGTACTAACGTCGGGTATCGACCAATAGGGAGACAGCATCATCGCGTAGCAAAAGAGCGTTGAGCACTCAACTTCAGTCATAGACCGCCATTCAAAGCCGTCAGTTATTACATACGTTATTTACGTCGTAGTGCGAGTAAATGGCGACACGCCTGGTTTGCATGACAAGGGATGACAATGCCGCCTCTAGCAGCGGTCGCTATGCTTTCTCCATGTTTTGTGGTTCACTCGAATGAGATCCGAATCGAATTTTATAAGATAGCTACTGAAAGAGATGTGAAAGAATTAATGCCAACTCAGGCTGTTCGGTCCAAAGAAAAAAATGTCCCAATCCATACCACCAGACACATCCGGGGGTATGTACCATTCGTAGTAGTGAAGTTTAAATCTGCGATGCGTGTGACAGTAGGTGATGCGTGGCACACAAATCTGGAAAGCGTAAGTAGTACTTTGTAGAAAATCATCTTCGTATGAGGTTCCTCTAAGTACGATACATGTTGGTATTCTCATTACATCGATCCAACCCTGAAAAAGAAAAGAAAAACAATCGATTTAAACATCAACAATGTGAAATAGTATATACATTGTGATACAAATGACAAATGGTTACGCGTTTTATACGACGGTTTTCAGCGCGAGGAAAAAATAAATAAAATTTCATAAACATAACAATATTTTTTATCAAATATATTTTGCAAAGAGGAGCAGTGGTAGCCCAGTGGGTTACCATTGCTCTAGCGGCAGGGCGGTAGGGCGTGGGTTCGAACCCAGGCAGGCACTTTTACTTTGTGTAAATAATTTCAACTCCACTGCTCTCAAACTGGTGAACGAAAACATCTTGAGGAAACCGGCATGTCCTATTAGAACCAAAAATTCTAGGACATGTGACCTCTATCGACCAGCACTGGCACCGCGTGGTAGATCACAACCCATTCGCTCTCGAATGGCCAGTGTCCTAGCAGTGGGAATATTATAAACTACTCGCGGTTATGCTTTTATTAGTTTCACCTTACCTACAGGTGAAACTAATAAAAGCATAACCGCGTGTTTGTTTGTTTGTATGTAACTGACTCGTTTGGGCTCGATATTGCCCCACTTTAAGCGATCAGATTTACTTTAAACGTTATAGACTTATCAACGACCGACGACAATACAATATTTTGATTTAAAAAAAATAAAAATAAAAGAAAAACAAAAAAAATATATTAAAACTAAAAAAACAGGCTTTAATAAAACAGGCAAAAATGACTTTTAATTTAAAATTGTAAAATAAAAATTAAGTTATGAAAAGAAAATTAATTTCATTGTAAAAACTCGATATTGATTGTTGTAAATATATACATTAGTAGTTATTTGTAAACGTAGAGTTAGTATAGAAATATGATAAAAAGCACCCCACGCTTTTTTTACAATGAAATTAATTTTCTTTTCATAACTTTATTTTTATTTTAGAATTT
Source organism: Eremobia ochroleuca (assembly GCA_949629135.1). Taxonomy (NCBI): domain Eukaryota; kingdom Metazoa; phylum Arthropoda; class Insecta; order Lepidoptera; family Noctuidae; genus Eremobia; species Eremobia ochroleuca. The sequence continues at coordinate 9,732,991 of OX451386.1, read as the reverse complement.
TAAATTAAAAGTTATTTTCTGATTTTTAGTTCGATTAGCTATTAAAGCGTGTGTTTTTAGTTTTTTAAACTATATTTTATTTATTATTGTAGATGTACTTCTCATATCTGTTATGTCATAAACTAACAAGCATTTGCTAGAAGGTACTACAAATGTTCCGATAGCTATTAAGAGCCTCTCAGAATGAAACGCCGTCACTGTAGCGGCCTACGGTGAAGGCTGGACCTACGTACCGCCGTTTCTTCCTGAGAAGAGTGCGCGTAGCATAGTGCGCCGCTATTCTGAGCCTGCTTCTCTTCAAGTGACAGACTCCACCAAGACCTTCGGTTGCTGGCCACCTAATGGCGGGTGGAGATCATTGGGCGCCTTCGGGGTTACTACGCATAGGAAGAGAGGTTGTAGCCTCCCGCTCCCTTGTCACCGTCTCCTTTAAGACCACCAAACGGCATCACATGCGCTGTCGCTCCCAAACGTAGACTGAATTGGTTGGAACCACGAAACGAAAGAAGACGAAGACAAAGCAGTTTATTACGTCAATACAATTTGACACTTACTCTGACTATAATTTTTCCTAGTACATCCAAGTGGTTCAGATGGGCGTGTGCATAAAATATCTTTTTCTTATTAGCGCAATTACCAAATTGATATTCACTGTGAATTCCCCCTGGAAAAAGATGTTCATGCCTCATAAGTTTTTTTTTTTTTTATGTGGACAGTTGTACAACCCATAAATATAAAGTAACAGTATCAGCCGTTACTTTTTGGTAAGCAATACTTTCCACTAAATTATTATTACAGCTTAATGGCAATTCTGACTATATTTCTAATAAAATATTTTTAAAAATCATACTGAGATCAGGTTTTGAGTTGCTCAATTGGAGATCTGACAACGATGTAAAAAACTGCCAACATGAGCCCCAAGTAGCTAGAACAAATAAATACATATTATTTAATGAACACATTAATTACTAACCATGCAGGTTCTTTCCGTTGAGTAGCTAACTTATTTATCTAGCTTTGTTAATAAAATTCGTCAGTACGATTGGCACAGTGGTTGCTGTACCTTTTATAATTTTATAAATTTGTGCTATAATATATCCTCAAGACCGAAATTAGCCCATGGCAACCAATCACAAAGGAAACTAGCCGTCTACGTGGGAGGTATTATAGTGCACAAGTTTGTGCGCATTCACCCTTCCCTCACTCTCATAGCCTGATGGGACGACAATCCGACATGGTCGGAGAGAGATCAGGCGCAGGACCAACGGCTTAACGTGCTTTTAGAGGCACGGGGGTATCACGCTAACTGCCAAAGATGTTACTAGGAAATTCTAATGGGAAAATCCAATAACACTGCCCGACTTGGGAATCGCGCCAGGACCGACACTAACGCCCGCCGCACATGCTCACACACTCGCATTAGTTATCACGAGCCGCGTGCGAGTAGCAGCGTTTGAAACCTTTGGCGTAGTAGGGATTGGCGTAGCACGCATTTACACACACATACACATACACAGAAACGTACATGAGCATGGACCCGCGTATCGTGCGAGTGGCTCTTAGCAACTGAGACTGAGACACGTTTTTCGAGTGGCATTGCGGATTCTGAACTTAATCTATGGCGTCAATCTTCTTTTGTTCACATCATCAATGCCACCGATGTACAGACGCCAGCACATCAAGCTACCCGAAACTGTCCAATTTTCAACTTTGAACATAATGCTTTGGCGATGAAGTTGAAAATCCATTAAAGAAATTTGACAGGTTGTAGTAGCTTGATGTGCTGGCGTCTGTACGACTTGTGTTGACAATTAATGCGGATGCACACGTGTCGACCGTTGTCAGTGCCACCCACATCATCGCAGCATCGTGAACGAGTGCGACTGTAAGAGGCAAACCACACGGGCGGTGCGGCGCCGCACCGCAAGCCATTTCGCCGCGCTGGCGACCACACGGGCAGAGCGGCGTCGCAACGTTCTACGGAGCCGCGGCGGCGCCGCAGCGGCGGCAACATGAGGGGTTGCCCATCGCTACGCGACAAAACAAACAACTGCGAGCGGCGCCGCTCCGGCTCCGATCTGCTTACACCCCTCCCCGCCTCGTCTCGATTCCGATGCGCGCGCGGCGCGGCGCCGGAGCACACCGCACGGCGCCATGTGGCTACAATGCATTTTTGAATGTAGAAAACCGCAGCGGCGCCGCCCGTGTGGTCGGAGCCTAACACACTTGCGAGTGTAGTGCACTTTACTCGGTGGAACGCAGAGCAAAAAGGCTTTTAGGCGATGAGACGTTGATGGCTAAGCTTCACAGCCTGGCTCATCGGCGTAATGTTGCTTGCCTGTCCGTCTTTTACAGACTGTACTTTGGAGAGTGTGCGTCTGAGCTCCACGACCTGATCCCACCATCGCCCTTTACTACCGGACTACCAGAAGTACTGCAGGGTACCATCCACACTTGGTTGATATCCCGAGCAGTCGTATTCAGCGCTTCTCCTGCACATTTATTATGTGCACAGCCAAGTGTGGAACTCTCTGCCAGCGTCTGTGTTCCCTTCCACATTTAACCCGTCTGACTTCAAAGCAAGAGTGAGCTGGTGGCTGCTGCTGGTGGTGGTGGTGTGTGATCTTCTGGGCACGCTCGTTTCATCATATGCCTCATCCATCACTGTCCATCAGGCGTGTTCAAGGTCAAGAGCAGGCCAATTCAGCAATAAAAATAATAATAAAGTAAGTATGTGTGGCGGGCGTTACAAAATAAAGACTTACCTGTAAAAATAAGTATGTACGTTTTCACTAAGAGGTGTCTTGAATACTGCATGTTGCTTGAGATGAGCGCACGATCTATACCCAATTCGAATCCGTAGTCGCTTAAATACTACCAGTTTACAGTCATCACAATGTTCAATCACAGATGTTTACTTGATAAATATATGGTTAATAACAAAAACAACATGAATCAATACACGCCAGCCCATATGTAGGAACGTGGGCGAAGCAAAAGGGGTAGCGTAGCAGGTGGAGTTCTACAGAATGTCCCTGGAAGTATGGATCAAATCGAATAGGGGCGTGGGCAAGGTAATTTCCAAAAGTTTTAACACCGAGAAAGTCAGTGCAATTGAATAAAATTTTTGCTCGTAAATTAATCAAATTTTTGCCAGCACGTAGCATTTGCATTAAATATTTTTTTCTTATTGAACACGTTTTCTAGCTGCGTTAAAATACCACAGGAAAGGTCGTACTGAAAAAAAAAAAAAAATTGATAGCCCTGATAGTTTTTCTTATGAGTTTTTTCTTTGAGCACTATGCGAAGTGATGGAAAAAAGAAAACCAAAATGGAGAATAATTTTTGAACCGTAAAAAAATTCACCGACATTCTCAGGGTTAAAAAGTTTGGAAATGACTTTGGCCACGCCCCTATTCGATTTGATCCATACTTTCAGGGACACCCTGTATAGTTTCTGCCTACCCCCATGAGAAAAAGGCGTGAGTTTAAGTGTTTGTATTTGTATGAATCAAACAATTTCTATATTATGACTTACACCTTATCATAACGACATACGATATACGAGTACATAACGATTAAACTCTCAAATGTGTTAAATCTGACTGGTCGAAATTCAAAAGTGAAACACCCATTTCTAGTGGTTGAACCTTTTTGCCTGTAACCGTATGTTGTTTCGATGACAGTACATTATTAAGGTACCTAGTATCGAGGTCTGATAACAGAGTCGGAAGGTGACAACGTTGTTCTTGAATGCCTATTATAGTACCGATTCATTGTATCAACAAGTAAATTGAACAATGTTATACATAGTTATAGGTTGTGGAAAAGGCGTCTCTGTTTGCCTACTCATCAAACCACTAATTATAATGGCCGTACACGTTCAATATATTAATTAACAATGAATTTATAATAAATGATGCGACACAACAACGTGAATTTCGATAAATTCTTCAATCAAATGTGTGCGGTGCGTTTAATGGCCATAATGAAAAATCATCGGCATTTTCACTGATGTCAGTCGTGACGTCATCGTAGGGAACCTTATGTCCTACCCGCTAGGCCTGCCCGCTACATAGTTAATCTTTTCTCACTTCTGGCTCACGCAATAAGTGCCTGGTCGTCAAAGCCTTGTACTCGTAGCTATGCGCCAAAGGCCGCAAACCGGGATTAGTGTGTGTGGTATCTATTACTCGTTTGCATCTAGAATACACCTGCATATCCATTTGGCTTTATAAAAAGTGACATAGTAACGCATCGATATAATTATCACCACACGATATTTAATGAACAAAATAGCAATGGGATGCCCCTTAACACTCCACTAGACTCCAATGCGTGGCACGATCTTTTAAAATAAAGTGATTTACAGAAAAAAACAATGAAACTTATGATCCCTACAGTTGAAGTTTTGCTAAAATAGTAAAGCCAATAATCCAGGACTGACTGACATCTTTGAAAACTTTGTCAAAAATCCTTTGAGCCCATTATAATCTAAAAATACGTCTAAAAACTTTGTAAGGTTGTTTTTAAAACGCCCTTGGAAACTATTTCAGAACCTCGGTGCTGTAACGAGGAACGTAGATTCTAACCTAAATATTTAATTAAGATTATACAGAATTACTAAATATAGGCTTATACAGTTTCGAATGGAGTAACTAGAATAGAGTATCTTAATTTTGCATAAAATATGGGGGGCCCGTGGCTAAATAATAACAATCGCACAGGTCGATTGATCAGGTAAAGCTACGCTTGCCGCGGTTGGCCTGTGGATGGGTGACCATCTTTACATACCGAGACTCTTCCGTGCTTTGGAAAGCACGTTAAGCCGTTGGTCCCGGCTGTCATTCGTGGATCTTTGACAGTTGTTACGGGTAGTCAGAAGCCCGAAAGTCTGACAACCAGTCTTACCAAAGGATATCGTATTACCCAGTAACTGGGTTGTGGAGGTCAGATAGGCAGTCGCTCCATGTAAAATACTGGTATTCAGCTGCATCCGGTTAGACTGGAAGCCGACCCCAACATAGTTGGGAAAAGGCAGGTGATGATGATGATTTTGCATAAAATATGGTTTGAAACTTAAATGAAGAAGAACTGAAACAAACTATCAATCATAATCTAAATATCATTTTGAAGGTTATTGCTAATCCTTTGCTTATTTATTTATTTATTTAATACTTCAAGCACATAAATGTACAGAGGCGGATTTAATGAAATAGGCATTTTCTACCAGTCAACCTTTGGGTGATGCAGAGACAAACAATAGTGTAATATTATGTTTCTAGGTGTGTATCTAAAACTTTGCAGGTATCGGCTTTTGTAACGCTATAATATATTATGTCATCGGGTATCTACGTAACCGGTACATTTCCTTATGGAAAGTTCACCTAATTGCAAATCAAACTTATTATAACTTTAAATTGACTTACAAACTTTTGTAACAGAATTGCTTCCGCGCAGCAATCTAATCCGTAGATGTACAAAGTATTTCGGGCCAAACTTCCATTTTGATTTCAAAATATTGAAACAAGTAAAAAAGAAAAATATTTTATTTGGAGGATATATGCTGGGTGGAATTTTCGAAGCATATCTGGAGGGAAAGTACTCTAAATACTGAAGACAGCAAATTTTACTGAAAGGAAACATTCCTTTATTTTTAAAAAGAAACAAAACTGCATTTAAAGATTTTTGAAAATACGCTTGCCACAACCGGGAATCGAACCGACTAAAATCCGAAAAAATAGCATCCTGTACTTAAAATTTTATGGCACCAATCGATAGGGTCAATCATAATTCATAAGGATCAAATCTCTCTCACGATACTCCTTGTAGACTTGTTGTCATGACTTTGGAACTGCTGACTACCCATAAAGACTATCTAAGATCTACGAATGACAGCCGGGACCAACGGCTTAACATCCTTTCCAAGGCACGAAGGACCTTGATGTGTAATAGACGGCCACCCATCCAAAAACCGACCGGGGCAAACGTAGATCGACCCGTGCGGCTGTTATTATTTAGCCAGGAGCCAAAATTGGCAATACGTAGTTAGAAATACTTTCCGAGAAAGTATTAAACCTGGATAACCACATAAATATTAAGAGATAAATCGTGATCTTAGTAGCACGATGTATACAATTTCTTTCACCAATTGAATAGATTACGACCACTGGCTGTGCGAGCCGAGACCATAGCTCACGAGCTCCACTGACAGCTATTATATTCCCGCTGAAGAGCACCAGTAGATATATTTTGTCATCGTAGATGATATAGTAGACATGTTTCTACCTCAGAAAGCACTAGAACAAATAGCAAAGTAGGTGAGCTTTCGTACACAAGTATGATTGATACGCATGTAAGAAATACTACGGAAAGGGGTGGGATATAATCTCCTTTGAACTATTTGGGCATGTTCCACTTGCTAGCACCTTGCAAGCGACTTCGCCCGGAATCCTCTTCTCTCTTCATAAGCATAAGCATAATCAAGGTATAATGTGCTCACTGCCGGTACACAGGCCTTCTCTCTGTGAGCGGGAGTAGGCCATAATGGATTATGGCCCAGTGTGGTTTGGTATGATTGACATTCTCAATTCAGAAACCGACTTTTGATTTTGTACTTTTATTGTTCCGTACGTACCTAACCTTTTTTTTTTCCGCGGCGGAAAATCCTCATGGATGTTCTCCAGACTCTTCGCTTCCAGTCTAACCGGATGCAGCTGAATACCAGTATTTTACGTGGAGCGACTGCCTATCTGACCTCCACAACCCAGTTACTGGGTAATACGATAATCCTTGGTGAGACTGGTTGTCAGACTTTCGGGCTCCTGACTACCCGTAACGACTATAAAAGGACCACTAATGACAGCAGGAAGCAACAGATTAACGTGCTTTCCGAGGCACGGGTCTCGGTATGTAAAGATGGTCACCCATCCACAGAACGACCGCAGCAAGCGTAACTTAACCTGATCGATCGTCCTGTGCAGCTGTTATTATTTAGCCACGGGCCCCTCCCCTCCTTACCACTATGACAACAAATAATAAAAAAAAAATGAAGTTAAAAATTAAAAGGGATCTCCATATAAGAAATGTGTATTTTCGGCGTCTTTTGTTCGATCCCCGTACGGAACCGGACTCGCACTTAGCCGTTTTTTTTTAATACTTTCAATGTGGAGACTCGACTCAATACCTGGTGAATTGCGTCGGGTTAAAGATTGTGCCGGTGAACGATGCTGTAGTTTCATTTCTGAAGCCTATTGTTGTTCTGTGCGCTGTTTGCTCTGTGGTCTTGTAGACAAGCGGATGGCGACTATCGACTTCAAGCTTAGGTGTACCGTGTAAGCTTTTGTCGAAGGCTTTCCTAGTTTAGTCGCAAAAATTAGTTTAGTTTCCATATCAATACATCTTCAATACAAATAATTAATTAATTTATTGAAGTGTCTGTTTGTATGTCAAAATTAAACAGTTTTTTACCAAATGCATTTAACATACCCAAAAAAAAATGTTTTTGTCTGTCTGTCAGTCTATTTGTTGGCTAGACCGATTTTGACGGGACTTTCACTGGCGGATAGCTGATGTTATAAGGAGTAACCGCGGCTACTTTTAGTTTTAATAAATAACAAAAAGACACATTATTGTTATCCAACATCTACGCGAACAAAGTTGCGGGAACATCTAGTTATAAATAAATTCTCCCGTGCATAACCTACGTAATTATGACCAAAAAAAAACTCACATTGATATATTTATTTCATTCGTTTTATTCGTTTCAAAACCATTCGGTTGCGCATTAAAATAAAGAATAAAACAGTGAAAAGGTTTTTTTTCACGATGAACCAGCAAATATATTGTAAAGGTAATATTTTTAATCCCAGACATAAATGTGGCAGGAGCATTTTTTTTTTTTTTTAATTTGCCCCATACTAGGAATTTCTCTTGTATTGTGGGTGCATTTACAAACATTTAAAGTCACATACATATTATGTCTTCTATACTAAAAAAACGCAAACACAAAGGACTTAAATGTCAGATTAGTCTCTGGGATTAAAAACGAACTATAGTATATATATATATATATATACAAATAGTTCATATTTTAACATAGTAAAAGTGTTACATAGAATATTTTGCTGGTTTATCGTGAATAAACGCTTTTTTTCGAGTCAGGATATTAGGGAGGGTAGGTATTAAGGTGGTAAAAAGTTTAGGTAACGGAAAACGAATAAAAAATAGTATTATCTATTACTTACTGGGGTTTTCTCATTTATAATCCATGTTACTTTTTTGAGACAGTAAAACATTTTTCATTTTCATTTTTCATTTCAATAAAAACTGACGATAATAAAATTATGTATACATGCTGTGTGTTTGTGTTGTTTATTTATTTATTTATTGGTAGACCCTTAGACAAAATATGAAAAAAAAAGTCACGTCTGTTTGTAGGCACATTGAATTGAGAACAAGGTACATACTGACAGTAACTACATATTAGATGAACACGTTTTGCACTTCTAAGTTAAAGTCACGAAGCGAAATCCCCAAGGCAATAAAAGTAACGCAACTATGTATTTTATTGACACACGGGACAGTTTTTTTTAAAGATATATAAATGGACACGTTGAGGCTCGTGGCTAAATATCAACAGCCGCACGGGTCCATCAAAGTACGAAGAAGAAAAGCAACGCTTGCCGAGGTCGTTTGGTGGATGGGTGACCGTCCATTACTTATCAAGACCCTTCCGTGCCTCGGAAAGCACGTCCACTGTCTCGGCTGCCATTCATAGATCTTTGTCAGTCGTAACGGGTAGAAGCTCGAAAGTCTGACAACCAGTATTACCTACCCAGTAACTGGGTTGTGGAGGTCAGATAGGCAGTCGCTCCATGTAAAATACTGGTAGTCAGCAGATTTATAAATGGACACTTGAACTTTGGAGACCCTTTCATCTGCTTAGCCTTATATTATGATATACTTTGCGGTCACACTAATACTTAAAATATTTATTTGTGCTGTGAAAGTTGGTAGTCCATACAAACATAAACAATTTATAATTAATAACAACAAATCATTTACAAATAAAACCTACTCAACGAATCAATGATTATACATATTTAGAAAACAATGACAATTGAACACAGCAATTACAGTAATCGGCACATAACTTGGCAAGAGTCCTCCCCTTTTCCTCTCCTTTCTTTAACTTTTTTCTAAACAGACGTGTTTAAAATAAATTATGGAAATAACCGTAGAATAATTACAAGCAATCAAAGTGATAATTTTTTTGTTGCACTAAGTGTACATGTGCAAACATATTCCCACTAGGGCAAAACCTTGCCAAGTTACGTGCCGCCGACTGTAAATCAAGTTTATCTCATAAAAATGAATTACACATTATTATGGCAATGATACATATTAATGGTTCCACCTAATCAAAAAGTATAGACGCATCAAATGCTAAAAAAACATTATCTATTTTAATGCACTTTGACTAAGTGCGAATTCCACCAAACTTTTTTATACCAAGAATAAGTTTTATCCTGAGAATAAATTTTGAAATTTTGACAGTTTTTTCCATACTAGAACTGTCAGGCTTCAATTTCATTCCACGCATAAAAGATATCTTTAGACTTTTTTTTTAGACTTTAGTGAAATCAGCCATAAGAGGCACAAAAAATTAGTATGGCCGACTTTGAATCATTCAGTTTTTTATTTATAAATTTGTAAAAATCTCACCGTGAAATCATAAGTGAAGTGAGCACTTAATAGTGTTAATCCCTAGCGAATAACAGCTCACTCCACGCTCACTTCACCCAAGCTTTCACGGTGAGATGGTTACAGAATCGCACGGCAGTTGCTGTATCGAAAATTTTACTGTAAGGCGAAAGTGAACCGTGTGTGGTAGGCACTAGGAATAGAGTTCAACGTCGCCAAACAAACAACAAACTAACTGTCAAATCCGCCAGTGTCAACAAGCGAAACTAGATAAGTCTGACTTTTAACTAGCTGCAGTAAAATGACACTTCTTACTGTCATTCGATATATTATGTTGCCACACTATCTCTACTAGTGATGTTAATGGAACGCAATTGACACATTTTGATTTAATCCTAAACAATCAAATATTGTTTGTATTGATCGAATAAAAATATACGTTATAGTTTCATTCATACGAGTATACAACGTGTCCGTGAATTAACGGACAGCCTCTTAAGAGGTCATTGTACTCATCATTATGAACAACTTTTACTATGGAACCAAACCTGAAATAGCGAAAAAAAATCAGCTGATCCTTACATTTATGTTCGCATAACTCGTCAAAATTTAGGGAACAGGTGATTTTTTATTTTTTTCTAATTTAAAGTCCTAGTATAATTTCCTGTTACCATAGTGTTTGCGTTCCAATGCCCACTAAGCTTGATGGTGTGGTTTGTGCCAACAGGATACCCGCTGTCTCTTGTTAATTAATATGTTCGGAAAGGTAGAACAGTGTGCACATGACTTAGTTTTAATCTGAATTCTGAATTCATCTGTCCACAATAACAATAGGTAGATAAAGAGTGGTGTATACACGGAGGTATTTATCATAGTGAAACGCAAATACCTACATGGAATATGCTAATTAACGACGTAGACAAAAAACTATAGTATGGGGTTCTAGGTATGATTTCCAGGAAGGGCAGTGTTACCGTGTTTTTCTATTTGGAATTTCTCAGTAGCGGCCTAGTCTGGATTTGTGTCTGACTCACCCCCCATTACGAGCGACTTAAGATGGGTGTACTCGGTACACGTCTGTTCAACCCTTCGGGGTAATAGGCATGATTTGACGTTATGTTATGCTAGCGTTTTAGATCTTAATCTTGTAATCATGATCTTCCAATCCAAAGCCCGCATTTACTGCCACAATCACCACACTTGGACCAAGATTTGTAATCGTATTCGATCGACGATCGTATACGTCGTCGTGTTTCTCTGGTAGAGGATGATGCTGGCAAATTGATAGGATCTCTCTGTAGCTTCATCATTACACCAACAGCTTTTTCCTATCCGGGACAGCAGTTTGTAAGACAAGAACTTCCGTTCAATCGTCTATATATTTAGTGACTTTTATCCTAAACGGCCCGGAGTCTGGATCTCAGCTCGTTAAACATGGGACTTCAGAGGAGTAATACAAAAATGCGCGTAGATGCATGACTTCCTCGTTGAAATTGAATACTATTGGTTAGTATAAATAACAATTAATTGGTAAAGATAGTTCGTTTTCTCTTCTACAACAATAATAAAGTGTTTTTTTTTATTATTTATCTATTTATGTTGCAATAATCGTTCTCCTGATGTATGTTCAGGCAAAAACTCATAGAGAACTGATTTGACTACTCTGAGAAGAAAGGCCGAAATAAACTCAGAGGTCACAGTCTCTTTTAAAGTCCAGACATAATCTTGGTCAGATCATGTGAAGACCATGTAGGTGTCTGAAATGGTCTTTTGCGTAACGAACCACACAGATTGAGCGGACCTGTCCAGTCATGCACTAGGAGTAGAGTTATACAGTGTGTCCGGACATGGACTAGCGATATTCTAAATACTTAAATATAAGCTATTTTAAAGTACAATTACACTATAGGCTTAGGTCCAATATACTTCCCCGCTATGTGGCAGCCATTTTGTTTTTTTTGTTGAAGTATGCTCTATGCGAGTACAAAAAAAATCATATATCTCAAAGTTTTAGTCATACTGAGATAAAAATAGGCTTATTCGAAAGGCAATAATATTGTCTACCGTCTGCACTACAAAGCAATATGTTCACAATTCCATAACTTTTGAAAAAAAATGTGAAAGTCGAAAAAAAAAACAAAAAATTATGCAATTCAACCAATAATTGTTAATTACTACAAAAACAACCCCGAGAGCTTTTTTATTTTTTATACTAGATCGACAGTTTTTGAGCTAAGCTACAATACAACATAAAATTCACAACTGTATGTCTAATACTTTAAGAGTTATTGTTGTATGAACATAGCGTATGCGCAAGCACAAAAGGCCTTTGTCGGAACCCTAAACAGGAAATCATTAAAAAAACATAACATTCATATTGAATTTTATTTAATGTTTTTTCCAATATTAAATGAAGATTAAAATATCTAAAGCAGTTGCTCAAAGTGGCCACCTCCAGCTTGTAGACACACTACGGCTCTCTGTGCCACCTGGGTTGATGAGCGCCTAATTAAATCCAAATCGGATCTAATTTCTTCGGCGGCTGCCATAATTTTTGCGACGAGTTCTTCCCTGGTATTTGGAACTGTAGCGTATACTTTTTGTTTCATATGACCCCACAAAAAATAATCCAAGGGTGTCAAATCGGGTGAGCGAGGCGGCCACGCTACTACACCACCACGACCGATCCACGGCTGTAGATTATTATTTAAATATTCTCTCACTGCTCGAGAAAAATGCGCGGGTGCACCATCGAGCTGGAACCACATACGCCGACGGTATGATAGAGGTAGGTCCATGAGGCTGTCCGCAAACTGTGTCTGTAAGAATTCTAAAAATCTAGCGCCGTTTAATGTAGGTGGCAATTCCAATGGCCCTATCAGCCTATCGTTGATTATGCCGGCCCACACATTTACTGAGAATTCATGTTGAAATGAGCTTGGGCGCACCGCCCTTGGATTTGCGGAGCACCAGAGATGGTCGTTTCTGTGGTTTGTAATCCCAGCTCTTGTAAATTTGGCTTCATCAGTCCACAGTATTCTTTGTAAAAAATTACGGTTCTGTCTCAAATTTCTATTTATCCACGAACAAAACACAGATCTCGCAGCAAAATCTGGTTCGATCACGTCTTGAACCCGTCGAAAATGATAAGGGTGTAACCCTTCTCTTTTCAAAATTCTCCATACATGCCACTTAGACATTCGAAGTTGCACTGAAATCCGTCTAACGCTTAGTCTAGGATCATTGGTTATTAGTCTAAGCACTTCTTCTTCATCTTCGGGCAATACCAAGCGATTGCGTTCATTAACAGCTCTTTGAATACCTCTTTCCGCTAATCTTGAATGCACGTCGATAAAAGTTTGGCGACTCGGTGTAGGCCTGTTAGGGTACCTTCGTCGATATTCTTGTACAGCCAAATTTGCACTTCCATTGCAAAAGCCATACACAAAGTGTATGTCAGCAATATGTTGCGATGAATATTGACGCTGTGCCATACTTTATCACACTTTTAAATACAAAACACTAACGCAGCACGTAAACAGCACGGACGGTAAGTGAAAGTAGCGATAGCGATCACAACGCAGGGCGAGGGACAACTAAACTAACCCAACTAATAATTTGTCCTTAAAACTGATTTTGTTTCAGGTAGTGGACTAATACGTTCTATCTCGCTTACTCACGGTATTAACGAACAGTATTTCTCGCCTGCTCTCAGATGGAATACAGTGAATGCCATAAATGACACTCTGGCGGTTAACAAAGACGTTTTGTGCTTGCGCATACGCTATGTTCAAACAACAATAACTCTTAAAGTATTAAACATACAGTTGTGAATTTTATGTTGCATTGTAGCGTAGCTCAAAAACTGTCGATCTAGTATAAAAAATAAAAAAGTTCTCGGGGTTGTTTTTGTAGTAATTAACCATTATTGGTTGAATTGCATAATTTTTTGATTTTTTTTTCGACTTTCACATTTTTTTTCAAAAGTTATGGAATTGTGAACACATTGCTTTGTAATGCAGACGGTAGACAATATTATTGCCTTCCGAATAAGCCTATTTTTATCTCAGTATGACTAAAACTTTGAGATATATGATTTTTTTTGTACTCGCATAGAGCATATTTCAACAAAAAAAACAAAATGGCTGCCACATAGCGGGGAAGTGTATTGGACCCAAGCCTATAGTGTAATAGTACTTTAAAATAGCTTATATTTAAGTATTTAGAATATCGCTAGTCCATGTCCGGACACACTGTATATATCGGTCATGTATAGCTTCGTCTGTCTCTTACATTGGAGTCACGACGGCATTAAACCGTCATAATAAGGCACCAGTTCCTATTTACTAACAAGAAGATAAACATAAAACAACATCGCAAATTGCTTCTGCATATTTCACGCACGCGTGAATCATCACTGTTCGTAACAAACGTGTATTTTCTATTCGTATATAAACTTTCCATTTCAAAACGACAACACTAATGAATGACGGACATTCGAGTAGAGCTCAAAATACTACCCGTACCTGGTCTATTCTGTAAAAATCTCACAGTGAAACTTAGATGAAGGGATATTGAAGCGAGCAGTCAATAGTGTCAATATCTAGAGTGCGCGCAAAATAAGTCTACGGAAATAATCATTTGCCGCTATCTGGACGTTTATTTCAGGTGTTAAAAGAGTGTGCTGTGTTTCGTGTTTTCCAAAGTAAATAATTCCCATCACTACGCCGAAAATTATTAAAAGCTCTGGCAGGGATTCAATCTTGAAGTCAAATGTCGCGCGCAGACTTGCGCGCACTCTAGCATAAGATGAAACGACAGCTCACTTGAAGCTCACTTCACCTAAGTTTTCACGGTGAGATTTTTCTGTGCACAAACAATTTTTCAAACCTTATTGACATCTGCCGGTCGATTCTGTAAAAATGTCACCGTGAAATCGTAAGTGAAGTAAGCAGTAAATAGTGTTAATCCCTAGCGAATGACAGCTCACTCCACGCTCACTTCACCCAAGCTTTCAGGATGAGATGGTTACAAAATCGCACGGCAGGTCATCATCATTGTTCTTCAGCTGATCCCAATTTATTTGGGGTCGGCGCAACATGTCTTTGTCTTCCATACTTTTTTATTACTCGTCATGTCGGTAGTCACCTCTTTCCAGCCATACCAAATTTCACAGAGTCCATCCATCGTTTCTACTGACATTATTGAAATTAGGCACTAGACAAAAATCTTTAAGTCCTTAATGCCGAGTCCGAACTGAAAGCGACTGTCATCTTTCACCTGCAGGGTAATTGCGTAACACACTATCAGTAGCAATGGGTCTCATTTTGACAGTTCAACAACATTCATTGCGTTATTTACGATGTTGAGCAGACACTATTTTCGAACATATGGAGCAATCGATTAGCAATATGCTTCAAAATGATTCAAATTGAGAGTAATAGTGTGTTACGCAATTAGGGTGCTGAATCTATATCAATATTAATAATAAATCTGAAGAGTTTTGTGTTTTTTCATTTGTTTAGTTTGTTTGTTTGAACACGCTAATCTCTGGAACTACCGGTTAGAATTGTAAAAATATTTTTGGATTTTATAGCTTAACTCTTAAAGGAATGGTATAGGCTATTTAACATCACGACAGGACCGTCAAGAGCCAAACAAAAACAAACGAAGTCAGAGAGAGTTACTGTGTGTACATAAATAATGTATATAAAGTAACGCTAAGCGAAAAACAAGTATTAGCGCGGGCAGGTAATGCGATGCGGTGGGTTGGATCGTCTGAACAAAAATTTCACGCGTACGAAATCGCGATCGATGCTAGTAATATATATATTAAGCGATCGTTTACCTGAATAAAGACGTACATATACAACTAGATTGATCGCACGAGTAGAAATTTTATATTCATGTAAACGAGCACGACGATCGCGTACTCGCGCTACAGTCGCTATCGATCAGGACTCGGCCTTAGGCACTTATAAATTCTTGCATATTGGCGCATGCCTTGGCATGTGATTTAGGTACAAAAGCTTGCCCGAAAAATAAACTATGTACCTATGTCAGTATTGTGAAAATCAGTGTAGACAAGGTTTTTCCCGACAGACAACGACGAGTGATTAAACTGTTTCGTTAATACATAGTTAGTTACGCAAGCTGTCAAATGCAAGCGCGGGACAGTTAAATCAATCGTTTGGACTATTGTCCGAACGATTGATTTAATTGTCTCGCGCTTATTGTTGTGGTGTATTGACTCCTAACAGTGGGTTTTCTGTTGTTATCGCTAGAATATTCCGCTATATTGACAGTAATTCTACAAAACTTATGGATTAAGCTACTGGATTTAAAAAGAAGACATTTTTCATATTAGTGAAGAAACTCTTTCGCAAGATTTCTAACATAAGAGTTTAATTTATCTCATGCAATAATTATTATTATTATTATGTAGAAGTATATAAAATGGTGGGCAAGAATCACGGAGAAACAAAAAGTTCGTCCTCATTGCTCTCAACAGGAAAAGTACCCAAAAGGCTGAGATTTCTTTGCATTAAAAAATTGTACACTCCACATTATTGTTAACTTAATCATAATCCCTATGAAAACTGTCACAACCTGATTGCAAACTCATCCAATCAGAATTTATACGAGGTTATTTTGAGCGATTAAATTGCCACTAGCTCTTCAAGAGACCTTTTAACAGCCGGAGCTGACATTATAAATTTGTACGAAGCCTCCCCACTCTACTGTGTATTGTTCATTAAAAACTCTGCCCCGGAAATTGATATTCCACTCCAGTTCGATTTTTTGTTATTATATTTACATAAATCTATTAAAAATCCATTATGCTTATTTCAACTAGCGTCTCCGTCCGCGTGTAAAATTTGTATTTCCGCAGAATGAAAATGATCCCCGTTCTTTTACCCAGGTACAAAATAAGCCGTCTACCAAATTTAAGTGAAATTCTGTAAAGTATTTTGGTATCATTATTAATAATACTTAATAATAGTAGAAGAAATATTTAACTGTGGACATTCAAATTAATCTTTGGCGACCGACCATTCATTTTGGTGAGCAATATTAATGATTGGTAAACAATTTTGCACCGCTAACTAAACGTACCGTTGTGACTGTCGTGAAAATTCGTGAAATAAAGTAGTCGTAGTTCGTGTACTAAGAAGAGGGGCCCGTGGCTAAATAATAACAGCCACACAGGTCGATCGATCAGGTTAAGCTACGCATGTCGCGGTTGGTCTGTGGATGGGTGACCATCTTTACATACCGAGACCCCTCCGTGCCTCGGAAAGCACGTCAAGCCGTTGGTCCCGGCTGTCATTCGTAGATCTTTGATAGTCGTTACGGGTAATCAGAAGCCCGAAAGTCTGACAACCAGTCTTACCTAGGGGTATCGTATTACCCAGTAACTGGGTTGTGGAGGTCAGATAGGCAGTCGCTCCATGTAAAATACTGGTATTCAGCTGCATCCGGTTAGACTGGAAGCCGACCCCAACATAGTTGGGAAAAGGCTAGGCAGATGATGAGTTCGTGTATTAAGATAGTTGTGTTATACGTATTTCAATTCCCGTACATAAAAAGTAACTTGGTCTTGAGGCTCAAAATAGAAAATTATAAATACAATATTATCTACGTAGATGTCAGGTGTCAGATAGAGCTTCCCCAAAGGCTGCTACGATGAACGACTTTGGGTAAGGCCTCGCTATTTATTATTTTAGTATACTTATGCCAAGAGGAGTAAGTAGGTAACCTAATCGCCCTAATAAAATAGAGAATGCGGTATTCCCATAATACTTAGGTATTTTATTAAAATATCAGGCTGGTGTCCGCAACTCCACGTTAAAGCGCATATTCTGCATAATAGATACCCTAGGTAACACATAGGTGCGGCATTTTCGTACATTCAATCTTTTAGTCACAGGGGAAGTTTTTGAATTTTATTATTTTCCTACTTCCATGGCAGGGAAACACATTATTTTGATATACAAAGTGTAACTTAGATAACGCACAACCTCATAAGGGGTCATTGTACTCATCATTATGAACAACTTTTACTATGGAACCAATACTGAAATCACGAGAAAAAAAGCTCTTTCCTACATTTATGTTCGCAACTAGTCAAAATTTAGGAAACAGCTGATTTTTTTTCGCGATTTCAGGTTTGCTCATGCGTATAGTAAAAGTTGTTCATAATGATGAGTACAATGACCCCTTAAGAGGTTCTGCGTTATTTAAGTTACACCTTGTATATGATTAACAGAAATTAGCTTGCTGCATGTAGTGATGTTCTCATTTCTGGCGTTAAATATTTTGTCCATGACGGAAAAAAGCAATCGAAGTAGAGTGGAGACACTGTTATCTCCGGTTTTGGGGTCAACGATTCCTTTCGTTTCGTTTTCACCGTAGCGAATTTTCGATAGCGAACTTAAGGGGCACTTTTTCACTCACGTGTTCTCAAACAGTTATGGGAATGGTTTTGAGTGCTTCTATGTATAAAATGGTCGACATTGCATCCAATATATATTTATACTATGAGAAGTTTCCTGCTAGGTTGACTTCTTTGGAGCACTATTTTGGATCACATTAAAAATATATTTATATAGCATAAAATTAAATATTTTTGTTACATTATTCAGGATTTGTGGATTACAATAAATACTCTTTCCTACTCTGTAATATTAACTTCTGACGGCTGAACCATAACAGTTGGTCTATGATTTGTATGAATCTGTACACTGGTTTGTTTAAATGTTTATCAAGAAACTAGGCGTAAAATCCAATCACATCTCAATAAATTGGCTGAGCAGTGAGCTCGAAAATTAGCAATTGGTCCCTCGGTTTAATTACATATCGATATTTCTTTATCCACTCCGATATTTAAAATTTTCTAAGCAAATTCTAACCATACAAGATTAATAGAAGATATTTCGACCTATTCCCAACTTGGGTTTAGGTGTAATTAGGAAAGTTGGGCTCAGATGCAACCCCGACTTAAATGCATAATTTATGTGGCAAAATCCTTGATTTGACGTTGATGGTGTATAATTTAACTTTCGTCTACTATTTTATAGATCAAATATAATTTTGGATAACCTTTCAAAACCATATTTGTTGCTGATTCAATGGATATTCTTTTTTTATTCATTCATAACACACAGTTAAACAAAAAAAATAATAATACTGCAATTCCCCGATAAGGTCTATTGACTGCGTCATTCTAGATAAGTACTTATCTAAGTTTTTTATTTGATTTTTTTCTTGTAACCTAAAAAAGCACCACCAAAAAGTACCTACTTACTTTTTAGTGGCGATTTTTTCTTCAACGATAAAACTGAAAATGCAAGTAATGTTAAAAAAAGAAATATAAGTTTACCACACATTTTCATGTTTAGATTAAAACGCCGACGACGTTACTTTGGTATTAAAATTTATTCATGCGGGCTCTCTTAAGACGATAGGTACTTAGACTAAAAGATAAACTTGTGTGAACCATGCAGTACCTACCTATAGGTTTTATCTCTTCTGTGATAGGTAGCTCCTTTTTCATATAGGAACAGACGCCAGCACATTAAGCTACCCGAAACTGTCAAATTTTCCCAATCAACTCTAAACCTTATGCTTTAGCGATAAAGTTGAAAATCTATTTAAGAAATTTGACAGATTGCCCATCCACAGACCAACCGCGGCAAGCGTAGCTTAACCTGATCAATCGACCTGTGCAGCTGTTATTATTTAGCTACGTGCACCTCCAAAATTGAATAAAAATAAATATGCAAAAATGCATATTGAATAAAAATTTCGACTGCAGTGATGGAGCCCGATATTTATGGAAATATATTACCCACTACCGGCTTTGGATTCTACCAAAATACGTTAGGTAAAGCCTTCGAAGTTCAACGATCTACTTTGTACAATAAATTAGAATAAATACTCACTCTATACTTACAGGGTGACAAGGAAATCGACGCAAAATCTGTTACCATGGGTTCAGTACAGGATTCTAGACCCCAATGCAGTGAAATGTCTCGTCGGTTTAAAAAAAAAAAACAATGTTTCCTATAAAAGTCCAATACCTATACGGTCAAAACGTATGGAACAGCTATTTTTATGTATAATAACCGACGAAAAATGTCTACGCAGGGGTTCCAAAATCATATACTGGATCCATGGTTCAGGTTGCGCGTCGATGGTGACACCCTGTATTTTTAATATATTCGATTTTATTAAAAAACACAAAACATATATTATATAAAAAAACTATTGAATCTATTGCCTAGAGAATACGCTCTTCAATTAAAACGAAATCATTTTCATAAAGCGTTTTCAATTGTTTTCTTTCTGTTCAAGATTCACTTACATCAAAGCTTTTATTGCACCTTTTAAAACGTGGGTTGTCTATTGAATTATTCAAAGAATTATTATACTTACATGAATTTTTACATTCTAGTTGAAGGACCGCGTTTATTTGAAGGTGAACTTTAGTCCTAAGAAGCCGATCAATCAATCTTGTTGAAATATTAACAGACTTAAGATGACAGAGACGGACACCTGCCGTTATGGCGTCCACTTCAATATTTTATCTTTGGAAATCTATACGAAAATTAATCATATGTCTGAGCTATCACAAAGATCGTCAAATAGAAAGGCTTACATTTAATTGAATCTTAAATAATTCACATTTTGCTTTCCTACAAATAGTATTGAACATTTATATACAACGTGTAACGTTAAATGCGCAAAACCTGAAAATAGTTTGATCAGAATAACGAGCAGAATTATTAATAAGCCACTTTTTAATATAGGTCACATTTTTCAAAAAATCTTCATTAAAAACGTTGCCGTGTCTATTTATTAATAGGTCAAGCGACCCAATGTCAGTGCGGCGCAGCGGTCCGGTGACGACTACTCCCTCGATAAAGCGTCGTCGCAGACGCAAGAAACGATCAGAATGGCCAGTAAAACTAAAACAGTACATAAAACCTTTACAATTTTTTTAATGACTTATTTCTCTCTGAAATAGGTTAATTGAATTAAAAATCAGTTGGGGTGTCTGAGGTTTTGCGCATTTAACGTTAGGTACACGTTGTATAAATACGCTTTTTTTGTAAAGCTCTAATAATTCCTATTTTGGGGTCCTGAAATAGTAAATTTGCAAGTAATAGCGACCAACTTGGATTTAGCAATGGGCGGCCGCTTCCGTGGTAGCTCTCGCTTCGCTCGCTCGGTTTGCGCGCTTTTAGTCACAATACCAACC
Source organism: Eremobia ochroleuca (assembly GCA_949629135.1). Taxonomy (NCBI): domain Eukaryota; kingdom Metazoa; phylum Arthropoda; class Insecta; order Lepidoptera; family Noctuidae; genus Eremobia; species Eremobia ochroleuca. The sequence goes on along the minus strand of OX451386.1, from coordinate 9,712,023 downwards.
TAACCTAACTCATTTGGTCGGGATGTCCTAGCTTAGTCACCGTGATCCATTCAGGTCGCTTGTAGCTTGATCTAGTTTGATCAGGGTATCCTAGTTTAGGTACCAACTGTGAGAGAAGGCCAGAAATAAAGAGTCTCCATTATTAAGAAAAGTGTTCATTTCGTTTAAAAAAAGAGGTATAAGGTCTCTAAGCTTTTAAAGAATAAGTCAAATATTCCCTGTTAGAAAGATTTAGAGGTTCCTCTTTTATCTATTATTCAATCTACGTGAGTTTTACTACCAGTCACATGAATAAATACCTAACTCATGAAGAAAAAACACATTTAATTAATTATATTTTTATTTAAAATTCCTGGCAGTTAACCGCGTAAGTATTCTAAATTATCAATAAACTCATTTGTCGTAAAAAAGCGAGCACATTTTAGCATCAAAACGTTGTCATTATACGGCCATATTATCTTTATCTTTTTAGTTTATGAGAGTCCTTTCTATGATTAAAAACGTTTGTTTTCTGGGTATTCAGTCCATTTAAAACAAAGCATAACGTCATTGCAAAATGTTGTGTCTTTTATTAGAGTTATTTTAATACTGCCTGTAATTAGGTAATAAAGAACGACGAAAGTCATGGGATCGACGGACGACGGCCGGCTCGGTAAACGTGTGTTGATCAATAATTATTGATCAATACAAATAATTATGTACCCTATTAGGTATGTACCCTGTGTACATACCTAATACTACACTTATACCCCCGCCTATACTACACTTATGTTACCAATGTGTCCTATGAGCCCATGGATAACCAGCCTATAATATTCCCACTGCTGGGACACAGGCCTCCTCTCCGAGAGAAGGAGTGGATCGTAATCCACCACGCGGGCCCAGTGCGTTTTGGTGGATGTCACATGTCTTTGAATTTTTGGTTCTAGGCAGTGGTCTCGAACGTCGTAGAGTGAGATCGGTAGATTGGTAGGTATTTGACAAAAAAATACAATATTCAATCAAATTCGTTTATTTATTTAAAAAAAAAAACTTACAGACTAATTTATAACAATCATACTTAAGTATGATTGTTATAAATTATGTGAGCCCATATCGGTAGAAATACCGAAAAATCGGTAGGTTCGAGACCACTGGTTCTAGGACATGCCGGTTTCCTCACGATGTTTTCCTTCACCGTTTTGAGAGCAGTGGTGATGAAATATTTTACACAAAATAAAGCGCGTGTCTCGGTTCGAACCTACTACCTATAATTCGTAAGTCACGGTCGTTACCGCTGGGCCACCGTTGCTCTTTGAGCCCATATGACTCGTAATATAAATAAAATTAGGTAAAGTATGAAAAAATTAATTAGTTTCTGAAACAAAGTAACCTAAATGAATAGCACACATCAAATTTCTTTGTACAGTGTTAAAAAGCCCTACGTTATATAAATAAATTACAAAGGAAGGGTCGCGGATTGTTTGAAAGAGTTACCGTGGCCCTTGGCACAGGCAACTGATGGAACACGGGTGGATTTTAGTCAGTAAAAGTCTGACACACCCTCCTCCTCCGCTTAGAGCGGGAGAAGTTATTTGATAATTTCCCACCAAAAAAAAAATGTGTAGGTACCTATAGAAAAAAAAGTTAGTTCGCCTCATTCGTTGGTATTCAATGGACTTTTGTACGGGAAATTCTTTTCAAAACAAGCGGCGGAATTACTTTGTTTCATTTTTCAGTATACCGTCCCATGCACAGTATCTATACAGTGTGTAAAAAGACCATCCGCGAAGCCGTCGTCTACGCAATCAGAGGGGCGATTCTCGTAGTTCTTATTAAGAACGTTTATAGTGTAATCTCAGTCTCAATCTGTCAAAAATACCTCTAATTCTTAGTGTGGGGCAACGTTAAAACAAAAAAGAATAAATCCCAATATTTTTGACATTGATTGTCGCTGATATGAGATTGCGACTAGATTTTGAACGTTTTTAATTACGGGAATTGACCTTCTGTACATCAAACTAAGTAACTTTGTCTAAAAATAATACCTATATTTTCAGTTTTAGTGTGAAAATTCATTTAAGGTACTGCGCTATGTAACTCACGCAAAACATTGTTCGTATCAGCTTTTCAAAAACTGGGAATTAGCTGTAGCCCGAAACAGAACAGTCATGCTACTGTTTCACGATACTAGTTTCATACGTAAATCCCGCTTTAGATAATGGATAAATAAAAAATAAAACGGAGAAACGAGTAAGAACTTCAATAAAACATGTGTTTAAAAAATCAGCGGCTAAAAGTATAACTCGTATACCTCTCCACAGCGCCTTTCTAAATAACCAGCTGTAGAATTTTGACATTCCAACGGGAACATGTTTATTGTTGAAATCCGTGTTCTCATGTATTATGACCTGTCCAAAGGAATGTCAGCAAAATGTACTTACGAGCTTCGTCCCTGGCACAAAGCGTGTGGCTTTGCAATTGTACTACGGTTTAGTGATGCGCTTGCAGATTTCGTGGGATAAATATCGATGTATCATTTTAATTTTAAGTTCATCAAATTCAAATGAAGGTCAAATGTATGTAATAATATTAATGTAGCAAGTTTCATAATAAGCTGTTTTAATTAAGAAAATGGTGTCTCCTTCGTATCAGCTGTACGCGGTTAGCGCCATGTCTTATCACGATGTAGCCACACTAAACAACTCCTTTATATTTCGCTGAAACTGTAATTAAGAAAAGCTTAACTGTTAATGATATTGTAGATAGTCATATTGTAGTATTGTTCATAGCGAAATAATATTCATCATTATCCTCAGCCCAACTTCACCCACTGCGGAGCAAAGGCCACTCGTTCCTTGTGCCACTGTCCACGCTCCGGTGCCAGCCTCATCCAGGTTTCTACCCACGATGGTAACAATATCGTCCACCTATCTCTCCACGGACACTTCCTCTTCTAGTCTTACTCATGAATATTAGAACCACTTAATTGTGTAGGTAGGCCAAGCCTACACAAAGGCTTTATGGTTTTTGACACAAACTAGAAATAACTCTTGTTTTGTTTGTGGGATAAAAACTTAAAAGTCATCATCTGCCTAGCCTTTTCCCAACTATGTTGGGGTCGGCTTCCAGTAGCTTCGAATACCAGTATTTTACATGAAGCGACTGACTATCTGACCTCCACAACCCAGTTACTGGGTAATGCGATACCCCTTGGTAAGACTGGTTGTCAAAATTTCAGGCTTCTGACTACCCAACAACTGTCAAAGATCCACGAATAACAGCCGGGACCAACGGCTTAACGTGCTTTCCGAGGGACGGAGGGGTCTCGGTATGTAAAGATGGTCACCCATCCACAGGCCGATTGCGACAAGCGTAGCTTAACCTGATCAATCGACCTGTGCGGCTGTTATTATTTAGCGACGGCCCCTCAAAAATCAAAAGTAATAAGTATTAATGTCATGTGTGTGTCGTTGTCGAGAATCGAGCAATTGGAGAGGCTTATGTCCAGCAGTAGAATGCTGTAGGCTGATGAAGAAGATGATGATCATAATATCCCACTGCAGGTCAAAGACTTTAGACACACCCAAAAAAATGCAAGTACAATTTTATCGACACCTTGACCCCATCACTTATGCTAACATACATGTCTAGACAGATGTTGAGTGTGGGCGGCCGTGGGCTCCGTTTGTTCTCGAATACGTTCTATAGGCGTCTGCAGCAGGCTTGAAACTAGCAGCACCTCTATATTGTGCCTACGCATTACCGACTGCTGGGTAATGAAACCGCTACGTCATCGTCGCCACCGTGGTGACGTAACAAACACTTTGAAGTTTTGAAAAAAAATGGCCTCCACTGTTTTTGTTAGGACCTTTTTGTCGTGTTGAAATCACAATAAGGCAAAGATTCTTTCAACCAACAACAAGCTCAACCCTGACATTAGACTTTAGAGAGATGTGCGTGTCTTTGCATTTGATTTTCAAGTGTCGAGCAAAGGAACCTTCACTTGTAACGTGTTCGTTAAACATAACCTGGGTTTTGCCCAAGTCCATCCGGAGATCAATGCGTAACGAAGAATCAACTAGGCCATCCAGCGTCTGCTGCAAGTTAGACACATGCTCCAATGCGTTAGAGAACAATTTCGGGGAAATTACGTCCCCTTGTCTCACCCCTCGACGCAGGGGGATATGTTCAGTCGCTGGTCCTGGACCCGTTTGCACCACAAATCTCTCAATACGTTTAGAGCTTAAGTAGTTTAAAACATCGTTCTGTTTCTGTTAATCGTTTGAAGATGACAGACACAGAATGTTTTTTTAATATGTTTAGCACTAAATGCATTCAATAAATTGTGGCGCAAGCGTGGATTGCGTCTTCATCCCTATACAATTTGGTAATTTGCAATTTTGTAGTGAATTCGTAAAAATCGGTTCATGAATTCACTATTTAAAAAAATTGTCAGCGGTTTTCCTTTGACTCCTAATATCAACAAACTATTATTAAGCAACCCTTCAACCGAGCAGAAAGTCCCCGAAATGATTTGTATATAAATTACCTATGCCTACCGTATACTATTGTGCTCGTACGTATATGTATACAAGTTTACTTTTAGTTGTTGGTAAGGTCGGGTGTTTAATGGATTCCTAACTACGTTTACGTAGCGTTTTATCCGCATAGTAATGAGATTATGTAAAAAAAATCCATTTTGAGCTACGCAGTAACCATCTTGCCAATATTGAATCGCCGAAGTTTGTGTGTAATGTTGAAACCCTTTCCATTATGTACCTAAGGCAAATTTACACAATTTGAGAAGAATGTGAATTTAGGTACTTACTTACCTACTATGTTACAGTATACTATGAACCTGAAATTGTTATTTTTGTTATCTTACACATTTTAAAATCGGTATAGAAGGTGTAACTTAAATAACGCACAACCTCTTAAGGGGTCATTGTACTCATCATTATGAAAATATGAACAACTTTTACTATGGGACCAAACCCGAAATCGCGAAAAAAAAAATCAGCTGTTCCCTACATTTATGTTCGCATAACTCGTCAAAATGTAGGGAACAGGTGACTTTATTTCGCGATTTCGGGTTTGGTCCCATAGTAAAATATGTTCATAATGATGAGTACAATGACCCCTTAAAAGGTTGTGCGTTAATCAAGTTACACATTGTATATAAATAAATGTAAATGTAAATATTTTAAGCTAGTTTAAAATATGTACAAAGTAGTTACAAAATTCATTAAAGTCGATATCAGACCCTACCCTTTTTCTCACACAAAATGAATTCATTAATAAACCGACCCAACGATCCTGCACTCGAAAAATTCAAAAAATGAAATGATAGAAGCAGATGATCGTTAATTTCTGTTTAATTTTGTCGATGTCCTTTGAACATGGAATGAAACAAAAATGAACCTTCACTCGAGTAAAGGCTCCCGCAGACAAGCGCGACGCGACAGCGCGACGCGACACTAGTGGAACAATTTCTATGAAAACTTCGTGTAATTTTTTCTACCAGAATCGTGTCGCACCGTCGCGTCGCGCTTATCTGCGGGAGCCCTAAAGCATCAGAAGGCGAAATCGAAAAATCGAATTGTATCTTGTAATTAAAATCGTTCAAAATCTAGTCGCAATTTCATCTCAGCGACAATCAACGTCAATAACATGTCAAAAATGTAGGTAATTAGAGGTATTTCTGACAGATTGAGAATGAGATCAGACTGTGAACGTTCTTAAAATTCGAGAATTGTCCCTCTGATATCGGCCTACCATAAGGCTACACGATCAACTATATTGCACAATATCACAAATTGTGCCCTGTCTTTGAACGTTTAGGGTTGATGATTGCGTAATGATAGAACAGAAGTTTGAGCGAGTGTACATTTTATTGCACCATAAGTATTGTGAAGGTCTTTGAAACTTATGGCCCGTCAAAATTTGAGTGCTATGGCTGATTCAATCATATTACGCAATATATATATTGCGCAAACATTGTAGATGTAGGAGCCGCCTTAGAACAATTTTAAAAACAAATGAAGATAGCTGTCTTTCCTCGACCAATAGCGAGACATCTAGATGATTGGGTACTACGAGTATAAGAAATCAAACAAAGTGATGATTTAGCTACGTTTATTCTAAGCGAACGTCTTTACATCACTCCCACTATACAGGTTGAAATTGTACTCATCATTGTGAACAAGTTTTACTACGAGATAAAACCTGAAATCGCGAAAAAAAAATCAGCTGTTCCCTACATTTATGTTCGCATAACTCGTCAAAATGTAGGGAACAGCTGATTTATTTTTCGCAATTTCAGGTTTGGTCCCATGGTAAAAGTTGTTAATAATGATGAGTACAATCTCCCATTTCGATTTGTCGCATGTTTTCAATTTCACCCTGTATTATTATCACTGTTTTCTTCCAAACAAAAAAACCTAATACAAATAATTGACACCTCATTCTAAACTCAGTATGTACCTATCTAGATACTAATACCTATAGACCGGGAGTTGGCGTACACAATATGCTAGGTCCCTGACAATTCATCACGCTTGTCCGACTGTGGATGACAGAATGGTATTTCTAGTAGGAAATACCGTTCTGTCGTCATTCTGAATTTGATTAAAATCTTTGATAGATACACAGGATCTATTAACTCGACGATAAATGCGTTTCTTACACCCCAGAGGCGGTGCAACGATTTTTATTATTCAAAGGTCATTGGGCATATCTGACCCGCTTAGCGAAGAGTGGCGGACATTAACCAAAATAGTTTTAAACTAAGGGGAATAATATGACCTTTCATTGCATATAATTATTTAATTAAAAATCGATGGAGAAAATTGTACAGGATCGTTTGAAAAATATATAAAACAAACGGTTTCAGAGGATTTTATTTAATCTTATAAAGGCATAAAAAGAATTCCGATACCATACAGCATGGTGCACGGATGCGCCAATGTTCAGACTGTTCAGAGGCGTGTATACGCTGTCTCTTTCACACATTAGACAGGTAGAACAAGTTTCGTTGCGCTCGCGCACTGTCTCACCGCCCTCCGCGCAGTCCTTCGTCACGTCATATCCGAATGAAACAGTACTATACATATATTATGTTAAACCCGACACAACATGGAAGACAAAGTATAGAAGAGTATTACTGCTCAAGTATACATGGCCGCCGCACTGTCGGGAGCTGCGCCCATATCGCAAGCATAGTTTATTATCTGTCTTGGGCCAGACATCAGGAAGCAACAGATGCACCCGCTGCCTTTTTAAATGATCTTATGCTTGATTTGGATCAAATTTAATAGAAAATATTCTAATGAATTAGCATTTTATTCATCTTCCCTATATCAGTTTATAACACGAATTTTGCGAGATTCCCGTGGCTCACATTAATGTGACTAATGCCATAGTAAATCAGAGCCATATATCAATACACTCTGCTATATTTCGTTTGTGTCCGCCATGGGTATGGTTTCCATACTAAGGTGCCCAATGACCTTTGGATTTTTTTTTTTGTAGTCGTTCGCGACAGTTTTTCTGTTCAAAAAATGAATTTGTATTTTTTTGGGTTGCGATGATTTATTCGCTTTCAAAGCGTTTCTAAACGACTTTCAAATAATCAGCCTACAATGTGCCCACTACTGGGAATCCACCACACGGGCCTAGTGCGGTTTGGTTGATGTCACATGTCTTCGATTTTTTAGTTCAAGGATCATCATGCCGTTTTCTTCACGATGTTTTCTTCATCGTTTTGAGAGCAGTGATAGTGAAATTATTTACGCAAAGTAAAGTGCCGGCGTGCATCAACTCGTAAGTCGGGGCCGTTACTAGGGGGCTACCACTACTCCTCTGACTTTCAAATGCATTGACATAATTCTAAGATTTTCGGTAGCTTATGTCAATCCAATACATTACCATCATTGTTATTGTTGATAAAATGTCACTTTGTCTATCTAGGCCCTCAGGATTTACATACATTGGTGGCTTTAACCAACCTCTTAATAGGTGTTGTCTTTGTGTTCCAACTCTCTTATATCCGTGACCGAGATGCGAGCTCTATCGGATTAACTATCAAAATAGAGAGAGCACTCTAATTGACAAAGGCGCATTCTGGAATGGGTATATCAAAAGAATCTCCAACGAATGTGTGACTTTGGGTAATAACAAGTCACACATACATTGGAGATTTTTGATATACCAAATATCATAATAATCTCCTATGAACGTGTGCCTTTGGGTAATAAATTGAAGAATTGACCTAAATTGTATTGTTTATTGATAAAACCTTTTTATATACTGACAGATAAATGAGTACTCTTTCGTAACATTTACTGTATTATTTTACGAATAACAATAGAATAGGTCAAACGGAACAATAAGGATTTCTTCTAGTGACCATTTTGCAAATTGAATTGAAATCTTAGAACGGAGGCTTGGGTTGTTACTCCGTTGTTGAAGACTAAGTCGTCTAGAAAATCACACTTTTTTATCTTTATATTTTATTTAAGGGTTTTTGTACACTTACTTATGCAACGATATCTGTCCCGTCGTGCTTTTTACAAATAATTACTTACTTCTTAACTAAAAAACGAAACAATAAATTACACTTAAAAATGTAATAATATATAAATACATATATTTATAAAATCAGTATTCACGATCACAATTCATATTCTATGCAGCTACCTCTTCCCTTTATGTGGTCCTTCATGCTTTACGTACATTTAAAAGTAAATGTTGAATGAAGAAAACGTAATGTCTAAACACTTAATAATGAACTCAATTAACGATGTCTTGATGAAATTGATACAACCCTGTAAAAAACGTAAACACATTATTTTTACATTATAATAATAATAATAATAATTGTCAGGAAGTTCCTCTCTCTGGAGCCCTGACTGCCGGTAGCTTGGACCCTGTTTCCGTTACCGGTGGGCTACTATTTTTTATATTTTTAAATGATTTTATATTTATTATATTCTAATATTTAAAAATATAATTTATATGTATTTAATTAAATAAAGGAGATAATAATAATAATATTCCACAACTTTCACACAACGCCATCTAGTCCCAAACTAAGCAGAGCTTGTGCTATGAGTACTAGACAACTGATAAACATACATATATATTTCTAAATACATACATATTATAGATAAACTACACCCAGACAAAGAATAAATGATCAGATCATGATGATTATGTTTTGTCATTAAGTGTCGTTCTCAAAAAAGTACCATTTTCGAAATAAAGTTTTGAAATTGCGGACCAATAGATCATTTTCAATATCTTACCTCCATCTTCAGTTTTTATCTTAGGTACGTAGTCCTTCGATACCAATGAAGAAAACACATACACACAAGTGTAAAAAGTACACGTTTGCTCAGGTCGTCGTTCGGAAATGTTATTTCATACGTTGGTCTGCCCATTTAACACAACACAACAGAACCCGTGTTAGCTAAACCCTGGGTTTAGTCGAACGGCACCATTAAAAACAACGTGCAGCATTAGCTGCAGTTAACTTGGTTTCTCACTTTTTAATTCAAAGTGAGAATCCTTTTTCTTGTAACAGATGGTCTTAAGATAACAATTTAACCCTCAAATTAAACTAGTATAACTTTATTTTAAGGAATTTATATGTTTTAGAAAATACCATTGAAAAAAAAATCCCATTCATTTTATTTTGATCTAAAGTTTTCGCTTGACCAAAAATTGACCAAAAATTGGATGACTCGTGTTTGGATGTACTAACATTATAAATTGTATTTTTAATTTGTTATGCAATACTTACAGCGTGTGCATGAATAATGAATCATGATGCATTAATATAGCTGCTGACGGAACGACCCACATATTTATCAAGAATTTCAAGCCTTTATGATTTGGTATCTTATTAAACGTAAACGTCATCTAGAACATTGACTTACCTTTCAAAGATTCTGATTTTTTTCAGCTCTGTGAACATTATGGACTGATGTAAATTTTAAACTGCTCCATCGCTGTCCTATATCCCTTTTTAAGTTAGAGGCAGTATACATGCCACCAACTAAGTAATTTTTTTTTTTTAATTTAACTTATTGTTGTCCGGGCTTGTATTTTTTGTTGATGGTTGTTTCCGCGAATTTCCCATTGATTTTCCCATTTGAAAAAATACTTGAAAATCTTAAAAAAAATATAATTGTTAACATACTAAATATTTATTACTCTACCATGTCTAGTTTTCTCGGCCTTATAAAGGGTTATTGAAACCGTATATCATTGCCGATTGGTTTCCAAAATCAATTTCAGTAACTCCATTATAATGTCAAAATCCTTCAAATGATTACTGAATGCCTGAGCTACTAATTACTCTCATTAAGAACGAGAATATCCAGATTTCCGATTGTTTCCTTTCATACAAATTGAATGCGGGCTCAAGTAAGACACCCTTGTTAGTTTCGAGTGGCCCAAATTGGGTCGATAGAGTTGTATGGCCTTGACCTTAGGCAGGAGACAATGGGTTGATCCGCGATTGTAAACGTATTGGAAGGCATTGGTGAGTCTTTGTATACACTTACTGTTTTGTCAACGGCCCAGTAGGAATATTGCTTTCCTGAAGACTGGAGTTTCGAGCTTCTACAGCTTCGCCTCGAATAGTTTGGTACCGTATGTATTCTATTTTGTTTGGTTGAATACGCTATAGGAAAACCATTTGAATTCTATGGTGCGATTCCTTACACTTTACACAGGATGAAAATAGCAGTGGAATGGCGTAGGGGAGACCGAGGAGGGTTGTGACAATTTTTACTTAAAAGAACACATCTCAATAAAAAAACACACCACGATTATGAACTCTTTGCCTGAATGTAGCTCAATTCTTACTCTTTTGAAAGCAGTCATCAGAGTCAATGGAAGTTATAAGGTTTCTGAGAAAATCCACGAAAACCGGAACTACTACCTTTGTCACAACTCTCCTAACACCGAGGTAAGTTGTGACAGGTACCAAGGTAAGTTGTGACAGCTGTATATCTAGACTATATTTGAAACATAAAATAATTTTATAGGTATTATAAACAAAATACATGATTTTATTTTGCATAAAAGTACTTTCATTATCATTAGGCAACATTTTAGGAACTACAATAACATGAAAGTAACATAACAAGTATTAAATCTTTTGTAAGTAAAAATGGCATCATTACGAGATCAGCTGGCTTAAAGTCAGTCAAAAATCTTAATCTAATCTGATAAACAATTATGACAGACGTCCCCAGTGCAATCTGCGTGAGATCAGCCTTCGTATTCCAGGCACTGAACCCACTAAGGCAGCGAGTGTATGACTAAACGCCGACAGACACTACGCTGACACACTGAACACCAACAAGACTTTACTTCGACGGGACTCTTCGCCGACAGGACACTTCGCCGACAGAGCATCAGCCTTTCGTGTATAATTGTTAGGCATTCTGAAACAAAAAATAGCAAATTCAGCATGCAACAGCAAACTACATGCCCAAAAATGTTCCTGACAAAAAAGTCATTTTAGACAGATTTTAATTGCCGAATACTTTTTATGTCAAACTTAGGTTTTAAGAATTGACTAAAATAAACAAACACATGTATACATAAAAAAGAACACTGCAAAAAGCATGTAAAATAAGCTAACTAGAAAATAAACTGAAGTAGGAGAGTTGTGACAGCGTGTCACGACTCTCCTAGGTGCCAAAAATCACGACCTGGTCAGAATAATAATTCTTGATTTCGAAACAAGATGCAAATACAGCAAGACAATGCCACGCTTTGAAACTTCAAAAACCACACAATATAAGCAAAAATAGAATAACCACATGTATGTAATATGTCACGATATAAATACAATCAAAATTTTGATAAAAAACTTACTTTTCGTTTTTTTTTCCATGCAGACGTCGTACTCACGCAACCGCTTGTCGTGCGCCTCCGGCGCGTGATGCGTCAAGTAGGGCGCCTCTAAAGAAACAATCGTGCGCTGTTGCCAGCTCGCTAACTGTCATAGGTTCCGAGAAATCGTCTTTGTCACAACTCTCCTCTGTTACAACTCACCTCGGTCTCCCCTACCACACATAAAAGACAATTGATTTCAATTCTTAAGGTCTTTCATTTTGACAGTTCAGCTACGTTAATTGCGTTATTCTTATTTATTTATTTATTTTACCATTTATGTACACACATATATAAGGTCCCATTAAAATAGTTGGACAAATTTTAATACAGCGTTCAGTACGTCTAACCAAAGATATCCAAGCAAAAAAAACAATGATTAAAGTGATTTTATTTTGATCGAAAATAATAAATTGTTCGGCACCACAGCCGGCACTCTAGAATAAACCCATCCTTATGGGTAGGTACTTGCACTCGGGCGGCCAGTACTGTTAGGGCCGACACATATGGCGAGGTGCTTGCCATTGTGAGCCTTAAAATAAAGTCGAAAATAAATAACCTAAGACGCGCAATTTGAAAACAGGCTAATATTGGGGGTGAATAAACTTTCCTTGAACACATGATTATGAACCGTCTAGGTACGAAAAGAAAAGATTCTAATTTCCCATCACACTTTACCAGGCTTTGGACTGTCTAATTGCGTGCTGAACTGTTATCAAAGTATTAAAGCAAATGCAGAAAGTTGTAAACAAACAAGCGCGCAGTGGATACAATGTAGTGTTATGAATCTTTTTTATTTATGTAAAGCTGAATCAGTCATGGTTAAAAATTAGAATCAGCCCTATTTACAATAATTAATATAAATACTACTTACTCTAAGACGATAGGTGGATAGGTACGTAATTACATTCATTGTTGAACGTGCCTACCGTTTTGAGCGATGCACTTGCGAGCGCGTTTAATTTCTTTGCACTATTAAAAGAGTGTCACTTTCACTTTTTATTGTTTCAAATGCGAGGGTGATTCGCGTACATAGCTCATTCACGCTGGCTATTAAGTGTCCATTTTCACCGTACAATAAATCTTTAGCAAGACCCCAGAAATAAAAATCAAGCGGAGTCAAGTCCAGGCTCCTAGCAGGCCACGGGACAGGACCACCCCGACCAATCCACCGGTCTCCGAACCGAGAATTGAGATAGTCTCTTACGTTTCTAGCGAAGTGTGCTGGCGCGCCATCATACTGGAAGTAGAGGTCACGCCAGACTACCAGGGGTACATCTTCTAACATTGTTTCAACATCGTTACGTAACAAGTCTATGTACGTATTATTGTTTAAACGGTTAAGAAACAGGCCCTAAAACTTTATTGTCTAGCACTCCTACCCACACATTTACACTAAACCGTGTTTGGTAATAGTCCGGTCTCACTTTATTTGGGTTAATAGTTGTCCAGTAATGGGAATTATGTATGTTAAATAACCCAACACGTGTAAAAGTACATTCATCAGTCCAGAGAATGTGACGTTGGGGTTATTGCAGTAGCCAGCTACAAAATGTTACTTTGTTCAGTTCTTGCACACGAGTGCAATGATATGGGTGGTGGCCTTTATCACGAAGGAGCTTCTTCCACACGTAAAAATCGCTGACGTTGAATACACGACCGGCATCGGCAGTGCTCGCCGTGGGGTGTATTCTAAAGAAATCTAAAACGTCTTCTTCAAGGCACACCGGATAGCGCGGTCTTCCTGCGTCAACCGCTGGTGGCATGAAGGTGCCACATTCACGATGGCGCTGTACTGCTCTCAGGATTATGGTGAGGCTCGGCCGCCTTCCAAATCTTTCTTGATAAAGGATTTGGGCTTGTCGTAAGCTTTCGTTGCACTCACGATAACACAGGACCATTTCCAAGTATTCTTGGTTGCTGTACGCGTAATAAGGCATTGTTGTCGATTGTGATAACTACGTAACAACACACACGCAGACTTTCATGTAACATGTTCTGTTGGCTCGGTTGCGCGACGAAAACTGAAATGGCTTCATTGTCAATTTGTCATATTTTACGTCAGCGGCCCTTCGCCCCGGGCATCCCTGCGGTGAAGGGCTATGTTAGAGTGAGATGGCATGAGTTGAACAATGAAACCGGCGGGTGGTGACATGGCCACGTGCGCCTGGACCATTATTTCGTAGAATCAGAATTTATGAGATAGCAGACATGGATGTGTTTATGCATTGGGTAACCAAAATGTTTAGTGCATTTTCGCTAACTGATTTTTTTTTTTTTTAAAGTATCTAATGCATTTTTCTTATTTTTTTTTTTACCATTGTCCTTATTTTGGTGGTCTGAATGATTTGTAAAAGTTTGTCCACCTATTTTAATGGGACCTTATATACAACGTGTAACGTTAAATGCGCAAAACCTGAAAATAGTTTGATCAGAAGAACGAGCAGAATTAATTGAACCACTTTTTAATATAGGTCACATTTTTCAAAAAATCTTAATTAAAAGCGTTGCCGTGTCTATTTATTAATAGGTCAAGCAACCCACCGTCAGCGCGGCGCAGCGGCCCGGTGACGACTCCTCCCTCGATAAAGCGTCGTCGCAGACGCAAGAAACGATTAGAATGGCCAGTAAAACTAAAACAGCACATAAAACCTTTATAGTTTTTTTAATGACTTACTTTCTCTGTGAAATAGGTCAATTGAATTAAAAATCAGTTGGGGTGCCTGAGGTTTTGCGCATTTAACGTTACACGTTGTATAAACAGACAAGAATAACGCAAATCTCTTCCAGCACACCTGCGATAGGACAATAGAGAGAGAGAGAGAGATGTAGACAGCGTGTGAAAGAGTAAAGGAGATTAAAAAAAAAATCGTGAACTCACTTAATGAAACTAAACAAATACTGTGAGAATATACATAAATACAAATAAACATACTTCTTGTAGAGCTAGCGATTTTTTCAAACCTATTTAAATTATGAATTTTCCTTGAACCCCTTGGATTTATGACTGATAGTGTCTAACGCAATAAGGGTGCAAAGGATGCCAATAACCTTAGTAAAATAACGCTAATAGTTGACTGTTTTTCAGTTGATGTTGTATACAACGTGTAACGTTAAATGCGCAAAACCTGAAAATAGTTCGATCAGAATAACGAGCAGAACTAATAGAACCACTTTTTGATATAGGTAGGCCACATTTTTCAAAAAATCTTCATTAAAAACGTTGCCGTGTCTATTTATGAATAGGTCAAGCAACCCAATGTCAGCGTGGCGCAGCGGCCCGTTGATGACTCCTCCCTCGGTAAAGCGTCGTCGCAGACGCAAGAAACGATCAGAATGGCCAGTAAAACTAAAACAGCACATAAAACCTTTACAATTTTTTTAATGACTAATTTCTCTCTGAAATAGGTCAATTGAATTAGAAATCAGTTGGGGTGTCTGAGGTTTTGCGCATTTAACGTTACACGTTGTATAAGGCTGCACCCTTATTGCGTTACACACTATCACTATTAGTTCTTGTCTACAGCTTATGATGATTTCATCATATTGACTCAATCACATGCTTACCCTTATAGCTACGTACTATATCTACTTATCAGTCCCATAATTTTCTCTCTTTCCATTCAAGCAGCTGAATCACGAATGGTTTTCCGCGCCAACAGCTTAGCCGTGAATAATTGAACACGTAGGATATGCGTACGATCAAATTATCCGCCTCATGTAAATTTTCCATTTTACTCCATGAGTTAACGGAAATCATAGTGTAGCTTGGCTTAATATTTTCATGGAACGGTTAGCACTTGCTGGTGCAAGCCTCTCTTTAATATTTATTGTATGAGTAATAAAAACTTTTTTATAAAAAAAAAAACAACCGACTTCCAAAAAACACTACAAAGTGAAAAATAACTTTAGTTTCGGATGTCGGTGTCAATAAAAGAAAATAACGCGCCTGTGCGGGAGAGCCTTAAAAAATAAATAAAATGTCAGCACTCCAATTAGGACTGATAATTCAATCTACAGATAATTTTTATTCGTGGAATAAAATTGACGTCTGACAGTTTTTGTATGGAAATACTGTCAAAAATTCCAAATTTTTCCTCCCATAAAATTATCTGGCGTTGGCAAACTCAGCTCTTAGAAAAACACAGAGTACAGTTTCGCAAACTTTATTCTTAATTTTGTACAATATAATCAATATTCTTATAATATAACAGCTTTTCCATTAATCATTATAATTTAGCTACGATATTTACAACATTTTAACTCATTTCCAACAACCTTGAGCTTATTTCAATGTAATCTTATTGTTAACGTGTATTTTGTACCTAAGTAAGCTACGACAAAAATATCAGAGATTTGCTTTATTACAGTATCGAATTGATTCATTTGGTAGACAGCATAGAAAATAGGTTAAATGTTACAGAATTTTCCACATTTTCAGGGTTCCGTGGTCAACAAGGAACCCTTATAGTTTCGCCATGTCCGTCACACCCCGTCCGCTAAATGGTGGTTTTTGAAAATATTCACGGTAGTAGATATGATATATAACGAAGTTAAAAGGAAAACTGTCACAGCTAAGTAGGTTTTACAAGTTTACGAGTACTAGTAGACCAACTTCCATTTGCAGTTGCAATGTATGGGAAAACATGATTCAACTAGAATGTTACGTTTGTTCTTGGGATAAATTCATTCCAACTACGGAACCCTTTATTGTGCGTGGTCCGACACGCACTTGGCTGGTATTTATGTTTGAGCTTTAATCTGCCAAAACGAACCAATGCACATCAAAATTTTTGTCAGTTTTCCGAAGTACCTAACCGTTTTGCTAGTAAGTATTTTGGATAATTAACGCAGTTTTTTTTTTCATATTTTCAAAGCGAGTTTCCGTTTTATACATAATCTAATCAGGCTATAATGTTTCACACAGGCCTCCTTTCGGTGAAAGGGAGTGGGCCGTAATCCACGACACGGGCCCATTGCGGGTTGGTAGAAGTCATGACATGTCTTCGAATTTTTGCTCACGACGTTTTCTTTCACCGTTTTGAAAGTAGTGGTGTTGAAATAATTTTACAAAAAGTAAAGCACCTGACTGGGTTCAAACCTACGACCGTAAGTTGCAGCCGTTACTATTGAGCCACCACTGCCCTTTGGATGAAGGTATATACAGCGTGTAACGGAAGGGGGGTATCAACCCTGAAGGAGGTGAATGTGCTCATGAAACTCAACAACTTTCCCCAAAGAACATAGGTCGAAATATGAAAAAAAAATTTGGCCCTCCCATAGTAAATCCATCAGCTGGTAGTCAGTTTTGTAAGGGAGGGCCTAATTTTTTTTTCATATTTCGACCTATGTTCTTTGGGGAAAGTTGTTGAGTTTCATGAGCACATTCACCTCCTTCAGGGTTGATACCCCCTTTCCGTTACACGCTGTATAATATATCGAACTGATTTTGATGGATTGCAGATAATATATCACAACTGGAATATTGGCTTTGTTTGACGCAACGCAACCCCTATATTTTCGATTAAAACAATCAAATTATAACTGAACTAATGAGAGATTATAGGTTAATTCAGTTATAATTAATGAGACATTATGGCTTGGTTCCTTTTGGCAGAACTAAGTTGGTTTTTAGAGAAAAAAGCAGCATCCTGAGAGAATAATCTGTCAATACAAATGAATATCATCGGTAATGGAATAATACTGCATAAACAAGACATATTAATCTATAATACTGTTGTGATAACACTGTTTTACATGAGAACATTCAACATAATTATGATCTACTCGTTAACAAACATAATTATTATCATCTATATTATGCCATCTCTAATATCATGTTGCAATATTCAACATCTTAATTGACATTTTCAAATGTTTGGCACAATCATATTACTAGATTATAAGCAATCTGCATTCGCAATTTTGTTTCCAAACATGTACATAAAAAAATATGAGTTTTTGGAAAAATAACCTTAATATACACAATAAAGTTCAGTTTATGCTACAACTTCAACATGTTTTAAGAATATTTCAATAGCACTAGTAATTCTGAAATCAACTTAATTTGCACCATAATTAAGTCGGTATTTGTTTAACTTGAATTAAGGTCAATTGGAAACATGAATCCGAATAGACCTTGGGTACATATTTTTAAAGAAATCTTTAAAGGTCTTTCGACAAAGGCAAAACAAATAGATATCAGATTTGGTAAAGATATTCCACAAACTCACTAAAATACACAAGGCTATATTGTGTTTCTAAAAAACGTAGCCCCTTTGAGCAGAAAATAAATAATAATTATGTCAGAGAAGATCTACGAGTATTATATTTCAGTTCAATCGCTACGCATTAAATATGTATTTACATACATAGTTTACGACATTATAAACAAAAGAAAGACGCTACCAATGCTGATTACTAGCGAAACAGGATGAACGTCAAAATGGACACGTAAATGGTAATTGTCTTCAGAATACTCGTTTAATTTCAAAATACCAGAGGTCTTTCTTATTTTATAAAATGTACTTAAACCTAAATAACTTCAATACCTACCTTATGCGTGATTTCACTGACAATGACGGTCAACATTCATACTAAAAGTAAGCACGAACAACAGGACCACCTTTCTTTAAAACTTTAAAGTTTGTGCAAGTAGTAGTGGTATTTCTAAAAGTTAATTCACGGCGAAAATAGTTTTCCCTATCTCAAAAGCATGTCGTCGTTGCATTCAAAAAGTCGGCTCATTTAAACTTTAAGCTTTCTGTTATCTGTACCGGCTAGTCCCTGCGCTCTCCATACTTCAAACTTCAACATTTGGTACCTTACGTATATTTATTACTTTATCCACTATCCATTTCTAACAGAGCCTTATCACATTCGAGTCTAAATAAAGTCTTATCCATATATTTACCAATTTCTTGCTTTTGCAATCTCTTATGTGATAAGGGTCGATTTATGAAAGTTTTATACAGAATATTTTTATCGTCTAAAAAGTGCGGCACAGTTTGAGTTTGGCACATGTTTTAATTTAGCACATTCGTTGGCAGAAGACTTTGTTTCATGTAACCCTAGTTTGCTGCTGTGCCTCTAAATGGGGGGTTTGAGCGGCGTGTTGCCGACGTGCAGGTTGTTGAGCTGCGGCAACAAGATGGCCGCCGTTGATATTGCCGTGACGAGCACGAAGACAGCTAGGAGGGCCCGGTCAGCAACCACTGCCACCTGCGAATTGCCATTCAGTTAATAATGTCGCTCAAAGTTCAGCATGCAAAAGGTCCCAGGCGCACTCTAAAGTTTTAGAACATCCTCAAACATTAATTTCTGTCGTTGGGTAAAGTTTTTCCTCCAACTACATGGATTTCATATCAACAAGGGTTTATCTTATCAACCTACATTTCTTTGCAGAGCTTTAACATTCAGTTATAAAAAATACAAGATGTTAATTTGGAAGAAAACAAATACGATATGTCGAGAAGTACCAGGCTTCCAGGCTTCTCGGCAGCTGAGAGCCTGCTCGAAAATCCGTTTTAAACCGCGCATCAAATAAAAATGCTAGGGATTACTAGAACATCAGTTCTAAGCGAACGATTTGCATCACGTTTTATTTATTGTCCAACAAACGCCTGCGAGTATCAAGTTCGCACACAGTAAATTGGCCAATTAAGAAACTCGAGTGATACGAGTACGCGTCTAAATCGGTGTTAGAATATGAGTTCAGCACTAATTTTACCCGCGTATTATTCAGGGAATATAAGACTATTTATAACAGAGTTTGATGAATAAATTGTGGTTGTATTAATGTTAGAGACGATTTAGCCTTTATTTTAGATAATTTAATGCTAACACAATTTTAAGTAATTGGCAGAGGAAATTAGGAGATACAGCAGGTTTGTCCATTTCGACCAAATGGCCGAAATGGACAAACTGTATATACATTACATTTTCATTTTCTCATTGTTTGTCTTATTTCTTTTTAGTATATTCATGTATTTATGTATACTTATTTGTGCTTAATATTTATATTTAATTAGGTATATACATTATATTTATATTTAAAATATTTATTCCTCAATTTTCATGATTGCACCTACTACTGTTTGTCTTTGCATCACCCAAAGGTTAACTGGTAGAAAATACATATAGCATTAAGTCCGCCTCTGTAAATTTATGTGCTTGAAGTGTTAAATAAATAAATAATTAAATTTATGTAAGTATGGAATCCTTTGGTAAAACGTGAACACAATAGTATTTTTTCTTACACATCAAAACTAGCAATATATGCTCCCTTATACTATTACAAGCATGTGGAACATGCAGGAACGCCACAAATAACTCGGAGGTACCCCGTATGAGAATGCTCAGTGCGGAGGCGTGTCGACCATTATTAAAATATGAGTAAAAGCATGCATGCTATTCCAATATAAGAAGGTAAATAATAAAAATAAATAGTAATAACGGTGGATTTGGTTTAATATCGCTTTTTATTTAGCTCCCATGAATTTCTGCTTTGCTTTCTTTGTCGTCGAAATATCATAATTCTTATCAACAGTAGCGACTCAACTACATATCCGGCCCTCAGCTATACGGATTCGAGTTATACGGAATCGCGATTACCCGGACTATCTACCACGATCAATCAGGATCAATAAGTGCATACATCGTATGTTTATTATATATATTATACATATATGTTGTATTATATTGTATCTCTTAATAATTTCTTAATAAAAAATAATTTTCGTTGATATGTATTTATTGTTTTTAATAAACATATAACATTATGTATGTACTACATATGCACAAAACTCGCTTTTTTTTTCATCCATTCAATTATCCGTATTTTCGATTATTCGAATCCCTAACGACAACAATTAGTCCGGTTAATCGAGTTTCTACTGTATGTACTTATTGAACATTTATTGAAAGATTCAGAAGAAGAGTAAATATTAATGTGGTACTCGTATAGATGATGGTAGAACATGGTAGACATTTAATGGGTTAAAGCTTTTTGGGTTCGTAGGTAAACAAATAACCGGTTTGTGCATCTGTGTGTAGGGCAGTCCATTGTGCAATGTGCATAAACTCCAATACGATGACTGAAATGATCATGGAGATTTTAAATTTAGTCTTTGGCGGGTAACACAATATCTCCGCCGCAAAACCATTGCAGCGAAAACTCAGTAGTTTCGCCATGACTTGTGCGTTATACGACAAGCGAACTACCTGTTCTAACGCATAGATTAGATTATGATTCTATCTCTTTCCCCCCCCGACTTCGCCAATCCTGCTCGGAAGACAGTGCATCTACGCGCTCAGCCCGCTATTTTGTTACTGTGCTGCGTTTGTATTGCACGTATCTGTGACAGTCAAGTTTATAAAGCGAAACTTCCATTTTCAGAGAGGGGTTCCATTTTAATTAGTTTTTTATTGACATGTAAAAGTGTTTGTATGTACAAACCTACTTACAGAAAATAAATGATTTATCATTTAATTATTGGGCATTTTGATAGCATGCATACTAAAAGCAACAAAAAAAACACAAAAAATAACAAAATAACATTATATTTTAAATCATTGGCGAGCCCAAAAAATTAAAAAAAAAATTGTTCTCCCATACATTTTCACTGTGTCTTTTTGCACTGTTCTATAAAACTGTTGATTTTTTTTTTTTATAACCGTCAAAATATTTCTACGCTATCATGTCCTGAATTATTTTATATGCTGGAATCATGTCCTGAATTATTTTTGGTAAGATGTTAAAATTGGATGTAACTTCGTGATGTATATTTATCGAGATTTTAGTATTTTGTGTAACTCATAGTTATTATTTTTATTTTATACCTCATAATCTGCCTAGCCCTTTCCCAACTAAGTTGGGGTCGGCTTCTAGTCTAACCGTATGCAACTGAATACTCTGACCTCCACAACCTAGCTACTGGGTAATACGATATCCCCAGGTAACACTGGTTGTCAGACTTTCGAGCTTATGACTACCCGTATCGACTGTCAAAGATCTACGAATGACAGCCAGGACCAACGGCTTAACGTGCTTTCCGAGGCACGGAGGGGTCTCGGTATGTAAAGATGGTCACCCATCCACAGACTAACCGCGGCAAGCGTAGCTTAACCTAATCGATCGACCTGTGCGGCGGTTATTATTTAGCCACGGGACCCTCGCCCCCCCCCCCCCTTTATTTTATACCTAAGTCTTATCAATTTTATGAAAAATCTAATTGAAGTTAGGCTATTTTGGTTACTTCCCGCTCTTAAGCGGTTTCCCATCATTATTTTCACGGTGGAAGTGTGCTAAGGCTCTCCCATGATCAGCCTATAATGTTCCCACTGTTGGGATACACAATTTATTTTTCATTTTCTTGTCATCTTCTTCGCTACTTTTACATGTATTCTAGTCAGAAATGGCACGTATCATCCTTCCACCCTTAAAGATTCCATTCCTTCGAGTTATGTATCATTTTGTCACATTAACGGCTTTCTCCTTCTCCTACTTCCAAGGGACAGTTTTGAGCATTGCTACCGTAAAGATTAATTACATAAGATAATCGATTCTTCCTTTGCGTTATACCGTAACGGCAATGGGCGTTTTATACTAAGCGCAAATGGAAGAACCTACACCATTATGAAGTAGGTTATCGTTTTTCGTAAGTATCATGTAACAGAACGACTATTGCACGGTACTTACGAAAAATAATACTTCCATTTATACGTTTAAATTGTACAAACGCCAGCACATCAAGCTACTATAATCTGTCAAATTTCTTTAATAGATTTTCAACTTTATCGCTAAAGTATAAGATTCAAAGTTGATTGGGAAAAATTAAGAGTTTCGGGTAGCTTGATATGCTGGCGTCTGTTTCAGCGTCGGCGTATGTTTGACAGGGATGGCCAGCGCCCTAATTGCGTAACACACTTTCATTTACAATCTAAATTATGTTGAAGGATATTGCTAATCCATTGCTTCATATGTTTGAAAAATGTGTCTGGTTAACAACGTAAATAACGCTATGAATGTAGTTGAACTGTCAAAATGAAAGCCATTGCTACTGTTAGTGAGTTACGCAACTTTCTCTTCACATTAAAAGCGTTTTCCGTAAAAGTTTTAATTAAATATGGAATATTGCAATAACACGTGTTTATCAATATTCTTATCAGCCAAGCCTTTTCCCAATTATGTTGGGGTTGGCTTCCAGTCTAACCGGATGCAGCTAAATACCAGTGTTTTACATAAAGCGACTGCCTATCTGACCTCTACAACCCAGTTACTGGGTAACACGATACCCCTACCCCTACTAATCAATATTATTATGATATACTTACGGCTGTGCAATATTATTTTATTATGATGAAATGTTCTCACGAAAAATCAAAACTTTTATCAGTAAGTATGCCTGATCGTGACATTTTCTGCGTTAAATTGATGGAAAAGTGTTTTGCAAGTATAATTTACGATATTTATGGTAATTTAAATATTTATGAAAAATATCGAATTCAAACTCAAACTTATCAAGGTTTTTTTTTTATAAATTAAACATGGGTCACGTTTAAATATTGAATTTCTATGACAATACCTCATTGAAGAATACCTCTATATAAAGCATTTTTGGATTTTATCAAGTATTTCATAATTCTTATTTTTTTTTAATAAAGGTGGGATGGAGTATACAGAACTTTTATTTCACAGCATACAAACACAATTTGCGATTCCATTGTTTATATTACACAAGCAAAACATTCTTATACCATCATACATAATACAACACAATAAGTACACTCTTACTAAAAGAATATTTTGCAAATTGATGATTTTGTGAAACCGAGAGCATATTATGTGCATATTATTATGCATTTGTAGAGTACTGTTTTGTCCAAAGAAATTTAAAAATAGAATTTAAAAAAGTCTTTATTTTATCTGAATGTCCTGCATATACTATGCACTGCACTTGACGTCGAGTACCGAGTTTGGTTGCGCGTGTCGTCACGCCACCCGTGGTTGTTATTCGCACTAATGCGGGTGTTGCGAGAGGCGCGGGTGAAATCAGATTTTAACCTGGCATTAGACCCGCTCTTAATTTTACACAAAACCCCTCACATTCCTTTGTTTCCGAGAGCCTTTCATTTCTGTAACCATCTCGTCACAATGGCTTGCACGACTACGATAAATTATAGTCACGTCGAACAACTTCGGCCCAACGCCAGTTTTTAATTTGTCGCCAAAATTATCCCTATCCGAGTAATCAAGAATCATTAATCTTTTTTTTTTCAATACCTAACTGCTGATTGGAAGCGGTGTGGGCAAAAAGTTACGATTTATTACTAGCTATGGTTTTTGTGTTTCTATGTTTCACAGTTTCACCACCATACATTTTAATGAAGGCTTAATTGGCTTGTGCAATTTATGTATTTACAGTATCATGTCACACTTTTATTTTTTATATTTAATATACAAGTAACAATGGACTCAACACAATATTTCTTAACAACTATTTTAGTAAGTTATCCTACATACTTGACCTAACACTGGTTTATAGTCAATGAGTGACAGTGAGTTTCCCTACTACAAGCTCAATACCGATGTGACAGCAGTGATTCACACACAAGCAGTCGAGAATGCTTGCGATGCATACTTTAATTTAACCTATTTATGTTTTATCATGCAAAGAAGTAAATCAATTGAAACGAAATTAAATAAAGCTGTTTTTTTTCCATTACCTGAACCATTAACGTACAGACGCCAGCACATCAAGCTACTACAGTCTGTCTAATTTATTCAATAGATTAACAACTTTATTGCTAAAGCATAAGGTTCAAGGTTGATTGGGAAAAATTTACAGTTTCGGGTCGCTTGATGTGCTGGCGTCTGTACTATTATTAAGATGTTTCAGTAATTACGACCACGACCTAAAATAATTTCGAAAAAAGTGATTAAGTTCTCTGTAAGTATATTAAGTTTCACGTCATCAGAAACGATCAAACGACAATTTTGCTGTGTGTGTGAAATTACTGTATTAATATTTAGATGAGAGCACTATGTAGCTGATTTTAAGTGAACTGCCGGTCTATTCTGTAATCCGTCGGTCGATTCTGTAAAAATCTCACCGTGAAATCATAAGTGAAGTGAGCTTGAAGTGAGCAGTGTCAATAGTGTTAATCCCTAATGACAGCTGAATCCACGCTCACTTCACCCAAGTTTTCACGGTGAGATGGTTACAGAATCTCACGGCTGCTGTTATTTCAGTTCTTATGAGGAATAAATTCTCTTTATATCTACATTATAATGTGGACCCCCGTGCTAATAGAGACAGAGGGCGCCTTCTTGTTTTCATCGGCTCGGTTTCGACAAGTCTTAGTGCGGGTAATCTCTTGCCCTTAGTATTAAGCAAATAACAACAATCTTATTGTCTAGTTGCCTGTAGTTTTTGTATTGTTTTTTATTTGTTTCTATACTGATTTAGTGTTTTGTTCGTAGTTTAAAAGTGCCTGTCTCTAGCTAGACCCACTCTTGTACCCGACATGGCTAAGCAAGGGGCTTACATATTCCCTTAAATTAAAAAAAAAAGGTAAAAATTCAGAAATAAAAGCTCTAGAATACTGATTTATTTCCTAAGCCTGATAAGAACGGCAAAAATCATCATTGCATCATTGTTAATCAGGATTCGTGGGAGTGCCAACGGCATACTGAAGGTGATCGGGGATAGGCTGGACGGCATTTTCCTGGAGTATTGGACCCGTATGCACAGCTACGGGTCTGATACTGCAGGAAAATACATGAATTAAATTGTATTGTATTGTAGGTTTTATTTTGTTTGTTTTTAATTAGAAGTAAGTACTTACATAGTTACGTAAGTTGTATCACTAACAAAATATGGAGCAAGTTTCCGAAATAAACGTTTTATTATTATTATTATTATTAAAAATGAAAACGTCGGACGCGGGCTTGACATCTATACCATTTCATTAAATGTTAGATATGAACCTCCAGCTAAGGTGAACTTTTTAGATAATGTCTACAAAATGTTGGAGGCTTGAGCAGTTCACAGGTTAAAACAATAAAAAGTTTATGATATTGACCTGAACCAAAACCCGTCTACGATATTTTACGGTGAAACCTTCTGGAACTCACGATATTTCCACAATGTTCAGGTTATATTGTTACGACAGTTGTGAAACTGACCGAGAAGATAGTTAATTTTGACAGTAACTGTAGATACCAGATATAATAAAACTTATTGTTATTTCCCAAGGTAATTACTTATTTTTGTTATGAAAATACTAACGAACCGAACTAATATACAATACACTGTGTCTGACAATAATATAGTGGCTTCCCTTGTTCACAAACTAAACTAAAATTATGTTCAGTGCATCTTTTTCTTTCTATTTCATTCAGAAAAGGACAGAAGATACATTTTAGTTTAGTCCTGTCAAATTAATCAGCGCCTGACGTAATTTGACGTATTTTTGGTAGCCAAATTTTTAATCGCGTCTAAACTTGTCTATGGAGTATCTTAATTTGACAGGACTAAACTAATATTTATCATCTGGCCTTTTCTTAATAAAATAAAAGGAAAAAAAATGCTTTGAACTAAAATTTAGTTTATTTTGTGACAAGGGAATCGGCGCCAATGTTACAATATTATGATTACGTTTATTTAATGTATCTCGGTAAATTACCATTTGTCTAATACAATACTATCTATCGGACATAATAAGGTTTGGAGCGATTCTTAATTAGGATCGAAAATATTTATTAAGTATCTTCTCTGTACGTATTGCGAGGTAACTCCATCACAAGTATCCTTATAACTTACCGGAGCTGCCTCAATTTTGTGCTATAGAACAATATTGTATGAGAAACAATAAAAAAAAAAATATATATTTTGTTATTGTGTATTTTGACACTCGTATTAACCCACTTTCTTGAACACCATTATAACATAACGTTGATTATCGTGCCCTTATGCCAATTAATTTAAGGTCGTTGCATTAATGTATCTTCCATCATCCATATTAGGTAGTTTACGCAGACTTATTTCTGCCTGACCTGTCCCATGTTGCTTGGGATCAGCGTTTATCTTTTGAATTCTTGTCTTCATCAGTTGTCCCGTTTTGATTCACTGCCTTTTCAATATCATGATCACACAATCCAGCCATCGTTCTCTTCTTTTGCGTCTTTTTCTTTCTTTCTTTTATTTATTTCTCCTTCATCGCAGTGTTTTGCTTAACTATAGAAAATTATTTTTGTCAATGTAACTTGTATAATTTTCACCTGTTTCCACTCTATATTAGCGCGCTCCAGTCGTTCATTGGCGGCCACCCGCTGTTCATGCCGGGCCGCGGCTTCGCGCAGCGTGCAGCCGCAGCAGGAGCACCGCGGGCATGCGTTGACGCAGCCCGACTCGGCGACCGCGTTGGCAGCGGGCGGCGGGCCATTGCCGGGTACAGTTGCCAAGTTTGCTGTTGCTCCACCTGCACAATACAAAGACCACTCTGTTATTCTGGGCTCCTGGTAACAGACAAGACTAATATTACTTACTTAGGCGAGAAATGTTTTCAGAGTCCGTGATGAAAGAAAGGATTACAAAGGATACTAGCTGAGTTTTGCGAAATAACTAAATATATCATGTTACATTTAACCTTGAAAATAGAAATAGCAACAGTATAGCAGTGTTGAACTAAATCCAAATCTTTGTAGTAAACACCTAAATAATGTTAGCTTTTCTAAGCCTAAAATCGAGTCACGTTTCAATTATAAACGCCGACAAAGATACCTATTTATTTAGCCTTTCTCACGAAGTCACGATTACATCCTAATAATTGAAAGTCACGTACACTTTCGGGCAAGTGATCTTTATTTTACGATTTACGGGGGTTGATATTGATTTACTACCATCATCAAATTAAAATGTCAAGTTATTTGAAATTATAGATTTATTAACTTCTGTCCGTGACTTTGACCTTGAGTTGCAAGTTAAAAATGGTATCGCTTGTATTTGTTGAGATTTTTTAGGTAACGCAAGGTAAGTATCGCCGAGTATATCGAATTCACCTTGAATTAATTAAATAACGACTTTAACTTGTCAGATCTCAAAAACGAGAACTATGCTCAATTTGGAATTTTGATTATTTTAAAATATACCATAAACTATCATTTAAACCACTTTTGAATACAGTTCATGAGGTCCACAAAAGTGTCGAAAAATAGGGGTTTTTTGCTTCACTCTTTCTTGTTCTAGCATAAAATTATCCTATAATAAGCTGTCTCCCCCCGACCCCGTTAGTTCGTTTTCGCTTAGCGTTATTTCTCCCTTTTTTTTTTTTGTTCGTCTCCTAAGAGCCATAGCGTGATGAGAAATAGCTTTTAACATTCTTCATAAATTGTGCTGTCAAATGCAAACAGATTTTTCAAATCCGACTGGTAATTCTGGATTCAATCAACTCAGCCTATTGCAGTACACTGCTGGATATAGGCCTCTCCCAGGCTGCGCCACAACCCCCTGTCCTCCGCCTTACGCATCCAGCCTGTCCCAAATTCCTTTTTAGGTCGACCGCTCTTCTATCTGGGGGGCATCCCACACTACGGTTACCGAAACGCGGTTCCAGAGATTAGCGCGTTCAAACAAACAAACTCTTCAGCTTTTTTATTAGTATCGTCTTGGGCGAGCTTGAATCCCTCATTGCACTCAGGATTCTAGTCTTAACTCCCTCGATACGCTCAGGAGTCAACTCAGAGCTCACTCGCTCCGTTGCGTTCCGGTTTCAAAATAGCGCCTGCGACATTAAGACACTGCTTTATCCTCTTAATGAATAATCTATTATTAATACGCAGGATATAGCTTGTTTATGACAAATGTTTATGTGTAAGGTTTTTTGTGTAATGTTTCGAAAAAACACGCGCAGGAGACACGGCTTTAGAGGAACTAGATACTAAAGCCTTACATGAATTGTTTTTCGTTGTCAAATTAAAAACAGTAAAGAATTTATTTTGAGGAAATGGAGATGTAGAAATAATGGCGAGATCGAGTCAAGTTCGTGCATGACATGCACAAATTAAGATTTTTCTGTGTATATTTCCGTCGCAGCTGGATACAATTTCAATACTTCTCGAGTAGGTATCGACGCGCGTTCCTCCAAATAATATTTCATCGTACTTGGGGGAATCACGAATCCGTGTATCTTAGATAGGAATAAAATCTTTTTATGAAGACATAAGTGTATTTAGGACAAATATTCATGACGCGATTTATTCTTCCCTTAAGAAGTCCATGAACCATGTACATATTCATATACGTTTTTGCAGTTAATTTAGTTACCCTTCTCATGGGGATACCCGTATGTGTTTTGTATTGTGTAACACGCTTAATTCCTAGGATACACGCTGTTGTGACCTTTATGGGAAGCGGTTAGAATTTTGTTTATAATTATGTATACCTTTATTGTGCATACATGCACTATAATATGTCCCGCATCGAAAGCTAGTTTGTCTTCGTTGAGATTATCCACCATGGCCGAAATACGGTCTGGAGTTTATGCCTTTATAAAATCGAGTAATTAAATTGGGTTGTGCCGTAATATTAGGGCCATTAATGTTATAATATTAGGCTAAAACTTGATTTGGTCTCAAAACGTTTCAGTTGGATCAAAAAGTAGCCTTTATTTTGAAAAAAAATCTTTGCTGTATGAAAAGCTACAATCTAAGACATATTTATCCCCGACGAGAATACTTTTCGCACCTACTGAGGGGTAATAAATATGAATTCCAGTATCGAATTAGTCGTTTATAAAACTGTTAAATAACCGGTTTTTGGTTCTAGGACATGCCGGTTTCCACACAATGTTTTCCTTCACCGTTTGAGATTAGTCGTGATGAAATTATTTACACAAAACAAAGTGCCTGCGTGGTTTACCACTGGGCCACCAGTGCTCCATGTCTCATGTGTTAAATAATTGTAAAGGAGAGAAAGAATCATAAAAATAACATAACAAGTCAACAACTGACAAGTGGACATTCAAGCAACCCGCATAAATCTTCGCAAGTTGATAGTGGATACGACTTGGGCGGACTTGAGAATTATTTATCATATTTTTTCAATAACTTGGGCCTAATTGGTACTTCAACGACAAGACAATGTATCACAGATTCTCGCATATTGGTCACTAAAAAAAATCGGGCCACATATCACAGGAATGATTGGAAGCATTCCAGTGTAGGTTCTCAGTGTTATAATAATTGTAATAAGTGTATAATAATTAACATAAATAAATAAATACAATAGTAAAACATTGTTCAAAACAATGCGGTTCTTTATGTGGCACGCAATATGTGTGTTTTGTTCCTCTTGCGTGGGGAGCTTACCTGTATTTTATTTTTTCTCAATAAAAACTTCATATCTCGCGAAATTAAAGCGAAATAATTGTTACCATTTTTATGTAAGTCATCCAGCCTAATCAAGTATCTATTCATCAGTAGTCTAAGCATATTTTCAGTAGGTATTGTACCTACCTAACAATGTAGAGGGCAGAACGGCAAAACGATTTCAGAATAGCCAATTTAGATGGTAAACTGCTTCTGGTCCAAAAGCCATTTTGGATAACTGTTTTGGCGACAGATGGGATTTATCTTGTATTAAATATGTAAAATAAAAACCAAAAAAATACGGGCCTAGCCAAAATTTCTTTTGACCAGTACCTGCTTTCGTTCAAGCTACTCTTCGCGAAGGTTTCTCAGGATATCTTTTATTCGTTTTAAGGTTATTTTTTTACTCCTGTTTCATGTCTATTTTTATATGTATATATTTATTTAGGTTAATATAATATACTTTATGAATGTATTCATTGTATCGTGTAAATGGTACACCACAGATTACCTACAGTATTTGACAATCCATCCAAAAATTGTCTTTAAAAGATCGCTCTTAGCGATAAGACCGCCCATTGTGTCACCCTTTGTGAAATTTCTATATGTATGTCTGTAATTTATATGGTGTACATAATAAAGAGTATTCTATTCTATTCTATGTTCTTATCTTGTTCTTACCTAGATGATTGTGGTTCTGACGTGCGAAGCGCGGTGAGGCGGGTGCGAGCGGGGCCCCGTCGCCTCGCACCTCCGCCTTGAGCCGGGAGCCTGTGCGGGGGTTCACCTGCACCCCGGCCGATGTCAACGTGCCGCCGTCACCCTGGTAGGTAAACTAGGAATAATATGGAATTAAGGACTGTAGCATCTATAACTACAGTAAGATCTAGCCAAACCCTTACCGAGGTGGCAAAATGAGAATCTCATTGTAAATTAGACGTCATCGGAGAGGTACGAGTATAATCTCTGGCATTGTTCTCAAGAACGTCTGAGACTTTGATGAGCCAAGCGAAGAATGATGTTTATAATAATAAAGTAGGTAGGTACAAGTGGCGCACCCTTGGCAGAAAACTAGATAAAAATTATGCTAACTGGCCTTTTAAACGTCGATACAAATGTTCGTTTGTTTAATCGATTCTAGCCAATATAGTTTGCCAAGGGACAGCATAACTCAATGATACAGTACCTACTTATGTTCTATTCAAGTATTCAATTGCCATGCCACAGACAGAATAATAGAAAATCCTGTCCAAAACTGCACTCAAGACTTTATAAAAAGACAGATATTTATGTTCGCAATAAAACATCTCTCCATTTGAAAGAGTTCGATTTGTTTCGTATTCGAACAGCTTTTGACCAAAGCCACAATGTTGCCAAATGTCATATTGGAAAGCAAAAAAATTGCATAGCACTGTATATTTTGTTGGTACAGAAGTACTAACTAGCACTTATAAATAAAGAAAAGTTAAGCATTGATTGGTAAGTTAATAGCTAATCAGGGATTAGCGAGATTTTTATAAATAAAGCTGTTGATGGTTACGAGTTCGAGACTTCAAATTAGAAAATCAAAGTCCCCAGGGCTATCGGAGTTTTTTATACTTAAATCGAGTTTGGAAGTTATTTCCATATTTCGATACAGACAGATTCGTATATTAAATGTATATTTCGTAATGGTAGTACTTTGGAGTTTAGAAAATCAGAAATTAAAATAATAATATAATAATAATAATATAATAATATTCCACAACTTTCACACAACGCCATCTAGTCCCAAACTAAGCAGAGCTTGTGTTATGAGTACTAGACAACTGATAAGCATACATATATAATTCTAAATACATACACATTATACATAAATTACACCCAGACAAAGAACAAATGATCGTGCTAAATAGATATTAGCTGGGAACTACAATCTTCAGTCAATCCCAGACTAACCCAGCCGACTTCCAGTCTAACCGGATGCAGCTGAATACCAGTATTTTACATGAAGCGACTGCCTATCTGACCTCCACAACCCAGTTACTGGGTAATGCGACACCCCTTGGTAAGACTGGTTGCTAAGCTTTATGGGTTTCTGAAGACCCGTAACGACTGCCAAAGATCCATAAATGACGGGCAGGACCAACGGCTTAGCGTGCTTTCCGAGGTACAGAGGAGTCTTGATATTTA
Organism: Eremobia ochroleuca; assembly: GCA_949629135.1. Classification (NCBI taxonomy): domain Eukaryota; kingdom Metazoa; phylum Arthropoda; class Insecta; order Lepidoptera; family Noctuidae; genus Eremobia; species Eremobia ochroleuca. The sequence goes on along the minus strand of OX451386.1, from coordinate 9,679,589 downwards.
AAGATGGCCATCCACGGACTAACGGCAAGCGTAGCTTAACCTGATCGATCGACCCGTGCGAAAACCAAAAAGGTAAAATTTTACTGAACGGTATTCCGTTCAGTAAAATTCAGCAGAAGTCAAAATTGACTAACTCAATTAACACGAAAGACAATCGTTAACATACATGGAAGATAACCTAATACAAATAAATAAACCTGATAGAAAATACAATAAAATAAAAATAAAACAATTAAGTAAAGGTTATTCTCAAGTCCATGTTTTGTAGGTAGGTTGTACCATTCCGCTTACGCAAAACACGTGTAAGCCAACTTCTCACCTTATACCTTCAGTTAAAATATCAGCTATAAATTATACCAAATAAGATAACAAAACTGAAAATAGGCCTACTTCACGCAAAGCGAAAACTATTACTCAAAGGACAATTCTTACCAACAAAATGTTATTTTACTCGGTATTTTGGTCCCTCGGTAGCGTTTACAATAGTGATACATAGCAGACGTATATTATGTCGGTGGTTTTGTCAGAAAGTCGACGCCCAAGGGGACCGCCGGGGATTAAAATAGAAAAAATGTCTGTCGGTACACTTTTGTATCTAGTCGTACCTGAGGGATTTTCAGGATTTACATGGTTCATGTCCTGTGACGACTTTTTGACATCCATGTTTCTTGGATAAATGACTATCTAGATTTTAAGACTCATCATCATATTTCAGCTAGCTACGCCAATATACCAACAAATACAATAAAAACTATACGTAGGTACCCAAGCAAAAAAAAAAAAAGATAAATCAAAATTAAATAAAAGCCTCCAGATGTAAAGCCCGTGATAGCTTACATATCAATGCTTTTTACATAGCTGTCACTTGAAGTCACAAATGAGGAGCATCGAAAGAAACTAATGGTCACCCATCCATGAACCGACTGCGGCAGGCGTACCTTATCTTACAATTGACCTATGCGGCTGTTATTATTTAGCCACGAGCCCTAGATCTTAACGATCTTATTCATAAAAAAGCATAAACCAAACACCAACCACCACCAATACCTTTATAATTATGTACCTATTTTTGTGTTCTGTTTTTTTTTTCTTGTCTGTTTATATATGTGTGTCCATAAATGGTAAAATAAATAAATAAAGAAGATTTAAGACGATCATTAGTTAAAGTGCTCGATAAGCCTGTAAACCTTCGATAAACGTATTCATGAACGTATTATAAACTAATATGTCGTTTATCTTCATATATAAATCAAAATGTTGCCATTATAATGAAGTCATCCAAAAATTGGCCAATACATCGATTCGTCACGAGAATACCTGTCTACGCACCGAATAATTGTGACTATGATCACAATTGTTCGGTGCGTAGACAGGTATTCTAACATTATTACGAGCTGTAAACTATTTTACTGTCTACAATTTCCACAGCTGATGTAGAGAGTTGGCTATGTTTTCCTTATAGCACTGTTAAAGTAGGGTTCTGGCTGTTATAACTTTATAGTAGGTCTAAAGAACGTTTAAGTGCTAAAATTCGTTTATGAATAACAATTTTTGACAACCTCACTTTAGCAAGCTTTTAGATGTTCGATAACTTTTATGAATAAGACTCTAAGAATAATTTATAGAAATGTAACAAGTTAATGTTTCTCGTAATGGATGAAGTAATACGTAGGTAAAAAGAAGGAAAATAGTAGGTGGTGTAGTTGGACCCAGCTCATTGAAATAAATGCTTTGAGTTTTTTTTTTTTTTTGGGAATTTTTTAGTTGGATCTACCAGACCATGATATGTTTTGTGTAGTTGCTTTTGGTTTACCACGTGTAAACAAAATTGTGTCTATCTACATTAATGAAAACGGCCTTCAGTATACAGCATGCTTTTTTTACCGTCTCCAAATTTTTACAGGATGTTCCATGAATGTGAATAACTTTCACTATGGAACCAACACTGAGATCACGGAAAAAAAATCAGCTGTTTCATATATTTTGGTCAAGTAGGTAAATTTTGTATTAAACAGCTGATTTTGTTTTCGTGATTTCAGAGTTGGTCCCATAGAGAAAGTTGTTCATATTCATGAGTAGAACACCTTGTAAAAATTAGGAACCTGAAAAAATCATCCAGTATAAAAAATAAACCCTGAACAATGCAATCAAAACGTATGGAAAAAGTTTTCCACGAAATCATATGTACTTCCATATTAAAAGGTCGCTTATTAAGGGGTTATGTATACCCCAAAAAAACATGACTACACCGTTCTGTTACTCTTTCAAAATACCTGATTCATTTGAAGAACTCAAATTGCCAATCAAAAATTCAAATTATTATGAACAAATATTGGCACTGAACTTTGCATAATCACCACCCGTAATCCTAGCACACAATGATATTATTAATTAATTCATCATAATACTCAATGAACTTTGGGCTTCGGATATACAATGAGCCAGTGCCGATTTGTTATTGAGGTTAAAATAACTGCAAAGTTAATTAAGTACTTACCTGTTAATCATCAATTATGCTGAACTTATTAATACTTCTGAATTCCGCTATTGTAAGGGACTTACAGGCTGTTGTATCACTAGAAGGTTGCAGTATATTCGAGATTTAATAAGAATTTCTGCTGCCTGTCTTTATGTCAGAATCAACAGCACCTTCAGTCTATTCTTGTACAAACGCCAGCACATCAAGCTACCCGAAACTGTCAAATTTTCCCAAACAACTTTGAACGTGAAAATCTATCAAAGAAATTTGACAAATTGTAGAAGCTTGATGTGCTGGCGACTGTACATTGCTAAACCTGCACCCCAATGGCGTAATTCACTTATTTTCACAATCCGTAGGGTTTTAGGGGAAAGGAATCGTTTATCATAAAAATCATCAATACAACTCTCTTAGTTCATATTACCCTATTTCATGAAATCATGACATTTAAGGCCAATTTTAACTTAAATAGTTGTATTGCTGATCCTAATAATTATACCTCTGTGAAGCCATCTTTGTTACGGTCGCGAATCATATTTTATTCTACACTAGCGACCCGCCCCAGCTTCGCACGGGTGCAATGCTGATCACTACATAGCATAAAACATAGTCGCTTCCCGCTGTCTGTCTCTGTGTACCTATGCTTAGATCTTGAAAACTACGCAACGGATTTTGATGCGGTTTTTTTTATAGATAAGAGTGATTCAAGAGGAAGGTTTATATGTATAATACATGCATAATATAGTAAAGAAACACTGATAATTTTAGAGCCATTATTTCTCGTAAAAAGTATAGGATAAAAAATCGTTATTGTGGGTTATCCCTAAGAGATAGACATATACCATCGCGGACTTTTTTGTAGAACTTTTTAAGGTGTACAATACTGTAGTACACTATTTTGATCTATCTCGAATGGTTCAGCCAGCGTTTGCAATGTAAGCGCAAAAAAATGTGTTTATTTACGACATCACATTAGAAACCTCTAAAATTATTAGTGTTTCTCTTCTATATTATGCATGTATTATACATATAAACCTTCCTCTTGAATCACTCTATCTTTTAAAAAAATCGCATCAAAATCCGTTGCGGAGTTTTAAAGATCTAAGCATATATAGGGACAGACAGACAGGGAATCGACTTTGTTTTATACTATGTAGTGATACATCCTCACACCGACCTGCCGGTCGATTCTGTAAAAATCTCACCGTGACAACTTGCGTGGAGTGAGCTGTCAGTGTCATCCTACTGATGCTAGGGATTGACCAAGCAAACATTTACAATCATAATCGAGATTTTAATAATATTTTTAATGCTAATATTCTATTGATAATTTTATATCATTTCAAAACTAGTATTTCAGTTCTCAAAATATTACTATTTTGTGGGGTTTTAAAATAATATAGCGAAACAGAAACTCAGTCAGAATATCAATTTCGTTTTTTTTTTTCTATTTTTTTTTTCTAGTTAGTAATGTTTTGACAGTTAAAATACTAGCTTGGAAATTATATAAAATGATCAATAGAACTAGCATAAAAATATTATTAAAATCTCGCTTATGATTGTAAATGTATTCTTGGTCAATCCCTAGTATAAGTTGGGATGACACTGACAGCTCACTCCACGCTCACTTCACATAAGTTTTCACGGTGAGATGGTTACAGAATCGCACTGCTGCAAATAGCAAAAAACGTAAGTAAATTTGAATTTCTCAGGCTACCTTAGTTCATTTCCCCTAAGCCTATTTATTATTGGTAGGTTCTATTTTCTGTGTAAAACAGCACAAGTACCTTGGGACTACCTCTCAGTACCTGTCTTTCAGATGAAATGGTGTGAGCCGCTTTGCATTGAGATTTAATACCGTCGTTTTCGGGTGTGAAAAGCCTCTGGCGATTCCGTTGAGAATAACAGGCATTTGATATTTACAGGCAGTAAATCAACTGGCTAGGCAACTATTTTTCGGTTGTTTGTCTCATGCATCACTGGGTGTGAGTAAAGAATTTATGGAAGGGGATTTGTAAATGTAGAAATTTGTTCTATGACTGATATTAAAAAGTTGGATTCTAATCAAGCTGGATTGTGTTGTATTTATAGAAGTTTACAATCAACATTAACATTCAACATTCAAAATATGCATATATAGTTTGTTTTTAGATCAATTGAACAGTATTATTAAAGTTGATGAAAGCTTTAAATCACGTTTTAAAATCTCATACGAGTAATTTTGTTACTGGTATTCAGGTGCATCTGGTTAGACTGGAAGCCGACCCCAACATAGTTGGAAAAAGCTCGGCAGATGATGATACGAGTAATTTTGTTTGGTTTCATACTGGTCTATCTTCGATTATTTAAAAGTGGCACATTGTTTCTACCTTTTACTAACAAAGTGCAAGACCTCTCGGTAAAGTTCGAGACAATGCCGAAGTCGGAAGTGTGTGTAGTGTGTGTGTTGTGTGCTGATCACTGACACTAATTATAAAACCTCATAAAAGCATGTTTAAAATAAAGTACCTCAAAGTTCTCGTACCTAAGTATCGGCTCAAATGTAGGCTAATGTTTGTTCGGTTCGTAAACAAGACGCGTCCATCAAATTAGTTAGCAATCACCGCATCATGGCTGCGGGCAGCCGTAGGCACTGTTAATAGGGTAACTACATAAGTTTCTACTCCAAACTACTACATGGGTTCATTGCTTTTGAGTGCACTCTAAAAAGCTCGAGTTAGTAAAAATCAATATTGATCGAACCGTAGTTTATAAATGGTTTGGGTGCAAGACTTTGTTTTTTTATTTACAACTTTGTTTTGATCGTGTTTTCAAATAATCAGAACACCTACTTGAGTTTGGTTTATAGTACGCCCGTGATCTTGTAGAACTGTGAATTACTGTGAAAGATATCAACGCCAGCATCAATCAATTTGATACAAATTGAGGGGCACAGGCGTCGTGCTGGGACTTGTTGTAGTTAGGTGAAAAAAATACCAACCTAAACGTGACAAATTGATACTTAAAATATTTTGCTTCCCTACGGTTTGAGCTCCTTATCCTATAACTACATGGATATTATCTCATATCAGCGTCATAAATTGCCAGTCAGCAGGGTTATTTTCGAGGGTGATTTCCAAGTGTCCGCCATACCAACCTACTTCCTAAGCATCATCGGACGTCTAACCATGCTATGGGAGCGAGGACGCTGCATGAGGAACCCACGTACGCCCAACAACGGGACCCGCCGCCTCGAGTGACACTGTTCCCACGGCACGTTTGCTTTAAGTGTGTGCGGCGTGACTTACGCGTGACCCATCTTGGAAAGCCATCTTTATAGGAATGAGTGTTACCTTTGGAGCGTCGGTGTCAAGGTTGATGAAAAGCAGGCGCGCGAGGCGCTGCAGCACCAGCTCGCGCAGCACCGCCGGCACCGGCTGCCCTCTCACTCCTCTACGAGCAACACCACACGTTCACACAACATAATATTGATGACATTATAAACACACATAATTATAGTTACAAATACCAAATCAATCACAGACGTAACTAAAGGTAAACCAGAAAAGATATGCGCTTCGGTAATCTAACGACTATGATTCGCGAAGCGCATACTTTTTTGGGATTCTGTACCTACGTAAATGTAAAAATATATAAAAAGTCACATGCGACTTGGATATATTTTCATTTAAAAATTGAATGAGTTTTTCAAGATTTCAAGACTAATTTAAAGGGTAAACCCAAGAAAAAGTATAAACTCATCAAGATAAATCTGCTCACTGTAAAAACATTGCCCTCCCGGTGTAGTCAGGTAAAATGAAGGACACACATGTTGAGAAAAAAACAAACAAGACATAGTTCGTTTGAAATCAAAGAAGTCTTCCTTTAATTTCAGACGAGCTGAATTCAGAAATAAACAAAAGTCTGTTTTTACCTCATACAGAAAATATTTTCAGCTTTCAACATCGCTTTTATTTGCATATCTAATTTGGTGGTTGAAAAACGAGCTTTAATTAATTCAATTCGTTCAATCTGTTATACAAACGCGAATATTATTTCATCATAAAATTTATATTGTGAGCGTTCAAAATGAGCAATTTATTTCGTATCGTACATTAAAACAGCATTTCTGTTTGATTGAATAATATATTAATAATTAATTAGTTATTAAAATAATAGGTAATGTTCAATAATGGTAAATAAACTCGCCTGTAAGATATGTTGAGCGTGACGACTGAAAGGGATGCTGAAAACGACACTAGGCACGTGCTAACTCCATAATATAAACCTGAAAAGAATTTCACTGTTACTTTAAAAGTTCAGTTAATTGAAACTACGAATAACTATATTTAAACACATAAAGAAAATTTTGCGGTATCTACTTCACTACGTTACATATAAAGTAACTATAATTGAATACAAATCATAATCCTAACTAATGTTATAAACGCGAAAGTGAGTTTGTTTGCTACGCTTTCACGCTAAAACGGTTGAATGGACTTAGATGAAATTTGGCACACAGACTACGATTTGGGTAAGAACATAAGTCTACTTCTCATCCTGGATCCCAGACAAAGTCGCGGGTCACAGCTGGTAACCTATTATACCGAGCAGTACAACGTACTCGATCGTGAGTTTATAACACAAAGAGAATGTTCAGTTATATTATTTTGTTGTATTATATTATACCCCACTAAAGTTTCCTCGATGCGACATAACAGAAAACCTTTCAGTTGAGTATAATGTATTGCTTACGCTAGACATTCCCTTGTCAAAACGAATAATAGGACGTGTAGCGACACTATCCTTATTAGAAAGTACTTATCCAGGAAACTACGCTACCGTTACCAAGGAAGTATAATAATAATAATAATAATAAAACCATTTATTTTCAGGTAACAAAGACTCATAGACAAATACCTTAACTTAAGTATACATAATATAACAATATAATAATTGTGTTAGTAAATAAAACTTATACCTACAGCAATCCGTAAATAAAAGAATAATGAAAATATAGGTAATATTTTCTTTATTGTTTTACTAGCTTATGCCCGCGAGCTCGTTCGCGTGAAGTTTCTCGTTTTAATATCCTACTATAAATATATACATATATACAACATTATTTTTAGTATATTGCAAACCTGAATACAGTTTGTTCAGAATAAGTAACTGAATCGATTTCAATAATTTTTACACCATGTTATATTTTGTCCCAAAATATTTAAAAAGATTACAAGTTGGACACTGAGAGACACTAAGTACATATCCACAATCATATGCGCACAACATAGGTCACGGCCGGCCATAGCGGCACTAGGCGCGGGCACATAGCGGGGTGGAGGTGCAGGCGGCACGGGGGCGCCGCGTGGTGTGAGCATATTTTTGGGTCACATAACAAGCTTTGCGATTTATCATGATACAATTTTGAAAATTTGTACTAGACAAGTGTCACACTAAAACTAATGTTGTATATTATAAACGCGAAAGTTTGTGAGGATGGATGGATGGATGTTTGTTACTCTTTCACGCTAAAACGGAATGAAATTTGACACACAGATAGTTTGTAACCAGGATTAACAAATAGGATACTTTTTATTTCGATAGGTATTCACATGGGATCAATACTTATGCGGGTGAAACGGCGAGGCGCTGCTAGTAAAACATATTCTATAACACTCAAGAATAATATAGCTTCCCATTAGTGAAAGAATTTTCGGAATCGGATCAGTAGTTCCGAAACTTACCCCACCAGGGACATGCAAACTCACTGTATTATTAGTATAGAGTACAGATTTATGGATTGCTTCATCTTCTAATAACGTGGTTATTTCGGGTTTACCTGTTTAGTTTCGGATTCAAATAGAGGCCATATTTGAGCGTTCGCAACGATACGAAAAAATAACAAACTAACTAATAAACTGCCTAACGAATAACTTACTAATAAGAGGTGTCTTCTCCGTAGGTGGCAATGTGTCCCTTATAGTCATCAAGAAGACGGTCATAGACAGAAGTGCACTTATGCCCAGGGTCACCTTTTCACCTGACTCCGACGGCACGTAGAACACTAGAAGAGCTAGTGGAAAAATATCAAAGGTTTTATTTAGCTTCGTTGAGAAATCTCACTTACGTTATTTTGTTCGTGCCAAAATATTTATAAAGCATGCAACATTCTTCAACAAAAAACATTCAGCCACCCAATACATTTGGTTCGAGTAGGTATTGAAGTTTTGTATGGGATAGTTGATAATTTTTGCGTTCGCGATGTTGGTCCCATGGAGAAAATTGTGTATTCATACAGCGTGTATCAGTAATGTGTGGTAATGTTTAAGGGTGCGGTACAGACCACCAAACTAAACAACTTTCTCCATGGCTATTACGCTATTACGATATTGATTATCGTAATAGCGAAAAACATTCAATCCTCCAATACATTTGGGTCGAGTAGGTTATTACCGCGGTAAGACCCATCATGGAGGCGGCATGGCGCCCTCAGCTTCCGGCTGACGCAGGTACTCTCTGGCCACTGCTGCTTTGGGAAGTACATTTGTGTCGTATAAGTCGGGAGCAGACACCGGTGTGTAACCACTGTGCGGTTTACCCGAAAGATACGGAGCAGCACACGTTGGAAGAGTGCCCAGCTTGGGCAGCGCTGCGCCGTGACCTCATCAGTCTGGCATGCCCCTCTGCCACCCCCACGATGGAGGAAGTCCATGACAATTTCCACCGCGCAAAAAAAAAGGTATGGAAGTTTTTTTTGGGACAACTGATAATTTTTTCGCGATTACGATGTTGTCCCATGAAGAAAGTTGTTCAGTTTGATAGTCTGTAACCACACCCTTAAATGTGGCCACAGCTTTCTGATAAATGTTGTATAAACATATACAAGTGTTTGTTGAGTAATTTATACAATTATGGCTAACAAAGGCGCGAAATAAGTCTTCAGTAAATATGATTACCATGAGGAAGAGTCTTTGTGTCTGTTCGTTTATTGTATTATTCTAATTGAACGTGTGTATGATTATCTCGCTATACTATGGTAGTAAAAGCTCTTCGTAAAGACGAAACTTCCTTGAACTTCTCGGCAATCATTGGTTTGTCGTAATAAAATATGTAATGAAGCCAATCCACGTAAAGCCTCTTGTTGTGAACGATGTTACGAAGTTGAATCACGGTTCGATTCATCTTCAAAAGGATTAAGACTACTTTGAATTTAGTTTTAGTTCCGCAAGAATGTTGGGACTCGTTAAACTTTAAGAACGTGATCATATAAAGATAAACCATTTTTACTTGACAATATCATAATGGAAAATACAATAAAACTATTATAAGAGACTCGCAGAATTTTGAACAGTAGTAAACTTTAAACTTACAGTAAATTTTACTTAACTTTTAACAGTAAACTTTGAAAACTACTTTTTTCAAGTTTATTATATATTTTATTATTTTATATATTTACCATCATTACAAAGTTTTATTTAACTTACTCAAATCTTGCAACCAAATTTTATATCAGTTATTCCCAACCGATTGAGTTGACATTTTGCATACACGTTTGGTTTGGATGAAAATGCATGGTTAGCTTAGTGACATCCAACATGGCGGACAACCAAAGATGGCGGACTAATTCATTTTTAGTACAATTGAAATATTTACCTGAGCTTTTGTTTATAAAAAGTTTTTGTATTTGTAAATTAGTAATTAACTATTGCTTTTCGCAAATAAATAAGTAGCTGTTTGCATATTACATAAATAATATAATTTGAAAGTAAAAATATTCTTATAATAGAATAGCATGCCACACGGAATATTATGTTGCCATGTATTTAGTTGTAAACGTTATTAGTACTGCTAATGTTTTCAAATTGTAACCGACATTGTCTAATTGTTTACCTTACGTATCTATAATATTATGTTTATTATTCATGATACAATTTGCCTCGATTTGGAGTTCAACCTCACAATTTTCGGATAATATCAAACAATTGACGTTAGCTCTTGTACGATTTCTGAAGTTTTTTTTTGCGGTTATATGAGAATATAGTTCATTGTCAAAACCTAAAAAATTATCGAACAATTCCAAGTACCTATTGAGAGTTTAAATGCTTCGATCTAAGTAGATTTGAGACGTTGAAAAGAAATAAATATCGACAAAGACGTAAACGAAACTCCACTTACCAATTCCGTTGATAAGGAGGCAGGGAAGAATAAGATTAAATACGTAGAACATGGGTCTTCTCCTTAATTTGATAATGTATGTGATGTCAGGGTAGGGTTCCACGCAGCAGGAGTAGTACTGGTCGTGGCGGATGGCTTCGAAGCTCACCAGGTCAAACTCGCCGTTCGTCTGGTAATTCGTTGTGTCTCCTTCGTCGAACTGTTTCTTTAGATCCAGCTAAGGAAAGAAGAAATATGATTTTTTTTATTTTTTTATTTGCTTACATTTACTTCAACTTAGGCACCAGTACAAGTTTCATCAAAATCGGTTCAGTAGTTTTTAAGATATGGACTAATACGTGTAAAAGGGAAAATATCTCAAAACCTTGGTCAAATTTTAATGCAATATTTACAACAAAACTTAGCTACTTATTAATTACAAACGAAATGGTCACAATCTGTTTAATACTTTCGGAGAAATGCGTGGAAAAACACCTGTAAAAATTTGCATGTGTGTGGGCGATAAAAAGTATCTCCTGATAAGTCTGCTCGCCTAGTACCATGCTTCACAAAATGTTAATTTGGTCCGATTGATTTTTATCTAATCACAAAAGTACACTCAACGCTACAAATGCTAACTTCTAGCTTTGAGTGTATTTTTAGACAAAACGGCTGTAACGCGACTGATCCGAGAAAAAATCATCTTTAAGAATACAATAGGGGCATAAACGTACGTTACGCGTAACGGACGCAACGCGACTCCCTCCATTTATCGATTACGACTATTCTACTATTTTATGGAGAAAGAAAAAGTTTCATGGATTTTTTGTGAAACAGGATATGGCCAGAAAGGGGAGATGACAACTACAAAGACGTATGCAAGAAAGCAAGCTGAGCCGCCCTCAAATGAATTAGTATGAGGACTGGAGGCTGATGACCTATTATCTAAGGAAACATGTGGATTCTACTGCTGAAGGTATCCCTAATTCCTAATTCCAGCAAAAGATGAAAGGTACTCCGTTTTGAACTTTATCCACACAATGATTTCGAGAACCTACCTCTTAAAAGCCTCTTAGTTAAGAATGTCGAAGTTAAATTAAAGGTAATTCAGGCCAAATTATTCAAAGGAGTAAAGTTCAGAACTCCGAAAGTAGCAAAACCATAAATATGTACCAATCCCGTCTTCAGGAATGTTAGATCGTGGATATAAGATGAAAGCCGATTTGAAAGGAGATAGCATCCTAATTTAAAAGTCAAATAACACCGACCCGAGAGACATCAAATTTTAAAGCTATAGGTTTTATAGACAGGAGCCTCAAAAAGTTTTTTCAGGAGAATATTTCGGTATGAAATTGACCGCGTTCTTATCTTGAATCATTAATTCAAATTCCTTGGGTCTGTTGTGCAAATATTTTATTAAAAAGGCTAAGAATTTTCGGAGCACCTTTGGCTAAGCTTATTTCGGTCCGATTGCTGAATCACACATTTTCATAACGGTCTTTTTGGTCTGTTTACATTAGGCAGATATTAGACTCATAAATACACTATTCTTTTTGGAATTGAATAGGACTGTTATTGTTTAGGTTAGAATAAATGAGCCAACAAGTGGACGAAAGCTATTTGGGAATAATGTGAATTCAGAACCATCATCTGTTTTATGACAAGTAGATTTCTTAGAAATCAATTAATTTCAGTTGAAATTCATTATCAATTAGCTTTTAGTTTAGTCACTCTCTCTTAGCAAGATAAGATAAACGCTAAAATCTGACAGCCAAGACCTAGATCACTCTTAATTAATAACGTTAATACGTATTACAGCCGGTCGATTCTGGAATAATCTCACCGTGATAACGAAGGTGAAGTGAGCTTCGAGTGAGCTGTGAGTCATACTGATGCTAGGGATTGACACTATTGACGACTCACTCCACGCTCACTTCACCCAAGTTTTCACGGTGAAACGGTTACAGAATCGCACGGCCGTTCGCATTCCCAAACTCGCGCGTAGAAATTAACTTGTGCTTTCATAAAAGGTTGGTATGTCAAATAAAATTCTGAGCGATCGTACCATTTGCCCTTTAATTTGAAGTTGCCTTCGTAACGTATGTATGAGTATATATACATACGTCACGAAGCACATTCACTAGAGATGCCAACACAGGGCTTGTGGACCATTAAAACGAATTATGAAGCGTAGGACTTCGAACCTTCGTTACCCAGAAAAAATATGAAGCCTCTGACAGACTGCTTAGCCCAAATGAAATGGTGAGTCTGAGAAACCACTAAGTTATAAAGCTCGCGGTTTTATTTCTAAGATCGTTTTCATAAGGAGAAGAAAAGAAAGTGTTAAAAAAACATGTTAAACATGTATGTTTACTTTAATTTCAGATTCATTTAACTTTTTTATAATAATAATAATACATTTATTTCAGACCATAAGCAACACACATTACAATTTTATACACAAAACATACATGCATACATGAAAACACATACCTACACAAAAAGTACACTAAAACAACTTATTTTAAATATTGGAATGACGCACGATGAGTGGTCATCCATTGCCACATCAATGGACTGTCTATCCTGTTGGCTACTATAGCCACCAGGCTGTTAGAGGTGTCGCGCACTCGCCGCATCAGGGATGCTATCCGTGTCCGAATCAATGCGTAAAAATCTGGCACGCCATTCTCCGCGAACATCCCCGATGCACTGCAAAAGCGCGGCAGCACCAACATAACTCTGAAGGCGTTATTGTATTGGACTCACAGAGCATTGTACGAGCTTTTTGTATGACTGACCCATAGGGCACACGTGTACATAGATTAGCTATACGCTCTAAAGAGTGTAATTTATGTTTATCAAACCATCTCTTTGTCTAGCATATTTGTTTAACTGTAAATTATACCAAGACTATTCAATTAAAATGTTTTTCGCAGAGAAATTTAATTCTAAATTATAAATAACAAGCTTTGATTATGATATTATGAAGGACGATGCCTCTTTGAAATGATTAAAGTACCAAAAACGAATAAATGTTCAACATATCTGTGAGCAAGCTCTCATTTACTATTACTTTTGGAATTATGTGTTACTGGCGAACGAGTAATAAAACAGCTTAAAGAGGATACGCGAAATTCAAATTTTCTTAAATTTTTTGCAATTTGTAGGTCGGTGTCATGTTGATTAAGATATAATTCGCGAGTGTAACAAATATGGCTTTACTTTTGAATGACTATTTAATGAAATATCAAACGATAGGATTTTATGAACTTACTTATAGGGTTGTATTAATGATTTTAATGATTATAATTCTGTAGATACATACTTGTGTCGCTCGTGAATAATATTTTGTTCAACACACACACTAACCTGCCGTGCGATTCTGTAACCATCTCACCGTGGTAACTTGGGTGAAGTGACCGTGGAGTGAGTCGCCAATAGTGTCAATCCCTAGTATCAGCATGACTCACAGCTCACTCTAAGCTCACTTCACCTTAGTTATCACGGTGAGTTTTTTCCAGAATCGACCGGCACAACTAAATTTTAATTTCGCGGGCTACCTAGCGCATCCCCCTTAATTACTGTGTAGTGTGTGTGTAGAACACACATGTACTTTTTAAATTGTGGATACCTAATGAAAAATGTAGTAGGTAATATACGATGTACGAGAGCCATTGTGTTCCAAAGGACTCTCTATATCACCCCGGCAGGCTTTCACATTAAATACAATGACATGTTTTCACGATAAACGCTCTCCGTACTCGTATAAGACTTTTTCTGTATTTATACAAAAGATTCGTGAATTTGGTGGCGTTGGCATAAATTACCGGATTGCTATCTTGATTTCCAATCTGTTTTTGCGTTTACAAAATGTGCCGTTTCCTTCGGAGCCATAAATTAAAATGTGTACTTCTGTGTAACTCCAACTCGCTGGCTCTCGTTGTGTAATGTCTGTCGGGAAGTCAAGTACATTTTTGGTAGTATTTAGTTTTTAAATATAAACCTATTTTTAGACCAAATAGCTCTTTTAGTTGTCAACTAGTGACCCGCCCCTGCTTCGCATGGTTTTTAAGAATTGACAAAACATTCATCATTATCTAAACTAAAACTTTTTTGGTTGTTTGTTACACTTTCACAATAAAATAATGAAATTTAGCACCTTCCGAAATAAGTTCTCTAAATGATTGTATGTCTAAATAATGAATGAAAATCTGTGGCGTAGTTTACGCGGTCACAAAGACGTGCACGAAAGTTGACTTCGTTTTATATAGCACTATCATTTTCATTATGCAGACACACACACACACAGACACACACACACACACACACACACACACACACACACACACACAAATATGATAATAATAATAATAGTCTTCCCGACCGAATTTCGGCCATGGCGACCAATCTAAGCAGAGACTGCCTTCGGCTAAAATATTATTGTGCACAAGTGTGTGCGCTGACCTAGGTGCACTCTCTCTTACCTCACACTCATAGTCCGATGGCACGACAATCCGACACGACCGAAGAGAGATAAGGTACAGGGCCAACGGCAGAACGTGCTTTCCGAGGCACGGGGGTATCACACCGCCAACTTCCAAACTCCGGGCTGTTACTTAGAAATTCTTAATGGAAAACGGAATATCACAATAATAACAAACAACAACAATCATTAACAATATTTTACATAACTACCAAAACACGAATGAATAAATCCACGACCACCGTAATCAAATTAGCTATTTGATCAGAAAAAAGTTACAAACGACTAGCAAATTCTTTTTGAAATACTTTGTTTACCTAAATAAACAATGATGAATACATAATAAATGGTGTTAGTCTCCGTATTTCCATTGTGAAAAGATACCTACAGAGAAGCTGAGAATTCAACCGTATCTGTACATTTCAAATGAAGCCCTAATTTGGCCACTAATGGAGTAATAATGGCTCGTGACAAGTTTGGATTTGGAATTATACAACGTGTAACGTTAAATGCGCAAAACCTCTTAAGGGGTCATTGTACTCATCATTATGAACAACTTTTACTGTGGGACCAAACCTGAAATCGCGAAAAAAAAATCAGCTGTTCCCTACATTTATGTTCGCATAACTCGTCAAAATGTAGGGAACAGCTGATTTTTTTTTCGCGATTTCCGGTTTGGTCCCATAGTAAAAGTTGTTCATAATGATGAGTACAATGACCCCTTAAGAGGTTTTGCGCATTTAACGTTACACGTTGTATATCGGGAACAAATGTTAACCCGAATGAATACAATTATTTCACGTGGAAATGTTTATACGGCTGTTATAAAGGTTTTTCAACTTTTATATGAGAAATACCCAGGGGGCCCGGGCGACGTAGCCCTATACGATGTTCTGACCAAGTGAAGCAACAACTAGAAACATACAGCTTGCTTTTTTTTACCGGCTCCAAATTTTTACAGGGGTTTTTTTTACATTTTGGTCAAGTAGGTATTGAACTTTTGTATTAAACAGCTGATTTAGTTTTAGTGATTTCAGAGTTGGTCGAATAGTGAAAGTTGTTCATATTCATGAGTAAAACATCCTGTAAAAATTTGGAATCTGATAAAAAAATCTCAGACGCATTACAACAAGCCAAAGATCGTCTTATATTGACAGACACATCACGACGCTTAGCAATGAGGAAACAACTGAAGAAGGGGGTGGATCAGAAATATTTACAAAAAAGAGCACATCACCACGAAAACTATGCCCCGCGCGCGCGTTCATTCACCTGTGTTTGATGAAGACCACAAAGTGAGTATGCTGTCCAAATCTATACCGATCTCTCACCTGAAGGCCAATCCTCGTAATTAATTAAAACGTTCAAAATGTCGCAATCTCATCTCAGCGACAATCAACATCAAAAATGTAGGGAATTGCCCCTCAGCTCTCATTCTATATCAAACATCATGTAGAACATCAAAATATGATGGTATGGTTTAAATCCTACCTAACAAATAGACAACACCAGGTCGAAATAGAATTTTATAATGAAAACACCAAAGAGATCCAAAATATTCGGTCCGATAACAAAACAATTAACGCCTCTATCCCTCAAGGAAGTGTCATTGGATGCCTCCTCTTTCTTATCTACATAAACGACCTTCCAAAAGCCATAGAAGGGCCATGCGTCTTGTTTGCTGATGATATTTCTTTTCTTACTTCATGCAGGGACAATGTCGGATTGAACGAAGACCTAAAGAATACGCTAGATAAATCAATAACTTGGATGAATGACCATAATCTCGAAATAAATTTCTCTAAAACCAGAATAATGCCCTTCCACCCCCGTCAAAAAACCCCACTAGACATAAACTTCACCTACAACGGCACACCAATAGAAGTAGTTCATGAATTCACTCTACTAGGCCTGTCTATGGATTCAAATATTAATTGGAAATCGCACATCCAAAAGATAAAATCAAAGCTATCAAAATTTGCATACGCTCTTCGTGAAGTAAAAAAGACCACTAACCTCAAAACAGCACTTGTCACCTATTATGCCTACGCACATGCGTGGCTTAGTTATGGCGTGATTTTGTGGGGAAACAGCACGGATGCACCTAATCTATTCACTTTACAAAAAAGGCTTATAAGAATATTAGTAAATATAGAAGACACCGACAGCTGCAGACCCCATTTCCAAGAGCAAAAAATACTCACCCTCCCGTGCCTATACATTCTAGAAATTTGTAAATTCGTACGACACTACCCACACTTTTACACAACAAGAGAAAATATACAATCAAAATACATACTACGCCATAAAAATAGATTAAACTTACCAAGCTCCAAACTAAAAATGCACTCAACAGGTACTCTAGTCATGTCAATTAAAATATATAATAAATTACCAAATATAATTAAAGAAGAAGAAAAAAATAATATATTCATAAATAAATTAAAACAATTTCTATTGTCTAAATGCTATTATAGTATCAATGAATATTTTAACGAAAAATTTTAGTATAAGTACTTGACTTTATTAAATAATTATGCAACTATGATATAAATATTCAACTAGTCTAATAAAAGCCCGCTTCCTCTCTCCTACTTTTTGCTGTGCCCGACAGGGTCCACGTTGACCATAATTATGTAAAATCTACCACCTAAGTTAACATGTGGAAGCAATAAATATATTGAGTATATTGAGTATTGGGTATGATATATCAACAGTCCTTTTGTGGACACAATGGTAGTGCCGATCGTGTGAAATGTCGTAAAACCCAAGCTTTTATTAAACGGCCAAGGTATTGTCCCGTTGTTCGGTAAAAAATCGATCACTTATCCCTATAAGCGATCGATTTTTCGAGCGAATGATTACGTATTTCTAAGGGTCCGGGAAATACGTAATCGTTCTCCTAAACACAAAGGTCGTGGTTTTATTTATTTGCTAAATAAATATTAACAAAGAAAATGTAATGTTCTTCTTAATTACCGCTAAGCGTCTATTAACGCTCATTGGGTCACCTGGGTATCGCCACAAGAAAGGGGGAGTCGGATGGACGATCGTAATCATAATAATTCCAGAATTTCCCAAAAATCTTGAGACTTGAGGTTGTATTCATGAGCACTAAATTGGGGCCTATTTAATCTAATCTTTGTTACCTGTATAGTGAAAGGAATACCAAGACTTTGTCACTATGTGTGACTATGTGGACAAAGATTCAAGAAGCTAGACAAGCATTATTCACAATCATTCAACAGGCTTCAGAGTCGAAAATTGAATTTTGCCTAGTCCCCGGCCGCAAATAGGCGTCGGAAGAATAGTGATCATCTATTCTGATTTGGTTCTGAGAAAAGTCGTGCCAGCGACACGAATAAGAAGATTTGATTGAAACTGTCAAAATTATCGGATTTCGAATTTGAAAAACAGCAGTGCGATTCTGTAACCATCTCACCGTGAAAACCAAGGTGAAGTGAGCATGGAGTGAGCTGTCAGTATCATCCCACCTGAGACTAGGGATTAACTAAGCATACATTTACAATCATAATCGAGATTTTAATAATATGGTTTATGCTAATTCTATATATCATTTTGTATAATTTCAAAGCTAGTATTTTAGTTGTCAAAACATTACTTTTTTTGGGGTTTTAAAACAAAATAGCAAGACAGAAACTTAGTCAGAATCTCAATCTTGTTTTTTTTCTCTTTTTTTTCCTAGACTAGTCCTTATATAGACTAAGGCGCGAACGCGTCACGCACGATCAATACATAAAATAAAACATTCACGCTTAAGACAGCTACTAGACTGATGAAAATACGCATAAAAAATAATTTAAAAAAAAACTAAGCAAACTAACTAGCAAAAGCATAAAAATATTATTAAAATCTCGATTATGATTGTAAATGTTTGCTTAGTCAATCCCTAGTGGGATGACACTGACAGCTCACTCCACGCAAGTTTTCACGGTGAGATTTTTACAGAATCGACCGGCAGATCGAAAACATGGATTGATGCTCGATTCAGCATGGAAGCGTGTCGATTGGTTGTTAATAGCTATCCAGATAATTTTCAAACAATGTCTTAGTTGCCACTCGAAGAACAATTCACTTAATCGGGAGGTGGACAGCGGTACAAACATGGAGGTTTTTCCATTGCGTACCGCTTTCATGATATTTCAAACAAATGGGAATAACCGTTTATTATACTTGAGTAAGATAAGTAATAACAGCCGCACAGGTCGATCGATCAGGTTAAATTACGCTTGCCGCGGTTGGTACATGCATGGGTGACCATTTTCACATACCAAGACTCCTCCGTGTTTCGGAAAGCACGTTTAGCCGTTGGTCCCGGCTGTCATTCGTGGATGTTTGACAGTCGTTACGGGTCGTCAGTAGCCCGAAAGTCTGACAACCAGTCTTACCAAGGGGTATCGTATTACCCAGTAACTGTATGTAAAATGTAAAGTACTGGTATTCAGCTGCATCCGGTTAGACTGGAAGCCGACCCCAACATATTTGGGAAAAAGATAGGCAGATGATGATATTTGACTAAGATATATCATGGTTTTATGGATGAAACTCCAAATCAATTTCGTTCAATGTAACGTCTTCGTATTTTATTATGGATAAAACGTACCACAGTATGACTGAGTTTTTATCAGAGAATAGAATTGCTTGAATTACTCTGGATTTATATTAATGCTTGCATGCCGAATGGTGAAATATCGCTTAGATTTAATGTATGTAGGTATTAATTTATTATTTATTTATTTATATGATACTTCAAGCACATAAATGTACAGAGGCGGACTTAATGCCATGGGCATTTTCTACAAAATGTGTAAATGTGTATTCTATTCTATTCGTATTAATAATGCCTAACAGCTGTCTACGAGATGAGGTGGTCTCATTTCTCGTAACTCACATCTTACCTCCAAGTATTTCATTAAATAAAAAACAAAATTTACTGTCAATTTTACAATGTCATCCTCATCGCTGGAAGCTGGCAAATTAACTTCTCTCATTTCTTGAGGAAATTAATTTCTTTTGTTAAAGTAAATTAGCTATTTTATGGTAAGTTTTTATCCTGTTAGTCTTTCGTGAATAAGCAAATGTTTGTCTTTTTTCTTAATAGACTTTAATGTAAGTTTTAATTTAGTTTAATATGTATACAAATTATAATTAATCGAGTAGGATAAATATTGTTTAGCTTTGTTTTGAAATCTGTTGTTGTGGAGACAGCATTATACAACGTGTAACGTTAAATGCGCAAAACCTGAAAATAGTTTGATCAGAATAACGAGCAGAATTAATTGAACCACTTTTTAATATAGGTCACATTTTTCAAAAAAACTTCATTAAACACGTTGCCGTGTCTATTTATTAATAGGTCAAGAAAGCCAATGTCAGCGCGGCGCAGCGGCCCGGTGACGACTCCTCCCTCGATAAAGCGTCGTCGCAGACACAAGAAACGATCAGAATCGCCAGTAAAACTAAAACAGCACATAAAAGCTTTACAAGTTTTTTAATGACTTATTTTCTCTCTGAAATGGGTCAATTGAATTAAAAATCAGTTGGGGTGTCTGAGGTTTTGTGCATTTAACGTTACACGTTGTATAATTAATCGAGTAGGATAAATATTGTTTAGCTTTGTTTTGAAATCTGTTGTTGTGGAGACAGCATTATATTAAATTATATAGCATAATCAGTCTGGGATAAAGGCCTCCTCTTTACTAGAGGGAGTGGTCTGTTATCCACCACGCGGACCCATAGTGGGTTGGTAGATGTCACATGCCTTCGAATTTTTGGTCTTAGGACATGATTGTTTGCTCACGATGTTATGGAGAATTATCAGATTGTTATTTTTATTTATCAAACAGTGATTTATTTCTTTATTTATGTCTTCTTTTTAATCATGGGAACATAATTATCTACTTGGTCTAGTGACAGTATAAGATCAGTATTTCCAAGCCAGCCACCAGACATTATACCGCATAGTCTTGTTGTCTTCCATTTTTGGCAGTTAATATCCAAAGAGAAACAAAGAAAAAGGCTTTTGTAAAAGTAATTCATAAAATCATTAATCATCACAGCATTTAAAACTATAATTTCACTTCAAATCCTCGTACTCGATACGAACGAAAATACTTTACAAAAAAGCTTTTAGTAAATTCAGAAACCAAGAAAATCTTAACATCCGAATATCATTTGTTTTAATGCAAGTCTGAAAAGCCAGCCTGTTGTTTGCATTTACCGTACCGCGATACCGAAGTGATTTTACTATACAAATACATAAATAATCCCTGTCTCAAGTAAAGAGATTTCTTTTGTTCAATACCTATATTTTTATTGTTATGCTGACGTCATGTTTTTGTGTCGAAAAAGCTCATTACATCTTTTGTTTTGTTAGCTCATTGTTTATGCGAGACGTGTTTCCAGAGCGGAAAAATGTTCAAAATTTTACCATTGAAACCTTTGGTTGAATTGTTTTTTTTTTGCCCAGATGAAATCTCTTAGTTTTCGGGCCAACAATAGAATTGTACAGTTTTAATGAAGTGCTAAGTTTTTATTTATAAACTAGTGCTTTTGGCCAGTAATTAATCATATTTTATGAAAGTAGATCTTACACTCACTTTATAGTAAATTGCGGGGTAATTGCGTAACACACTAAGGGCCCTTTCCCACGGCAAGATCCCGTTTTCTGCAGGTACGGTTTTTTGCAGGATCCCATTTAGTGGTGTACATATTCACACAAGCATCCTGTTTGCAGTATCCGGAAAACAGGATGCTTGTGTGAATATGTATATTTAAACACGTACACTACTAAACGGGAGCCTGCAAAAAACCGTACCTGCAAAAAACCGTGGCAACGGCAGTTTCATTTTGACAGTTCAAGAACATTCATTACGTTGTTTACGTTGTTGAGCAGAAAAAATTGTCGTACATATGAAGCAATGAAATAGCAATATCCTTCAAAAATGTTTATATTGTAATTGAAAGTGTGTTACGCAATTAGGGTGCTGATTTTGTTCAGTAATTATCTGAAACCGAAAATTTTTTACTATTAAAAGTAGCATATTATTCTAACAAATAAAATTCCTTTTTTATTTCTCCTTTCGCAGGTCTGCTGGAAGAAATTTCTTAAGAAATATGCAGTACCTTTGTACTCAAATTATAATTATGTCATATCTATATGTTTTTTACTGTGTGTACATAAATAATAAAATAAATAGATAAATAAAATAAATGTAGTATTAACTATACAGGGTGTAACGGAAGGGGGGTATCAACCCTGAAGGAGGTGAATGTGCTCATGAAACTCAACAACTTTCCCCAAAGAACATAGGTCGAAATATGAAAAAAAAATTTGGCCCTCCCTTACAAAACTGACTACCAGCTGATTGATTTACTATGGGAGGGCCAAATTTTTGTTTCATATTTCGACCTATGTTCTTTGGGGAAAGTTGTTGAGTTTCATGAGCACATTCACCTCCTTCAGGGTTGATACCCCCCTTCCGTTACACGCTGTATATAAATTTAATAAAACCTATGCCAATATAGCTATCTTATCTTATCTTAACTCGTTATAATAATTGGCAGCGCAATCTCAAACTGACTTTATTCAAAGATTATACAGTCGCAAAAGTTTACATTCCAGTGAAATGAAACTGTTCTCTACGAGTTAATCCGTCAGTAACAGCTTGGTCAATAAAAGTAACGTAGATAATCTAAATTTGGATTGCTCCGACACTGGATAAACTGGATTATGGAGTTAGGGTGCTAGCATAAAGAAGCCGGTTCCCGGGAAAGACAAGTCGGTACCGATCGGTGCGGATAAAATAGTCCCGTATTAACCTTATGCGCTCATACATAAAAAAACCGGCCACAAGGGCGAGCCGGATTCGCGCACGAAGGATTCCAAACCGGCCAAGCGCGAGTTGGATTCGCGCACGAAGGGTTCCGTACCATTATCTATAAAAACGGCAAAAAAAATCATGTCTGATGTATGGGAGCCCCCTTAAATATTTATTTTATTCTGTTTTCTAGTATTTGTTGTTATAGCGGCAACAGAAATAAATACATCATCTGTGAAAATTTCAACTGTCTAACTATCACGGCTCATGAGATACTGCCTGGTGACAGACGAACGGACGGACAGCGGAGCGGGAGTAATAGGGTATTGTTTTTACCCTTGGGTACGGAACCCTAAAAACGGCAAAAAAATCATGTCTGTTGTAGGTATGGGAGTCGCCTTAAATAATTATTTTGTTCTGTTTTTTAGTATTTGTTGTTATAGCGGCAACATAAATACATCATCTGTGAAAATTTCAACTGTCTAACTATCACGGTTCATGAGATACAGCCTGGTGACAGACGGACGGACGGACGGACGGACAGCCGAGTCTTTGTAATAGGGTCCTGTTTTACCCTTTGTGTACGGAACCCTAAAAACAGCTAAAACGTGTAATCGTTTCTTTCCGAAGATTAACCTGCAGTGATCTGCCTGATCTGAAACTATGGTAAGTTAGCAATAATTCCATCAGTCGGTCTATTCTGTAAAAATCTCAGCGTGAAAACATAGTGTGAAGTGAGTTTAAAGTAAGGCGTCCCTAGATGCCCTAGCGAAAGGTAGGATGACAATTTACTTCAAGCTCATTTCACCTAAGTTTTCATGGTGAGATTTTTAGAGAATAGATTGACTGTAACCGGGAGTTGGGCCCGAAACCCGTTTCTTTATGTAAGCAACCTTAGTTCCGTTTTGCCAGCCTGTTCGCGCTTCACGTGACACAGCAATAATTGTATCATTTTCATATGTCATCTGGCTTCCGATGGCATATTTTGGTGATATATCGAAATAAAAACTTATTACTCAAGAGACTGAGTATTATTTCTTTGGATGTTTTTGCCTGTTTCTATCAACAAAGTTATTTTAACACTAAGTAAGATTGATGAGCAAAGGACTTTTTATTGAATTTGTAGATTCTTTCTGTGTCTACAAGTAAACTCGATTATTAACGTTATGAAAAAAAATATTGAGTAACAAAATAAATATTTACATTTACTTTTCTATTGATCTCGGGAGAAATTCTGCAAATACAAACATAATAACTATTAGGAAAATAAAGTTCATAATTCGATTATGTAATTCTAAGCTGGGTAAAATTTCTAGTTAGTTTACTTAATAGGATTTCTACAGTCTGTAAACCCATTTCTAACAAACTAATGGGCTATTATAGAACGCCCTTTGATTCACAACATTAATAACTTCAAAGGTACATTAAACAAAGAAATATCTAGGTGTTTTTAATAACGAAACAGTTCATTTGACTACTTAGCGTTTTTATTTCATTTTTGGTATAATTCAAACCTAAGACAGCATTATCATTTGAGTAATGGTTTCATTTCGACATTAAAAGCGGGATTTCTTCATAGAACTGAAATACCTACCTACTCACTTTTTTTATTGCTGAACTGGCCTATTCTTAACCTCGATCACGCCTGAGGGAAACCAATGAATGAGTTCTATGATAGAACGAGTGTGCCCAGAAGATGCCGATTCATTTTTGCTTGAAGGCAGACGTTAAATGTGGGAAGCAACGCAGACGTTTTCAGAAACGGTGCGATATTTTTTATGTGTGTCGTTGTATTTTCGAACAAACATATGTAGGTAGGTTGGCGCAGTGGTTAAGCGATTGACTGCTGCGCTGCGTGTCGCGGGTTCGATTCCCGCACGGAACAAATATTTGTATGACCTACATGTATTTGTTCCGAGTCTGGGTGTTTTTCTATCTATAATATGTATGTATTTACAAAAAAAAAAAAAAAAATTGTATATAAGTAGTTTATCAGCCATCTTGTTACCATAACACAAGCATTAGGTTGCTTAGCTTGGGACAAATGGTGCTGTGTGAAATGTCCAGGGATTTATTATTTATTATTTATTTATTATTTATTATTGTAGGTACCGTCGAGCCTGCTTGGTTTTACCATGCAACGTTCATGAATATTTTACTAAATCATCAACTCAGCCTATCGCAGTCCACTGCTGGACATAGGCCTCTCCCAGGCTGCGCCACAACACCCTGTCCTCCGCCTTCCGCATCCAGTCTACCCCAGCCACCTTCTTTAGGTCGTCCGTCCATCTAGCTGGGGGGCGTCCCACACTACGCTTGCCGATACGCGGTCTCCACTCCAGGACTCGTCTGCTCCACCGGCCATCGGCCCTTCGACAGACATGGCCAGCCCACTGCCACTTCAGTTTTACTAGATGATGGCATAATATTATGAGACAAACACTATTTCGTATTTAAAAGATTAGAAAATCTGAGCTTGAAGAGCTGGCATTGCGCCTTCATTTAAAATGTAGTATATTAATTTGTTGAAATACTATTATTTCAGCAATAATAATAATATATAGGGAATATACATGTATTTTTTAATATTTTTATTCGATAGTTAACATCACCATATAATAGTAAAAATATATTCAATGCCAAAAAAGTAATTCCAAGTAATTAAAAAAGTAAAAAATAGCCAACCGACACTTACCTTAGACGCTACCTTAGGTACCTACCATAAACGCAATGCATTTCGGCGCGCTCGGTGTGACGTCATTGACAACGGACGGAATCGCAAACACTCCTATAAAAACTGGTTTATTCTTGTCATAGACTTTGACGTCACCTTCGCTCTGAGCAATGGCGTCGCTTTTAAATCATTTGAATTTCCCACAGTTTTATAGCACTTTTAAAAAATTAATTTATTGCTCAAAAAGATTTTAATCAAAATTCTGAAGTAATACAGTTTATTAAGAATACGCGTTAAAACTAAATAAGCCTTTAATTGAACGATCCCATTACTGTACTGGCGGCTGAGAGTATGTCATGCTCACTCAAATGTGTCGCTGGTGGTGGCGTGTGTGTTGTATTATTAAGTGCCCTTCAAAATGGTTGAGCTAAATGGTGCTGAACCATACATCACGTTCGTGAACGGGCGCCGTCAGTAGGACTGGTCATCTCTTAGCCGCTTTAATTTATTTTTATTTCTGAATTGTTTTTTTTTTTTCCTTTTTAGTACGGACGCTTTCTTTCTACATCGTTCTCACACGTATAATTTCAACATGAATGATGTAACCAATATTTAGTAATCATTTTATGATTTAAGAGTGTCCGTTGAGTTTCTTGCCCGTTTTTCGCCATAGGTACCTACTACGCTGGATTGGGTAACTAGCTTCATCTTTCTGACAGACCGACCACATAACAATGCAAAAGTGCCTGTAATTGGTTTATTTGAAATAAATGCTTTGAATTTGTATCTAGGGTAGCCTAGGTAGGTGATACACCTAAATGCAGCGACCAGAAATATCTAGGCTGCTCTAGGACCAAGAACCCTGATTTAAATATGGTAATAAAACGTAAGCAATAGGGTGCTAGATGCCAGAGTCCCGAATCGTAAGAGGATTTGAGGAGGTGCTCACTTCGCTTTAGTAGGTAGATGCTTTCAATTTTAGTAACACAAAGAGATTGTGGCATAACCCTCTGCAACCGGGAGTAAAAACACTCGAATAGATCAGTAAAAACTTAGTAACCGCTTGGAAAGTGTTTAGAGGACCTGGAAAAAATCTCATGCAAGCTGGTATTCAGCAGTCAGATCCTCACATACGTGAGGTTCAGGAATAATTTGCTAGTCGCACGATCGTGAGTACATGTGCGAAGGCGCCGGGATTAAAAAACGCAGCCATCCCTCATCCGGGTTTCAGCGAACTGGTAGGACGAAACGTGCGCGCAGAGTGCAAAAATATTTTTATCTCATTCTTAGTCACGATAGATCTACGCCGGTTACGTCCGCTAAAGTTGTTTACATTTTTGCTCGGAATTTTGTAAAGTCGAAACTCACGATCACTGTTACTCGGTTGGAAAGGGTTATGGTATAGTACGTGGGTGGATAAAATATAAACCGGAGTTAAGTAAAAAAAGAAAATACGCACGTATTATTATAAAAAAAATGTAATAGTTATGTTTTATTTTTCTACATAATCTCCCCTTCTATTAACACATTTTTCCCAGCGCAGGGGAAGTTTCTTGATGTCATTATCGAAGAATGTAGTCGGTCGTGGCTTTAGCCAATTGCACACAAATGATTCCACTATCTGGTCAGTGTGAAAACGGAGTCCTCCACTTAAAATTTATTTTTGTACCATTCCTACACTTGAGTTATTGAAAGCGTATTCTTATCGAACTGTAGAGTCAATCGATGCAAAATTTCGGAAGGTTTTATACCCTCCCGTGTTAAAAATTTTATGATAAGTCGTTGCTCAACAGTCTTATATACCTCCTGCTCATACATGATGCTACTGGCGCGCAATAAACTAAAGTAAGCCGGAGCAATATCTCCCCCTCCCCTAGATGATCCCCCCTAAAACATACAACAGCACCAAGCGCGTCACTTCACTCAGCGACCAGTAACAAAAAAAGTCCAGTTTATATTTGATTCACCCACGTATATGTATGCCAATTAACAAGTGTGCGAGTTTTTCTAGAATAGTCCGGACCAAAATAATGTCTCTATGGGGAAAGCACCAGGGCAATTCCCGCGAAATTATTACATTTTTTTTACGTTTTTTGCAATTTGCAGGTTAGGTTCTATGTTGAACAAAAGTTATTATGATAAATGATTTATTTTCTGTTAGTAGGTTTGTACAAACACTTTAATATATCAATCATATTTTTTCTTAACCATAGTTAAGAAAAAATATGATTGAACGCCGACCCCATCATAATGGGGTCGGCGTTTCCTATCTGACTACTCTGAAAAGAAAGGCCGAAACAAACTCAGAGGTCATAGTCTCTTTAAAGTCCAGACATGATATTGGTCAGATCATGTGAAAACCATGTATGTAGATTGGTGTCTGAAATGGTCTTTTGAGGAAAGAACTACACTGATTGAGTGAACCTATCCAGTCAGTGCACGCATTTGTCAAAAATCGTGCAGTTCAACTCAGAACTTGAGGAGCCTCACGATTCGACGAACAGTACCAATGAAAGGACATTTGGGTAGGCCGGGTAAATTACTCAAACTGCCAGATCATGATTAAAACTAACTAAGGAAAACAGAAAAAAAAACTTTTTCAATAAAAAAAAAAACAACCGTCTTCCAAAAAAAAACACTACAAAGTGAAAAATAACTTTAATTTTGGAAGTCGTTGTCGTTGGTTCCGCATTTTCGTTTTTGACACCGACTTCCGAAATGAAGTTATTTTTCACTTTGTAGTGCTTTTTTTTTGGAAGTCGGTTTTTTTTTATAAAACAGTTTTTATTTCTCTCTTTTTAGTAATACCTACCCAAAAAATTCATATAACACTACTTGCTATGTAAATATCAGTGACAGGAAGCTGCATCTGCGTTTATAGGGTACCTACAGATGTGACGTTATGTTGTGCGATTGCGTAAACAATGCATACGTATGCGATAGCAGCAATCGCGTTTGTTTTACTGGTATTTATTGAAGAATTCCGTTGTCTGTCTCCGAAACTCATCACCAGATCTTTACGAAATTTAAATAGGACCATTTCGGAATAAACCTCTATCGAATAAAAATAATTTTGTAAATCCGCGCATAGGTATATGACGGAGTTATGCCCCACCGAATTGATAACCTCCTCCTTTTTGAAGTCGGTTGAAAAGAAATGACCCACATGTGCCTTCCCACTCTCTAATCGTCGCAACTAGTACAAATAACGTGCTCCGCGCGCTATAAACTTTTTCTAATAAGAAATGGTCCTTTTGTGATTTATGCTACAATCCCCTCAAGATACGAACATTAACCAACACCTGTGGAAAAAATGTGTAGTGAAGTTTAGCAGGATTCAGGACGACTGGACGTGACGCCGAGCACTAGGAGCGCGAGGCAGAGGACGGGAGTTTACTGGTAAGTTTATTCGAATCGTCACCTTTAACTACTACACAAGCAGTTTTTTTTTTTTTTTTTTGTTTACCTACGAAACATTTCTACGCTAGGAGGTCTAGAATCGTGCTGAATTCATGGATACAGCCATACTGTATACCGATAAAGTTTGCTAAGTATAAGCAAGTACGATTCTAATATAAATTTAATTAAATATGTTAATGCCTTTCGAATCGGATCCGGTGACTAGAACGTGGAATAGATCGAGCGGTATGTGGAATTCGTATCCCAGGGGCCACGCCCAATATACCAAAGGACATAATATATGACAATCTGTATCCAAGGACCACTAAAAACCTATTGATGTAATATGTGTGTTACTTACATATGATATGCTGAGTGTGAGGTCCTGGGTTCGATTCCCATGATGATGCTGTGTTACATATTAGTACTCACCTGAAACCCATCATAGGTCCACGAAGCCCACTTCATAGTGCACAACTGGACATCAAACGGGAACTGTTCCACATTGATGTCACACACGGATACGTATATCCCGTGACTGAGCCACGTCACTTCTCCCGTGTGTTTCACTATCACGTTCGTGTTGATCACCGCTGACCGGTAGTTGGGGTCCGCACTGAAAAAGAAGTATTATTTTAGAATTAAAAAAAAAAAAACATTTGAATGATACTAAACCAGCAGCACTGTATGATGACCCCTGTAAAAGCTTACAAATTTTAAAAACACAGCTCATCTGTGCGATAAATTACAGTTACAGCGGTACGTTGTTATAGCGGCCCGTCCACGTAGTTTGGCATCTGATTAGCAGTCAATATTACCTAATGGAAATACAGAAAACGGAAAAACGTCACAAGCCCTGCAGTCCCGCCAGTGTGCTTATACTAAAACGCACTCGTTTTAATTGGGTGGTATTTTTGTATGAAACAGCAGGGGTTAAGGGTTGTTCCTTATAGAAAAAGGTGTTTATTCACTTATTTTCAACACCTCAAAAGATGCCAATGAATTTCAAACAATGATATTTTAGAATTCACACTTAAATAAATAAATAAATAAATCCCTGGACATTTCACACAGCACCATTTGTCCCAAGCTAAGCAACCTAATGCTTGTGTTATGGTAACAAGATGGCTGATAAACTACTTATATACAATTTTTTGTTTTTTTTTATATATTTTTTTTTTTTTTACAAACACACACACACACACAAACACAAACACACACACACACAAACACACACACACACACACAAACACTTACTACAAAGATTCATACTATAAAGGTATGGCTAGTTAGTACCAGCCGTGCGATTCTGTAACCATCTCACCGTGAAAGCTTGGGTGAAGTGAGCGTGGAGTGAGCTGTCATTCGCTAGGGATTAACACTATTAAGTGCTCACTTCACTTATGATTTCACGTTGAGATTTTTACAGAATCGACCGGCAGGTAGGCAGTAGTACCAGGCGGTTTTAGAGCAATACCTATTTGCTAAACCCGCATGCGTGCACTGAATGTTACACTGCTTACTCGTTATACTGAAAATGGTGCAATATGAGCGTATACAAGGCAAGTGAATTTAACGCAAGCGAATCAAACTCAACTAGCCCGCGTGCAAGAGCAAATATGCATAATTCTGAAACCCTTTTAGGAGCTCCGTACTGCGCTGGAATTAACAGATTTGAGTTTATAAATGACATTATTTTTTCTGACTAAATAAACGAGGAAGCCAATAGAGTAGTTCATACATTATTTCAAAGAAATAAATTATTACTATTTCTGACAGTTAATTCATACTGTTAAAGACATGATAACTGTTATAGATAGTCCTTAATATACGGTTTTAAATTTTGTAAATGATTGTCCGTACATAGGTACTGTTAAAGACATAATTACTGTTACTGATAGTCCGTACATACTGTTAAAGACATGATTACTGTTATTGATAGTCTAATACAATGTGTAACTTAAATAACGCACAACCTCTTAAGGGGTCATTGTACTCATCATTATGAACAACTTTTACTATGGGACCAAACCGGAAATCGCGAAAAAAAAATCAGCTGTTCCCTTCATTTTGACGAGTTATGCGAACATAAATGTAGGGAACAGCTGTTTTTTTTTTGCGATTTCAGGTTTGGTCCTATAGTAAAAGTTGTTCATAATGATGAGTACAATGACCCCTTAAGAGGATGTGCGTTATTTAAGTTACACCTTGTATACGGTTTTAAGGACATGATTATTGTTACTGATTGTCCGTGGATACTGCTAAAGTCATGATTACTGTTACTGATTGTCAGTACATACTGTTAAAGAAATGATTACTATTACTGACGGATAGTCACAAAGTCACAAAGTCAGCTCATAAGTAGTAGATTCTGTTAAAGACATGATTACTGTTACTGATTGTCCGTATCGAAAGGTACCTATTGTTTAAGATATGATTAGGAAAGGGTTCATAAAATACCAAAAGAAAACATTATTAACTGTAAAATGTCTTGTTTTTTATTCTTATCGCCCACGTAAAATAGAAAGGGTAGGCGTAATTGTTTGTTCGGTTTTATCTTGTAAATATACACTGATGAACTTGACTCTCTCATTTGGACCTCCAAAATAAACGATTAAAGAGATTTTGCCGTAATGATTACGGTAAACAAAGACGGAGTGAAATAATTAAGACCAAATCTTGTTGGGATTAGTGATCTTAGTGTAATTTTATTAGGACCTAGTAAGACAGAGATTACAGCCTATTCTTCTAAAGTCGAAAGTCGAGGAAAGGTTAAAGGTAATTGGTAATTTTTGCCTAATTGAAATTATGTTGTGTCTAGTACGTATTAAGATCACTTATCACAAATTTCCATAACTTTCACAAGTGAAAAACTTTACTTACTTATGCGCATTTTATTCAAAACAGTAGCACACAGTCTGACCATTCACCAATGGAGTATTCTGTCGCCTATATTACCTAAACTTGACAATCGAAACCTAATTCGAAACAAACAGTTGACCACTACGACTAACCCTGAATACATAACACGAATGAATCTAAATACAAATTGGTTTTCAGGACCAAAAGCCACAAGGTGATCTTCGCTTAACCCCTCAGAAATCCTAATCTCATTACTTGTCATCCACGGGTTAAACATGAGATTTGAGCAATAGGTCTGCAATCAGGTTGATGTCACTCGATCAGGGTCGTCACGACCTTTTTTCTGGGATAAATGGCATTTTATTGTATTTGGTTCGACAGAGATCTGTGATCTGGTCAGCATGTTCTAAAAGTTTGCGTGACATAAATTACTTTTCCACTATCGGCTGTTTCTGGGAAATTATTCGGCAGCGCGGGAAAATAGTTCCTGGAAGAATTTGTGAGAGGACTTTAGCCAGCAGAGGAACGGCAATCATGTGCCTAGCCATTTTCCAACTATGTTAGGATCGGCTTCCAGTCTAACCGGATGCACCTGAATACCAGTATTTTGCCCATCTGACCTCCACCATCCAGTTACTGGGTAATACGATACCCGTTGCTAAGATTGGTTGTCAGACTTTCAGGCTTCTGACGACCCGTAACGACTGTCAAAGTCAAATGACAGCTGGGTCAAGAAGAATGACAGCTGGGACCAACGGCTTAACGTGCTTCCTGAGACACAAAGGGGTCTTGGTTTTTTTTTTATTGCTGAATGGGTCCGCTCTTGACCTCTATCGGCTGATGGAAAGCGATGGATGAGGTCTATGATAGAAAGAGAGTGCCCAGAAGATGCCTAAGGCACTGGTGCTCTCACGCATCGACGAAACACAGCAGGTTGCTTGACGTCGGACTCCGGTGGGAGGGTGGTCGCAAACCTGGCGGGCGTTAACCCTACCACCGCAAGGGAAGAATTGGCCAGTCAAATAAGGTGTTGGGTGTGACTGTACAGGATGCACCGAGCGCTCGGTTCAGTTGAGTAACTGGAGAAACAAACTGCGCTACACGAGGAGGCTTCTTCATGCATCCCAAAATTGAATTGGTATGTGAAGATGGTCAGCCATCCACGGACCAACCGCGGCGAGCGGTATTATAACCTGATCAATCGACCCATGCGGCTGTTATAACTTAGCCACAAGCCCCCTCGCAGCGGCAATGGCTATGAAAAAATGGCTAACACCCAAAACACCCGCAGCTAAATAATTTTTCGTTACAAAGTTAGGTGTTTTTTTTTACAAGTTCCTAACGAACTGCCCTTGTCCTGTTGTGAATGAAAACCTTTTTGTTGGCGGTATTTCCACCTGTAAATAGTTTTGCAAATTGAACGATTCATGTGTAACTTATAACAGAATAAACTCAAATAATTCTTTATACATATTTTTATTGTACGTGCCCATGTTAAGCAAACTTCATCATCATCTGCCTAGCCTTTTCCCAACTAGGTTGCGGTCGGCTTCCAGTCTAACCGGACGGAGTTGAATATCAGTATTTTACATGGAGCGACTGCCTGTCTCACCTCCACAACCCAGTTACTGGGTGATACGATACATGTTAAGCAAACTTAAAGTCATTAATAGTTTACATTGGATTTACAAAATATCTAGAATATTAGCTACATAATTAACGTAACTTCTCTCAACTATCATCTTAGGCAGATACTTAATTACCAATTAATACCTACTAACAAAAACATTCCATTACTGACCCAAGTCTCCATATTTACTTCCAAAGTAAATATGGAGATGGGAAAAAAGAGGTGAATACCTCGTACCGTTCAAAATCAATGAAGACATTTTTATGATAATTTGGTCAATGTGTTATGAGCTTATAAAAAAATGAAAGGGTACTTCCGACAAGAAATGGCACATTTTGCGGGAACATAAATGCAAAATCTTTATTTTATAGTATTTCCTATGAATAACCCTATCTTAACTTACGGTGTATCAATTTATTTAGGGGGAAGTCCCCTAGTGGCGGACACCTAAGGTTTTCAGGAAATAAAATAAAAACTGTTTCGAAAAATGTAATTTTATTTATTAATTAGTTAAGTTGACTAACTGTAGAATGAACACAAATTAACAAAAATGTAACTTCTGCATAACCTTATTCAAAAACAAAAATTAAACATTGGTGTAAAAAAATGCAATTGCTTGAAGTGGTACCTAGTACCGGACGGACTTCAGTTCGAATTCCTGGCACCGGACGTTTTTAAAATATCTGGCATCGATCACATAATTATGTAGTCGTCTGAAGACTCAGGAATGGCTGCACATTCTTCATGAGCCCACCCATGGCAGCTGGAGCACTGTATCCAGTAATTTACGTGATTCACTAAAACTTGTTCGTACTCGGGTGAGAAGGTGTTTGTGAATCTACCGATCTTTGGTTGCAACGTCACTTCTTCTCCATGTTTCAATGCCGATACCTTATCATGTAGAGTACTTTTTTGGTTGTTGTAACGCAATGAAGCTACTCCCAAACTCAGTTCTTTTGACAAAATTTTATCTATCGCAGTTTGTAAACTTTTTTGGTCCCATTTTCCTTTCTTTTTCTTCTCCTCCATTGCAACGTTTCTCTGTTCTTTTATCCTCTGGAAAAATATTTTTTTTAATTGTCCGACGTTAAGGGACAACTTTTTGTCCGGTACCAGGGTACAGGATAGTACCACAATTACGTAATCTATACGTAATCCGTTTTGAAAATCAACAAATAAAAATATAGAATACGAATAATAATGGAACCGTATCTTAATTAACAAATAACATAAAGACTTAAAACACCAAAATGTAGCTGTAACACTCACCTTGATCTTATATGACGCAATATTTTTCCGCCAAAAGAAAAACCGACCGCTCCCGCTGTTGCCTACAGCGTCATTAACAAACTGCGTCATGTGACTCTGTACCGGTATGCCCCCCCGCGCCTCTTTCACACGTGTTTGAATCGTTCACATTCTAACTTGTCGAGATAATAAGAGTGTCCGGCGTTAGGTGCCGTCCGGCGTTACGGGACTTCCCCCTATATGTACCTTTTTTGTATAGCTCTGCATCTACCTGGTGAGTTTTCTCGTATGTCAACCAAATAAGGAAATCTCTAAAAGCACGTTGGAAAGTGGGTAAGTACCACTTGGAGTCAAATACATTTCAAACTTGATTGAACTCATAGATGATACCCTCTTTATAGATAAGTCTTTTTGTCGTTTTCGTCGATAAAGCTTTTATAAAAAATTTAGGTTATCTACAGTCAGAATACTTGCATCATAGCAAAATTGACGAGAGATTTTTAAATGAACTTGACAATGTCAGAATAGAATAGAGTAGAATACTCTATATTATGAACACCATATAAATTACAGACATAAATATAGAAATTTTACAAAGGGCGGTCTTATCGCTAAGAGCGATCTTTTAAATACAACCTTTGGATAGATTGAAAAGGGAAGGAGAGACAAATACTGTAGGTAGTCTGTACTGTAGTATGTCAGTTAGTTTTTGCGAAATATTGTTACACAAAAATATACGTTATTATGTTTTTATAAAGATTAGACGATATTAGTGTAGTCTGGACCGTACCTGAACCGAACTTGTACCTAAATCACTTCTGAATTTCGCTTGGTGTAGTTCACAATGTTAACTATCTCTATAAGCATCACAAAAAGAAAACGTAACGCGATATGGACCTAGATTAATTTAAACAAGAGCACATACAGCCACAGAATAACGCAAATTCCTCACCGTAAAGCCAGCTCCATCAGAGATTGCGTGCCAAAGCACACACATGAAAATGTACAAATGTACAGCAGGCGTGACTTCAAGTAGTATTTGGCACTATTCACAGCTCTGCTCATCCCATTAAGCGTCATAAGCGTTAATTCATGTTTGTATCCCTCCTCAACTTCCGAAACAGTATGAAATATGTAAATTCTGACGGAAAATAAATGATGCGGTAAACACCAAACGTAAGCTAGTATCACCGTTATGTAAATGTAATTTAAACTGTAAGCAAATAAATCGATTTGAACAAATTAAACGGTTTTCGATACCAGTAACTGAAGTACGTGAATTTGTTAGAAAAGGCGAATTGTTCCGCAGAAATGAAGGTAGGTAATCCAAGAGTCGTGGTAGTAATGAGAATCTTGATTTGCCTTCATTATTCAGGTCAGACTTAGGCGCTTACTTCATCTGGATAATTCACCTTTCCGAAAAGCAATTTTCTCATACGCATTTGGTCATCGATTTCTTAAATAAATGAAGTTAAAATTATGAAATAATATTTTTATTCATACTAGATTTTTCTTTTGAGGTCGGTGACAGGTCCCAACTCATAACATAAGTACTTACCGACTGCTGGCACCGACCTATTTTTTTTTATATTTCTTAATTTTGAGTTAATTTATTTTTGAAGTCGATTTTTTTTATTTATTTTTATTTATTATTATTATTATTATTTTATTAAACTTACACACACTATCTTTACAGGATGGCCCCAATACAATAGTGGTTTGCAAACACATACCTACAAAATAAAATAGTAACTTTTGTAATTGTAACTTTTCGCACAAAACGGACAAAGGCGGACTTAATGCCTTAGGCATTCTTTACCAATCAACCAAGGGTGGTGAAGAGATTAGATGGCAGGTACTTAGTATATCTCAATATATGAATACGTATATTATATTAAATGTTATCTCAATATTACAGTACATATGTTCGACAGAAGGAATGGCGTTCGGAAGTATGCCATCTTTTTATACACATTTTTTTTTTCTAATACTTTTCTGTTGGACGTGGGAGGGAGCGTTACCTACCAAACGGGCGCGACCCATAATTTTGGTCGTTCTTCGAATATTTTTAGCTGCTCTAATACCCAAACTAATATTATAAAGAGAAAAGATTTAATTTTTTGTATGTTGTTTTTGTTTGTTACGCTTTCACGCTAAAACGGCTGAACGGATTTGGATGGTATTTGGCACATAGGTATACCATGAGCTGCATTAGAACATAGTAAACTTTTTATTCCGATATTCCCAAGGTATCGACACTTTTGCGGATGAAACCGCTGGGCGCAGCTAGTAACTAATCTATGAACTTACTAACCTGTAAGTGGTGCATTTAATCATTATGTACAGACGCCAGTACATCAAGGTACCCGAAACTGTCAAATTTTCCCAATCAACATTGAACCTAATGCTTTAGAGATAAAGTTGAAAATCTATTAAAGAAAAGGGGATGCCCATTTATGGCCTTAAAGGCACAAAAATTTATGTTTATGTAAAAAAAACATCGTAATTTCTATTTATGTAACAAGAGATTCGTTTATCCGAAAAAGATTGCAATTTTTTGCACAAATAAAAAGTACCTACCGAAAACATTAAGGAAATTCACGTTTGTGGGTAAAATCAGAAGTGTTGCCAGTAGGTAAGTATCAATTTCGTTCACGAAATATCGATTATGTTTTTATGGATTTTTTTTATTATTTATACTGCTGCGTACACTCAATGCGTTGCCACAACAGATTGACTGCTTCGACTGCGAGTGAATTCACACGGGCCGCATTTTGTAAATTTACTCTTGGTTAATATAATTATTATTGTATGTGTAATTGTAAGCTATTATAACTACACTATTGTATTAGGTAAGCCTGTGATGATAGTTATATGTGTTTTAAAATAAATAAATACGGTGTTACGTTTTTACTTTTGATATTAAAGGAACAAGCGAATTGATGGCTCATATAATAGTGAATGTGAGATCATAGCAAAAACGCTACCACACATTTTAATAATCATTCTTAATCTGTTCAGCACAATATAGACGGAATAATAATATGTTAAAGAAAATGTACTAACATAAATATACATTACTTGATTGGAGTTTCAGTGGTGATTATAATTTTGTATTAAATTATGACTCAAATAAAAAATCGATATCAATTTATTATTTTTTTGTGTCTGGTGTGGCATTGAGTTACGCCGGCCGGCTGTCAAGTCAAGTGTCAAATGAAATCACAAAAATCTACCTGCTTTGTTTGCATTTGCCTCACTGAGTTTATTTTCTTGCGGATTTGTTATTTTTACCAACGAATCAGCTTATTAAATGGACTCATACGATTATTTTAACCCTGACGACGCTGGCCTGAACATGTATCCCGCTCCCGCTTCTCACAATAATCCCAGCACGAACTTTGACTCAATATTCACAAATTATCACGCACGGCAACAGAGTAATATTTTTCCTCCTGCTCAATTCTCGGACAATGTTCTAGTTGTATATGATAGAATTGATGATTAATGATGTATAATATTATAAAAAATCAGGTTAAAATTATTGTAAAACAATTATGTTTGTTAATAATAAAAACTGTTGTATCTTAAAAATCCGAGCTTATTTTCATAACAATTCCTTGACCAGTCAATTATTTAAATTGTACATTATCTTATCTATATACTTAAAAATGTGTGCACTCGAGGCCAAATTGTCTATGGACGGTGGGTATTCCCCTTTGACAGATTGTAGTAGCTTGATGTGCTGGCGTCTGTACATTATTTGCGATCAAAATCACGTAGGTACATGCTTCCGAGAACATTATAATGATCACAGTATAACGCAACTCGGAAAGGAGACTCAACTATTATAACCAGTTTCCCTTCAGCCATACCACCTCCAAATTAGGTCAGTTCCAGCCATACGGGATATAAGAAGGTCAGAAGGGTCTCAATCAAACGAAACGTGAATCAGCCGAAATCCCAATAGATGGCAGGCCTGTTGGTCTAGTGGTCAGTGGCCCTGACTACTATACGCAAGGTCGTGGGTTCGAGTCCCACCCAGGACAAATGTTTGTGTGATGAGCACGATCATTTGTTCGTTGTCTGGGTGTAATTTATCTATAATATGTATGTATTTAGAAGTATATATGTATGTTTATCAGTTGTCTAATACTCATAGCACAAGCTCTGCTTAGTTTGGGACTAGATGGCGTTGTGTGAAAGTTGCGGAATATTATTATTATAGTTAAACAGAGTTATCAAACTGTTTTATTAACGTTTGGGGACACTTAGGTTTTTGTATGAAATAAGGTAGCACGTACTGAGGTGCTTGCTAATACAAGGCGCATGGTTTAATCGATCAGGTTAAGCTACGCTTGCCGCGGCTGTTCCGTGGATGGGTGACCATCTTTACATATCAAGACCCTTCCGTGCCTCGGAAAGCACGTTAAGCCGTTTGTCCCGGCTGTCATTCGTGGACCTTTGGCAGTCGTTACGGGTTGTCAGAAGCCCGAAAGCCTGACAATCAGTCTTACCAAGGGGTATCATATTACCCAGTAAGTTGTGGAGGTCAGATGGGCAGTCACTTCATGTAAAATACTGCACCCGGTTAGACTTGAAGCCGACCCAACCCATCATAGTTGGGCAGATGATGATGATAGGTAGTACGTACCTTAATACAGAACTTGTAACATTTTAATTTGTATTTTCAGGACGGTTAATTTATTTCGAAACAATACCATTTAGCTGAAATTTCAAAAATGTTTTGATGACAAAAACCATAACAACAAAGTTGAATTTAATTTTTCGAACAAAATAATCAAATCTGTAGGTCTACTTTTTTGGGTCGGGACAGTGAACGATTTGAGGTTGTAACCGCTAAGTTGTAAAGGTGCTTTACAAAGCTATGTGATTTATCAATAGTCAACTCAGCCTATCGCACAATTACTTGCATCTAGTCTGTTTCAGTCACATTTTTAAGGTCGTCGGTTAATCTTGCTGGGGAGCATGCCACACTACGCTTGTCGATACGCGGTCTCCACTCCAGGACTTGTCTGCTCCACCGGCCATCGGTCCTTCGACAAGCATGGCCAGCCCAATGCCAATTCAGATTGCTTAGTTTCGGTAACTTCGGTTCTGTTGCGGATAATTTAATTTCTATTCAAGCCGCTTTTTTCTCCTTTAAAGAAACTTCGAGAATTGCTCGCTCCATAGCGCGCTGAATGACATTCAAATGCATGATTCATAATTTAATGAATATTTCTCTAATTAAGAGTTCATTTTCGGTATCCTAAAAATATTCACAGCATGTCTTCTACAAGTGTGACTAGTCGTTAGTGGAAAATATATAAGAGCTTTTACTTTGCTAAGGCTCTGCTAAAGCTCTGATGTAGACAACATCAGAGCTTTAGTAAATTCGTGTATTCAATAAATATGCATTTGTTAGAGACCAAAACCGAACATAATTGCAGGGACTGCATAAATTGCGAAATTAACATGACTGATGATGATGACTTGAATAACTTAGAATAACTAGGTACGTCACCAATCATTTATATATTTCTGAAAGATATAGCATTGAAAGACAGATTTAATTATTATTTATGAATTCTGCACATATTAATATTAACACAGAGGTGGATTTAATTCTACAGGCATTTACGACCAGTCGTATTTTGTGCGAGCCAGAGACAAAATATCTATTAACCCAGTAATATACCACTCAAAATCAAAATGTTTTATTTCACATAAACCTGCAAGGGCGCATATGAAACGCCGGAAGCTGGGTGCACGGTTCAAATTGGTCGTCCGTTTCCTTGGAGAAGAGCCGGCAAGAAACTCCATGGTTTCTCTTTTACAAATAATTGGCACTGCTCGGCATAAAGCCTTATAGGTCATAAAGAAAAGATAATTTAATTCATAAAATAAGTATATGAATATTTAATGAATTTATTAATTTTTGTTATCTTACAGACACGTGTGTAATAATGTGTAAACTAACAAAGCCGTATTCAAAGCGTTATATTCTTCTGAAGGTAACATTCAAATCCATATTTTTTCCGCGTTTGTAGATCTGTTTATTACACATGAGCTATGTATTACATTTCCAATATATACATAAACAAAAAACAAGTGAGTGTGCCTACTGAAAAAGGGTTGATGGATGCCCCCAGGCAAGGAGTTTGCTCTCAAATCTCAATTAATATAAAGTTTAGGCAGATAACATTCACTTTTGTTCGTTGAGCTAATAAATCGTGCGATAATAGATGGAGATATCTATTCTTGTACTGAGTTAAGGTTTGTTTTAATTGAAAAGCATTTAAATTAACGTTTTCTACGAAACGGGAAATTACTTTTCTTGTTTAAATATGTTTGCTTAAAGATATCTAGCATTACACGATTTAATTATGAATTATATTTCGGTGTTAGCTTTTGGCGTAGGTGATTTGGAAAATTATATGAGCAGTGGTAGCGCTATGGAAACGGCCGTGACTTACAAGTCAAACCCTAACAGGCGATTTACTTTGTGTAAATTATTTCATCACCACTGCTCTCAAAACGGTGAAAGAAAACATCGAGAGTAAACCGGAATGTCCTAGAACCGAAAATTCGAAGACATGAGTTACATCTACCAACCCGCACTGGGCCCGCGTGCTGGACTACGGCCAACTCCTTCTCACAGAGAGGAGTCCTGTGTCCCAGCAGTGGGAATACTATATAGGCTGATTTATGGGTGGTATAGGTTCTCAAACGCGTCACCAATCACTAGAATAATCGTTTCGTTGGTAAATTTATAGATAAAGTTGTGCCTGTTGTAAAGCTACGGTTTCCTAGAAGAGATTGAGAAGACATTGAGGTGTTCAAAATCCCTCCCGTATTTGGCCGGCCGTTATTGTATGACCGTTTAGTGCTTTCTTAGGAAACCACAGTTTAGTCACGTTGTATCTGGCACGCAGGTTTCATGTTGGAAATATGTAGTATTGGTGGTAGTAAGTCCCTAATACACGGGGCCTCTATACTATTTCTAATTAACCGGGTAATAAAATATGCTACCTGTAAAGCTGTGTGTGTAAGAACCGCTGCGGGAAGGCTCCTACGGAGCCTAACGACGTGCTACGAAGCCGAATACCCAGGTGTATATTTTCCGTCTCCACTACACCACCGACGCGAAAGACATCGTGAAGTACGTGCACCAAAGGCTGAAGTACGCGCCGAGAGTGAAGCTGCTGGAGTCGCATCGCAACGTAAACTTTAACGCGTTTGTGTTGCGCATACCAACTTGCTACCTGCATCTGGTGATGGAAGAAAGCTTTTGGCCACCGGATGTGGTATTCCGCCGCTTTCGCGGACAAGTGCCACCGGAGCGCACAAAGACTTAGTGCAACTAAGGGATACTAACATAGTTTTTAAGTTTTATTTACTAACACAATTGTTATATACAACGTGTAACGGAAAGGGGGTATCAACCCTGAAGGAGGTGAATGTGCTCATGAAACTCAACAACTTTCCCCAAAGAACATAGGTCGAAATATGAAAAAAAAATTTGGCCCTCCCATAGTAAACCAATCAGCTGGTAGTCAGTTTTGTAAGGGAGGGCCAAATTTTTTTTTCATATTTCGACCTATGTTCTTTGGGGAAAGTTGTTGAGTTTCATGAGCACATTCACCTCCTTCAGGGTTGATACCCCCTTTCCGTTACACGTTGTATACTTAAGTTAAGGTATTTATCTATGGGTCTTTGGTACCTGATAATAAATGGTTTTATTATAATCAGTAGGTGAGGTAAGTGATATGGATGTGGCAGTACATCTTATAGACGCTTGTTAGTCGAAAAAGGTTGTGAAGCTTAGTTGGTACTTCAAGTATTAGGAAGAGTTCAAAATTATTAACCTTCCAAAAATATCTTGTTTGGAATTTTTACATACAGCATGAATGAGAAAAATGTGGTCATATTTAAGTGTGTGGTACAAGTTTCTCCATGGGACCAACATCGTAATCACGAAAAAGTAAACAAGAAAGTTGTTCAGTTTGATGGTCTGTACGACACCCATAATTATGGCCACACATTTCTGATACATGCTGTATTATAACGATTTCTACATAAAATATTCCAGTGGCAGGCATTACATCTAAGCAAACTTACCCATAAATCAAGTCAATAAGAACCGCATACACGAACATAATTCCACATCAGCTACCTTACCTAATAGTTCAGAACGAGGCGAAATCAATCTCAATGTGGCAAGCAACGGTCCGAGGCGAAAGGTACGTTCAGGTGCACCTACCCCTTGACGAGTAATAAATTCAGCTGACAGTTCAATTTGACTAAACCGCGTTCCTTAAACCGTAAGCCCGTTCTTGCACGACGCTACTTAAAGATAAACTGAAGGGTAACTCTCGTATACATACCTATAACGTTTTCATTCCTATCGCAGTCGTTTCATTTCAATCTGTCAAGAACATCGCTAATTTTTTCACATTTCTGACATTGATTTATCGCTGAGATCTGAAGGCCAATATTAAGAGTATAAGGACCTACACGGACAGTAAATTTCGAAAACTTTTCAAAACTGTAGGGAAATTAGAGGTATTTTTGACAGATTCTATGGAATTGTATCATCAGACTGTGAACGTTCATAAAATTACGAGAATTGTCCCTATGATTGCGACTAGCTTTTGAGGGAATAAATACTTATCGACCAAACATAGGTCACGTGAAATGCTCATGTAACACCCACTCTCATGAAGATTGAAGCAGCTTAAAAACAAGGCCAGAGGCATCCTTTTTCTTCTTCGTGTCGCTGGCACGACTGTATTTTAAATATTGTTTTCCCAAAACTTTGCCACTTCCACGGCGTTGAGAGCTAATACTAATCTCATACGAATAGTTTATGCTTGAATATTATTATTTTTTTAATGTTTTACCGTAATATTTTGTTAAATCCCTAGTAGGAAAAAGTGGACAGATTGGTTGGGTAAAGTGGAATAATCTCTCAAATCACCAATACCACAGCACTGGTATTTCAAAAGTGGTTCGTACATGAAGCGACTTTACGCGTTATTATTTATCTGGTTACTTTTGAGCAGCGTCGTGGACGACGGGTCTTATTTGGCAAAAAACAGTACCTAGCTGCAAACTGTTGTGGCACTTTATTTTGGTAATAGCATATTTTACATTATGCATTTACTCCCGTCGGGACCTAATAGCTACTAGTGGAGCGAAAGGCTAATATATACGCACCATTTGCGCAGCCATTCAATATTATCGCGTACTAATAGAAATTTTGTAAATGTTTTGTTGTAGGTTAGGTATTAGTTTTACAACTTTTGGGAGAAATTGGTGTTCATTTTATAAGGTAGGTACTACTGACTAGATTAAGGTAATAAGTACTTTGAGCCTTTAGCCTGCTTGGTTTTACCATGAAACCTTCATGAATATTTTATAAGTTGATGGCATAATATTATGAGATAAACACTATTTCGTATTTAAAAGATAAAAAAAACAACTCGGTGAGCTGACAGAACGCCTCATCTTGTGTAAAGTATTATATTATAGATTAAGGGGTTTTAAGATTTTTTTTAGGGAGCCTGACATGCCTTTTGGCCTCGTATAGGACTTTCTGTTTCAATTTTCTTTTTTTTACCTACATTTTTTTTTAATATGATTTGGTTTTTTATTTTTGACTATGTTTAGTACCTATAGTTTGTGATGTTCCTGTACGAGTCAAAATAAATACTTTTTCTTTTCCTTCATACCTACTGTCGCGCCATTTTGAAAATGGTGGCCACGCATGAGTCCTATATAAATCGATAGCTGATATCAATCAAACAGAAAACATAATAAAACCAAACCC
The DNA here is from genome assembly GCA_949629135.1 of Eremobia ochroleuca. Taxonomy (NCBI): domain Eukaryota; kingdom Metazoa; phylum Arthropoda; class Insecta; order Lepidoptera; family Noctuidae; genus Eremobia; species Eremobia ochroleuca. The sequence goes on along the minus strand of OX451386.1, from coordinate 9,634,999 downwards.
CATTGCGTCTTTTTCCGAGATATTAATATCTACGAACGAGATATTAACGTTCAAAGTTGATTACGTGACTCAATCATCCACTTTGAACGTTAATAACTCGGAAATGTGACACTACGGGGTTTGACCTTAGTATGTTTTCTGTTTGTATTGATATCAGCTATCAATTTAATAGGTATCTTTAAACCCCTTTCTAAGAGTTTAAGTTCAAGGCAACAAAAAGTACGATAATAGTATATACATTATCTCCGTAAAAGTTAAAGTATTCGGCTTTAGTAACTATAAGATACGTCACTTTGTTTAGAAAGGTCTGCAAACATTTGTTTCGAATCTCAAACACCCTTTTTTGCAAGAGGAAGCTTACCATAAAATTGGAACGTTAAACAAATTACCTACCATGGAGTAAAAAACAATAAACGTTGTAAAGAAAACATTCTGCTCTTTTATAATTTCTAACGTAACGATATTATCCGTCCGCGTCCATAAAATATATGGAAATGCGTGCACGTTACAACGTTATCGTCGACGGAAATTTAAAAGCATCTTCATATGTTTCCATACATTTTACTTCCCTGTGTTATCGTGATGCCGTCTCTTGGATGTTGACGTCCACCCTAATATTGACACATTAGAAATTATAAGAGCGTCAATTTTCACCACTCTTAGCAAATGGCTAGTCCGTCACCTTTGTATTATTAGGGATCAGCCGGTTAATTCTGTAAAAATCTCACCGTGAAATCATAAGTGAAGTGAGCACTCAATAGTGTTAATCCCTAGCGAATGACAGCTCACTCCATGCTCACTTAACCCAAGCTTTCACGGTGAGATGGTTACAGAATCGCACGGCAGGAACGCCCAGGATGTCCATTTTCACGAGATAATTCTGTACCTACTTGTGTTGAATGCAAAATCATCATCATCATTTATCATCCCGAAGGCGACAGTCAACTGTTAAACCCTTTTCATTCACTACTGAGCCTCCTCCCTTCAGTACTTATACGAATTTGATTTCCAAAGGTAAGGGTTAAGTTTGGATGAACTCGGTTTTAGAAGGAGCGATCAGATAAAAAACCGAAAACAAAATATTTTCAACCCCAAGTATAGATATAGTGTGAGATGAATTTGTTTGTTTTTTTTTTTAAGTTCTTCTATATTATTTTATTTAAGTTCTATTATAAAACTTTGTAAGATAAAGCTTAGATCTATACCTATTTATACTGTGGTTCAGATTACCAATTAGCCTGTACCATAACCACTACGCTTTTCCAGCGAATCCAATAAAAAAAACCACATGTTCCCACCATAATGTTCCCACTGCTGGGACACTCCTCTCTTCGAGAGGGAGCATTGCTGGCCCAGTGGTATCGGCCCCGACGTACGAGTAGTAGGTTGTGGGTTCGAACCCAGGCAGGCGCTTTACTTTGTGAAATAACACAAAGTATAGCGACAAACCTTTATACGGGACCCTACGATGTTATCCGAGATCTGTCACCCAATGTGGAGGTGAATATTAATGGTAAATTAGATTTAGTTCATAAGAAAGAAAGAAAGAAAAAACGTTTATTCTGCACAAACAAAACGCACGTTACAAATAAAAAACCAAATAATAATGAAAAATAAAAAGACATAACTAAAATAATAAGACATAAGAATCGTACGAAATTGTACTATGACTAACTATGTATAACTTAATGTAATCATCGTTAGTTATAGACCATATGAAACACTAAGCGAATGTTTATAAATCTTATTCAATTGTAACACATAAATTGCACCACATACTCTTTTGTATATGTATAAGTAGAATAGTAAGACATTTATGTTTAGATTACAATCATGTTAATAACTTGATGATGGAGATCTAGTTACTCGATCGGTTATTGTTTATAAAACAAGCAATCATTGTTTAAATAACAATTCTAGATGATTTTTAATGCATATTGTTTTAAGTTTTAAATGTTATCCTAAGGTAAAAAATAAAATGTATTTTATATTTTACCTTATTGTACCGAGGGGAGGTGAGGTTTAGTGTGTATTTGATGTATGTATGCTTGTGTGCGTGCTTATAATAATGTTTAATGGACCAAATATACTCAGTACTCAATCAGCATTACAGAGGTTTCATTTTGTCTAAGTCCCGTCCTTATAATTTCATCAATAAAAAATCATTAATTTTTCAATTTATCAAAGTTATTGGCGGTGCCTAGTAATAGCCAGTAGGACCAATCTACTAAATAAAGCCCCTATAACGCGTACCTTGTGTGTACATAGTGACGTAGCAGACAGCATATATCTTTTTACTTGTTCTCTGGGAGAGTTCACAAAAACCACGATGTACAGAATATGTTACGGTAAATAGTAAAACTTTAATTATGGCCACACTATTGAATAAGGAAATTCCTGTACTGATGGTGATGATGAGTTAGTAAATAAATCACCAATGCTCTCAAAACGGTGAAGGAAAATATCGTTAGGAAACCGGCATGTCCTATGTGACATCTATCAATCCGCACTGAGCCCGCGTGGTAGATTACAGACCAAAAATAAATACTTAATAAGAATTCCTAGGCGTGGGAGATGCAATTACTTTTACAAATATGTTCAATTAATCGCGAGCCCATAGTGCCGGGACAGAGCGGCGAGCTGTTAAGCCCTGATACGTAATGATCCACAATTCACAGAACGCACAAAGAACACTTAATTTTTTTCGCGTCATTAGTGACGACATTTTTCTTTCCCTCCCTTTTGTAATTTTGCACCAACGTTAACAGAAAGTTTCTGCAGTTAAAATAACTGATTGCAGTTTGGGTTTTTCTTTTTTAGTTCCGTGGGCATTGGTTCTTTCAAATTCTATTTAACAGTTTTAGGATTTTTGTAAGTAATTTGACGCTGGGGAGTTTTTGCCACTTTTTATTCCCAGCTAAACCACAAGAACTGGTGCGGACTTTTTGTGACAGTGTTTTATGCAATTTTGGCGTTCAAAAAGAGCTAACTCTATGTAGCACTTTTTCCACTATTCATTTGAATAAATGATTTTTTACTTGATTTGATTTTGATAGATTCACACAAGTACAAGCGAGTTAATAGATATTCCTAAGTAATACTGTGGATTAAGATTTATTTAGGCTAATTTAGATAATTGAGGAAATATTGATCTAGAATCCATCACGTATGCTAATACACACATTATAACAACAAGCACACTATCTTAATACACGATTAGCTAATTAGTAGCTTCGCTATCGAAGTTTCAAACAGCAGTGCGATTCTGTAACCATCTCACCATGAAAACTCAGGTGAAGTGAGCGTGGAGTGAGCTGTCAGTGTCACTTCACGCAAGTTTTCACGGTGAGATTTTTACAGAATCAACCGGCTGTACAGTATATAGGTTTATTAGAGCATTCTGAATGGAGTAAATAATAACAAAATTGGGCAAACTTCCGTAATTTAATTTACACTAATCAAAAGAAGTTTTGCAGCACTTATAAAGTGACTAGTGGAAGGTAAACAAAATAACTCAAGAGAACCAAAACATGAGTCAGTGTTTCGTAAATCGTAAGCAACACTTAGGAATGTTTATTTCATACACCCTCATTAATTTTGTGTAACTTTTAGTCATAACCTCATTTTGTCACGTTAGTATAGTTTTAACTAGTGCAGTCAGCAGATAAGAATTTCTTTGTTAAATAAAACCACTAAAGACAAAAGCAATTTTTTTTTTTAATAATACATTTCTTATTAGTGGTGCTAAACTTTTTTTGATTAGTGTATTTGGAAAGGATTTAGTTATGGCTATTACTTTCGTTAATTTTAATTATTAACAAAGAAATATGCATAAACGTTACTTGTATAATGTTTATGTACAGAACAGAACAGAATACGAGTATTCTTTATTATGTACACCATATACGTTGCAGACATAAATATAGAAATTTTACGAAGGGTGACTCTTATCACTAAGAGCGATCTTTTAAAGACAACCTTTGGATGGTTCGAAAAGGGAAGGAGAGACAAATACTGTAGGTAGTCTGTGGTGTATGAGTAAGTTTAAATAAATAGGGGAAGAACTCATTGGGCATCAAAATAATTCGTCCGCATCGCTGTCAATGGGAAAAGTGCCCAAAAAGCTGGCAGCAAGCAAATGTCATGGCCTACCTGAACTAATCAACTGATTGGTGAGGTTAAGGTTGCGTTTAAAAAAATTGGATGGATGACCAATCGTGCACAGCACTGGAACACAAGCCTTCTCTCAGTGAGAGGGAATAATAATAAATAATGTATATTCCAGAAGTAATCTGTAAAGTAGGTATGCGCAGCATTTACAGCGTAGGGCTTACACAGAGATTTTTCAGGGTTCATGGGCCGTAATCCACCACACGTGCGGGTTGGGAGATGTCAAATGTTTTCGAATTTTTGGCACAAAGCTTGTTTACAACTAATATTAGGATCATACCTAAAACACCAAAATAATAGTCAATAACAAAAATAATTGGTAACACAATTAAATTTTAGAACCTGGTAACACTTAATTCCAGCCTAACTTTGTTTTAAACAGAATTAATATACCTACTAATTAAATCTTTGATACCAACCCATTACGATTAACATTTCTGATTTTATTATTAAAATAGACTAATAAAATAACTCTTACTTGTTGTAAAGTATGATGTCGGGTCTCCAGACCCTTTCAAAGGGTATTCTGATGACGCCGATGCCGTCAAAGTCGCTGGTGTTCCACCTCAAGTGGTAGTCTGTCCAGATCTGTGTGATCCAGCAGTTTGTTGTTAGCAGCTGGTCTTTCTCTTCCTGTAACAATAATATAGAGAATTATTACTTGTTAAGAGAATGGAAATTACCGGGGTATAGTAGGAATTCTGCCTGTACTCACCGTATTTGAAAAAGTCAATATCGTTTATTTAAACGAATAGATAGAATAAACTTAAAAACAAACTACTGCCGTGCGATTCTGTAACCATCTCACCGTGAAAACTTGGGTGAAGTGAGCGTGGAGTGAGTCGTCAATAGTGTCAATCCCTAGAATCAGTATGACTCGCAGCTCACTCTAAGCTCACTTCACCTTAGTTATCACGGTGAGATTTTTCCAGAATCGACCGGCTGTAGTGCTATTCTGTAAAAATCTGACCGTGATAACTTGGGTGAAGTGAGCTTAAAGTGAGCAGTCATTAGTGTTAATCCCTAGCATCAGATAGAATGACAGCTCACTTCACTTAACTTCTCACCGTGAGATTCTAACAGAATCGACCGGCAGAACTTTGCGAATTGAAAAAGGGGAATAACTATAGGCAAACCCCTTAATTGAGTCCTCGCCTGCGGGGTATATGGGCGCAATTTCAGTAAATGGATAAATGCAAAACTCATGCCTAAAATACCACCAAATTCTGTCATGGTAATGAATAACGCAGCCTATCATTCGAAACAAGAGAGAAAAAGGCGACTATGGCTTCTACCAAACTAGCTATGCAAGACTGGCTACGACGGCAAGACGTGCCTTTTGTTGACAAACTTAGAAAGGAAAAAAAAACGGACATGAAGTGTTGTGTTTGCCTCCATACCACCCGGTCGATTCTTCAAAAATCTCACCGTGCAATCATAAGTGAAGAGTGTTAGTCCCTAGCGAATGACAGCATAATCCACGCTCACTTCACCCAAGCTTTCACGGTGAGATGGTTACTGAATCGCACGGCTGATTCCCAATACAAAAAAAACATGGCTCAATATAATACAATACAAAAACAATTGCTAAGAACTTAAAAGTACTTATTTGTTCCCGTGAACTTTTAAAAGCAATCCAAGTTTTACTAGAATTACTGTTGCAGAATGCTGGAAAAGATTAGGAAATCGTGTGAACCATTAAGGTTTGGTTTTTTCCTTAATCGTTTTCTGGGATAAATAAGTAATGTTCCAAATAAATTATCTTTTCTGACACTATAGTTATTTTAAGGTAAAAGGTAGGCATTTTTTTTTTATGAAACAATTTATTTATTTTCCTTCCTGTCGTATAAGTTGACATCGTCGCAAATGGCTGTCAAATATTAGACTGCTTTTCATTAACTTTTCAATATCTAATTGTTAATTAATCAATGAAATATTTATTACGAATAGCAATAATTCATACCGTAATAATGAATATTTATCAATTTTTATATTATTATCTACCCCTTACAGATCTAAGACCTAATTCGATAGTGTGGCTATCAACTATTATTTATAGATGATATATTTTTAGCGAAATATGTACATTATGCATCTGCTGCTTAAACAGAAATACCTACTCAATTTAAATTAAATAAAACAATACCAGCTATCTAACTATTAAACATAGGTCGTGTATCATCAGTCTAACAAACATAATATGTAGTTTCAAGTGCCTAGAAAAAGGATTTAGAAAGTTTCCATCATTCTGACGTTGCACACTTTCTGAATCAATCAATGTGCCTAGCCTTTTCCCCAACTATGTTGGTCGGCTTCCAGTCTAACCGGATGCAGCTGAATACCAATATTTTACATGGATCGACTGCCTATCTGACCTCCCCAATCCAGTTTCTGGGTAGTTCCATACTTCGAACTTCTTTGAGACTTTCGGGGTTTCGACGACTCGTAACGACTGCCAACTTTCTGAATGTACCTTCTTAATCTATTTTTCACACCACCTGCTCGCTAACGTCAAATTATATGTCATGCAAACCTAGCTTAAAGCAAGTCATTTAAGTTCTAGCTGGGCATTAATATTGTAGTGAATTTCATTATGACCCGCTGGTAATTAATGTGAATGTCAACTGAGAAAATCTTATGGAAACATTAAAAAAAAAATCTGTTCATGTACAGGTCAACCAAAGAGTCCCCACTTCATAGGTTCTGGTCACCGTCCGCGATCAAAATGATCGGTTGCTGTGGCGTGTTTACCCCCGCGTTAGAATGTTGGATTTGGGCTGACGCTCTCCATTGACGATATTATTTATTGTGATTTTGATGAAAATGCGGCAGATCAAATTGAAAAAATAAAAGATATGCAGATATGTTGTTTTAGTTTTATCTCAGATTTGATGCCACCAACTGTAACAGACTGCTTGAAAAGTATTTAGATACTTTTGAATCTTAGTTGCAGTCATTTTGATTTTGTCATTTCACTTTAATCTTAATCCTTCTAGTGTGTTACATTGTTGGAATCGTCTCCTCAAACCCATTATTTTGATAGCCCACAGAGTAATGGTACTATTTTATTTTTAATTTTTTCAAATCAAATCAAATCATTTATTTCTTTGCAAACATGGGTAAATAATTGATTTAATTTGATTTGATTCAAGATCTTACATTTTGTTGTTTTCGTCTAAAAACCGCCATTTTGATTTTATAAAAAAAAATCCCAACCAGCACATAACTAGGTATTCCCCGGCTATTTAACAGTTTCATAAACTACTAATCGAACTAGTTTTTATCACCGCGCAGTAACTGCGAAAAGTAGAGTATTCTCTTGGGGGATAAAGGTGTCTTCGTCTTGGGTGAGCTTGAATCCCTCACTGCACTCAGGATTCTCAGAGCTTCCTCGCTACGCTCGGGAGCCCTAGAATCCTTCGTTGCGTTCTGCCGGTCGATTCTGTAAAAATCTCACCGTGAAATCATAAGTGAAGTGAGCTTGAAGTGAGCAGTGTCAATAGTGTTAATCCCTAATGACAGCTCACTTCACCCAAGTTTTCACGGTGAGATGGTTACAGAATCGCACGGCAGGATTCAAAATAGCGCCCGTGTCATTATGACACTGCTTTATCCCCTTAGTGAATAATCTACTATTAACAATGTATTTACTTAAGGCTGACTTTTCAATAGTCAGATTACTTTTATCTGTAGAATAATTATGCCAGTTTGATATATTTTTTTTAACAAAACAGTTCAAACCGCAATATTTATTATTCAGATAACAGTTACCTGACTATTGAAAAATCAACGCTTAAAGAAACATTATTAATCATTGGAATACAACAATGCCGATGTCTAACCTAACCTTTATAAATATATACACCGTACCGTACCGCACCGTACTGCACCGTATTTATACACCGTAGGTAAACAGTATGTCGTGGTGGCCCGTTCCAATGTAGTTTTTTCACAGTTACACGTACTTTCTAAGTTGCTTAATTATTCTTAGACATCACTGACTGACGGTGAAGGGAAAAATCGTGAGGAAACCCTGGACTTCGGTCTAAAATCACCAGCACTGAGCCAGCGTGGTGATCCAGCGTGATCATTCCTTCTCTGTGTGAGAAGTGGCCTAAGGTACCCGGAACATTACAGGCAAACAAACACAGTAGGCATGTGCCATTTATAAACCGCTTAGATAGAAAAAAAGGGTCGAAAACCTTTTTGAATAATGCTGACGCATAACCTCGTGACGATGACAAATTGTGTCAGTACAATGTATCGGATGACGGAAAGGATGAGATATTAACCCAATATATGAGAAGCCAAATTGATGAATGATCAGAAATATACGTAAGCACTGATCTTAGAGGTAAATATGATCGGTAGCTATACATGATCAACTTTATCGTTTAATTGAGATGAATTTATGATATGATTATCTATTACTTATTGACGACAGTCCTTTGTTTCTAGAGTAACCATACCATTTTATTTATTTCCATAAACACCACCATTTATTATTATCTATAATTATTTTTAAACAAATATCTAATAGAGTTATTTTTTATTATTTGCCACACATTATAAAACTAATTTACATCCGTAAGAGGTCCTTGTAACATAGGGTCCAGTTAAAAACCAGCGTCAGGCATTAGCTATGGACTACGTCTGAAATAAATGTCTTATTATTATTATTATGCTGAAAGCCTATTTGGCGCAGCCGAAAGGCACATAATACTTACTATTTTAAGTTTTTTTTTGTGAATATTGTGTGTCTTACTTAAACTTATTTTCTTTCTTAATGGAATTCGAGATCAAAAATGTATACAAAGGGGTTGTATACATTTTTGATCTCGAATTCCATTTCCAAGATTAATGAGGTAGCTGTCACTAATGTCAACTGTCAGATCACCACGAATGGCGGGAAACAGTTGAAAGTGAAGCGTGCCTGCGCGAGAGGCTCGGTGTAGTGACGAGCCATCAATATAATCACCTTAAATACGGGATCAACAGGATCCTACAGGTTAAAGATAACTTAACATCACGCCCGAAGAGGTATGGTATACAAAAACATTTTTTTTATACTTATGATAGACGGGACAATGCAGACAACATTACAATTTACTTGGAAGTACCTACAGGACTCACCTCGCTAAGTTTAGTTCTATATATCGTGTCATACCCCCACATGACAGGTCTCATTGTGTGCAAAAGAAAATTATTTACTTCGAAAATAATTTTCTTTTGCACACAATGGGAAAAAAATGGAAAATAGAAATTGTATAAGCAATGTGGTATTATTGCAAACCTCGTAGTGATAAAATTAGGGGAGACCGGGGCTAAAAGTTACAGGGGTAAGTTGTTCCGATTGAAATAACTTCGCAAGAAAAAGAGCTAGGAATATTGAGTTAACACGTCTTGAAAAGGACCGCCACAACGCGCCGACAGCCGCCATCTTAAACAGGCCAGTGGCACCCGAAAGATCGGAATAGCAGCACGTGCGTCGCTGGTCCACGTAAGTAAATATTTTCACATTTGGTATGTTTGGTCTATCTCACGAATTTTAACGATTAGCTTCTAGTGTTTCAGTGTTTTAATTAAAGAATTTATCTACTGTTTCGGTACACTGTGCATAAATTACAGATGTTTTGTAATGTAGCCTAATCTTGGTTTTTTTTTCAACACGTGTGCTTGGGGCTAGATGTTCCTTTGTTCGCTAATGTTCATTTTTACCAACAATGGAATATAAAATGTTGTAATTTTCTTCTTTTGTAGGATGCGGACTTATACCCGAAAATCAACACGAGGTTCCGTGTCACAGGAGTTGATGCAAAAAGCAGCGGATGCAGTTATCAAAGATGGCAGGAAAATAAAAGCTGTTGCCGAAGAATTAGATATTTGTTATATATACAGATTTGTCAAAAAGCTAAGATGTGGAGTAGGAAATATCGCTATTAGCTACCTTAAATAAACAGGCTTAGTTTAATAATACAGGGTGAAATTGAAAACATGCGACAAATCGAAATGGGAGATTGTACTCATCATTATGAACAACTTTTACCATGGGACCAAACCTGAAATTGCGAAAAAAAAATCAGCTGTTCCCTACATTTTGACGAGTTATGTGAACATAAATGTAGGGAACAGCTGATTTTTTTTCGCGATTTCAGGTTTTATCTAATAGTAAAAGTTGTTCACAATGATGAGTACAATCTCTCATTTCGATTTGTCGCATGTTTTCATTTTCAACCTCTATAAGTATTATTTTTTATTTCACATATAATAGCTTTAACAGATATGGTAACAATTTACCCCGGCTTGTTAACAACTTGCCCCAAGTCGGGGTAAGTTGTTACTTTCCGACTTTAGGCATTAAAAAATTAATAATAAAGCAATTAAAAAAAAAAATGCCCCAAATAACTGTCTGAATACCAAAGCTAGATCTGTACGTTGATTTTGATCGCATTGTATGAATACTGAAATCAAGGATTCGTAACCATTTTTGAGGTTGATTAAAAATCGGAACTTTTAGCCCCGCTCTCCCCTACTGAACATATCTACTTTATTTCGTTAGTACGAGTATCTTCTGTGTGTAATCAAAGGTTGGTGTCGTTATAAGTGCATCGTGTCAAACTTGGCTATTATGTAATTTTGCTGTATTATGCTGAATGGAGAGTCATGTGATCACAGTTCTCCTATGATACCTCAGTATTACCTCCTTTATAGTATTTTAAATCTCTTTGAGTACCTTCGAGCACACTTTGCCAGTTATGGTTTACTGGCGCAGTTCTGCATGATACCTTCACGAAGCATTTGTTGCATATTTGATCCAAGCAGAATTTTATAATTATGTCTATAATGTATACTATCTGCTCCTCGCGGTTTCATCCGCGTAAGTTTCGATTCCGTGGGAATATCGGGATAAAAAGTAAGAGCTTTAAGTAACAGCTATGTACCTATCAAGTTTCATCGCAATCGGGTCATTAGGTTTTGCGTGAATAAGTAAGAAACATATTATATATTGCCCGCTGCTGCGTGGGACCACACCGCCCACTTTTGTTAAGATTGACATTTTAAAATTCGTAATATCTTTTGAATGGAATGACCGATTTGAATAATTCAAAAAGTAATCTACAGGTATTGAAACCGCCTTGAATACGAAATGATTTATTTGGATAAGGATTAATACAAAGGTATGGATAACATGGTCTGATTTTGGTCGGCATTTCTATCAACTTTTAAAACGTAAAAAATAGTTATAGTGACAAAACTACAATAGTTGGGCATATTATATATTTCAAAGTTTATTGTAGACATCGATATATTATTTAATATTGTAGAACATTTTTTTTGTTTTATCATCAATAGTTTCCGCGGCGCATGCGATGAAAGACATTTCATGACTAATTTTTTTACACCATGGGTTACATTATTGAAGTGTTAGTAGGAATCCCTAATTTTTTCTAGTAATAAATATAGTCTATTTTACTCAAGGATAGTAGCAGTAGCATTAAAATGGCGAATTTTTTTTTTAAATCGGTCGAGTAATTTTTGAGTTTATTCGTTACAAACATACATACATACATACAAAAATACAAATCTTTCCTCTTTATAATATTAGTGTAAATAAGTGTAGATAACGAAAAGTTAAGTTAACGTAAAATGTCCCGAAATTCTGAATTCACGTACTTAAATGTAGATCGTTTTTCAGTTATGAGCCTCCATGAGATATTCGATTAAGGGGAACGCAGCCGCACACACTAACGCCTGAGGCATAAGCTTCAAATATCTTCTCCACACTGAAAACTACGACACTCTCACTTAAAACGTTAGCAGAATTTCGCAATTTCCCATCAACTTGTTCTAAGTTCTAAGCTCCAAATATTCATACCGTTATTAAATATTAAAACACATATAATTTGATAAAGTATTTACATAACTTGACCTTTTTTTCAGGAATTTCCTTGATTTTTTTCCACGATAAGGTTACCGAAAACTCGAAGCAAATGAAGAACCAAAACGCCTGAACAATGGACCATGAACAAAATTAATTAAATATAAAAGGGTTTTATAACGTAAGGTAAATGTTGATCCAACAGTATACAAATGACCGTGCGTGCCCTTTCGTTTCGGCATCATGCACCCACTTCAAAACGTTCCGACAACAGTCATGACGTAATATTCGTCTTGACTGAAAGATTACCCAGGATATGAGGCATTTTATGTAAATTTTTTATGAAGAGCAGTTACCTAAATCTTATACAAATATCTCATGACTGTGTTGTCAGTTGAGTGGAAGTCAGAGTTTATATTCTATTTGCCATTCACCGTGGCAACACTGCCAGTCTTCGGGGCCCGTTTCTGGATGACAGCGATGCGGACGAGTACTTCGACGCCTAAGTGTCCTTTTGTTTTTGTATTTATTTGTATAGTTAGTTAGTTAGTAATTTAATTTAGTACCCAGTGTAAATAGTATTAAATGTTAATAATAAAATATAGTTCACATTCTATTTGTCTTTCTCGGTTTTATTCCGTTCAAATATGAGGTTAAATGTCACTGAATGAGACGCAATCCCCTTTTCTATTGTTACTGAACTTAACAGACGAGGATAAGCGCGAAAGAGATAGATAGTGTTTTTTTTTTGTTTTTTTTCGGGCGTTGTTGTAATCAACTTTGGTTGAAGGAATCGTACGACCAATGCCCCAAATCAGATCCATTACCTAATGGCAGGACCGCACCTTCTGTCAACGAAAAGTATGCCTAAAATCTGATTTACTTAATTAATTTGGCGTAATCTAACAAAAGGCCTGTTCTCCGATATCCTGATATCCGATATTCTCTCCATCGCCTAACAGCAGTCGGAAATAAATCGTTAAGCGTAAGTCAAGAAGAATGCCCGAAGCATTATAAAGCTTTGTCAAAATGTAATAAGGCTAGGTATACATTAAAATTACGGGATTTTTTACAACTGAGTTAGCAAAGCATAATTAGAATGTTAACGTCAAGCATTTACCTGATTCCAAAATGGAAAAGAATGCCGTATTCTTTAATATTTTCAAGTAACTCGTTTAATTTCCCCTAATAATAATTGGCCCTATCAGAATACCAGCGCTGCGACATTTATTTCTTAAATGTTGCAGCATCATGCTGAGATATTAGCCTTCTGGCCTCGTATAGGACGTTCTGTTTCATTTTTCTTTTTGTTAGTTTTTTATTACATAATTGTTTTTTTTTTTTGACCGTGTTTAGTTTAGTTTGTGATCTTCCTGTACGAGTCGCAATAAATATTTTTTCTTTCTTTCTTTAATTTTATGTCTGCCACGTGTACCAACAATAAGCATGAACGAAAGACTGTTAGAATATTCTAGAAGTTTAATGAAAAATCAATCACCTAATTTCACGGAATTGAAGGTCTTTAATACTACAAAGACAACTTTAGTCAACAAAGGAAATTAAATTAAGTACGCGCCGTTTGTTCCTTTCCCCCATTAGTATCTATCATAATAATCCAGTACCGTTGAATGATTACATCATAATCAGTCTGTAATGTTTCCACTGCTGGGACACAGACCTCCTCTCGGTGAGAGGGAGTGGGCCGTAATCCACCACGAGGGCCAAGTACGGGTTGGTAGATGTCACAGGTCTTCGAATGTTTGGTTCTAGGACATGCCGGTTTCCTCATGATGTTTTGTTTTCACCGCTTTGAGAGGAGTGGTGTTGAAATAATTTACAGAAAGTAAAGTGCCTGATAAAGTTGAATGATTAAACAGGCGGAAAAAGAGAAAGTAAGAAAGTAGCGAAAGAAACCTAGAAGTTACCAAGGCAAAATAAGTACTAAATGCCTCAGGGATAAAGTCTTTGGCAAGTGCGAAAGTAAAAAGAGGAATGAAACAAAAGAGGCATGTTAAAATGGGTGCTCGAAGCTCTATCCAGCCATGCAATGCATACATATGCATACGTGTAGGTATATGTCGTGAAAGGATTTCTACTCGAGAAGCGCAAATAAAAAATTACAGAACGTTATTTCCAGCTCACAGAATAAAATAAAATCAAGGCATAGTACGTACTGGATTTTTTCCTCATGAATCACAAATTCGCAACTATATAATGTCAGATTTGACGCCTAAATCAGCACCCCGCGGCCACAAAAACGAATATCGTAGTACGTTACATTTTTATAAGAAAAAAAAAACAACATCGCTTTATATGAAAGAGTGTACTTCTCGGCTTTTATACTGCTTCAAGCAACGTTTAACTTTAAAACGAATCAACATGCTCCTCAAGAGAGTGTAACCCTCCGAAATACTTGAGACATTGAAAATTAAATGTATTTCGCTGGCCGTTATTTAACTTACTGCGACTGCAATAAAAATGTGCTTGTGGTTTCCACATTTTGTTCTCTAGAAGTAAAACCAAGCATTCAAGAGTTGAACTTATGCAAACGTTTTAAAACATACACAACAGCTGTAGTTATACATAAGCAGTTTGCATGCCTGCATCTTGGATGAGTGACACGAAATGCAAAGAAGAATCTTAGGTGTTTTTTCCTTTAATATTCCCACTGCTGAGACACCGGCCAAAGGAGGCCTGTGAGAGAGAGTGGGCTATAATCTACCACGCGGGCTAAATGTGGGTTGGTGGACGTCACATGTCTTCAATCTTTTTGGTTCTAGAAAATACAACACGATTTTTTCCTTCACCGTTTTGAATTGAAATATTATAAGGTCGAAATCATAACAATCGTCACGGCTTATAATAATAATAATTAATAATAATTTATTTATTAATATGACAACACTGGTCCAATGGTTAGTACAGCAATAACTTATCAACTAAGGGTTAGTAATTAAATTAAATTACTTACGCAGCCCCAATATCGCTTAATCATGCCTTAATTCACACTTCAGTTTTCCGAATGTACATGTCGGAAAAATGCACCGAGAATTTTATGAATACCCCGCATTTTCAGTTCAGAAAATATGTTGTGATTTAAAAAAGAGAAAGCTTGACTAAGACTTATCGATAGATTGCATCTATATTTTTTTATATATCATGTAGGTACAATAATTCACCATATGTCAAATAAATCATGCCAGCCGTCCGCAGCTTAGCTTTGAACTGGTAAACCCCATGTTGAGGTAGCACGATGAAATACGACTACTGTCTACAGAAAAAGATAATATAAACATAATTCTAGAAATCAATCATTTCGTTTCCGTCGTAACACCGCATACAATATGATAGAACGATTTGTATGTCGGTCTGGTAACATAAAAAAGTTTTATAGGTCCATTGATCAGGGTGGTGTTTAAGTTTATGTGCCACACATAAACTCAAACAATATTTTTTTTTCTAGAATAATGGTATCATAACCTCTTTATTTCATGGACCTTCATATATTCTGAAAAGGGTCACGGGGAAGCGTTGGTTGCAGTAGCGAAGTCATCTCTCATGGCAATCTCGGAAAAGGCCCGTAAGTGTTCAACTATGAACGTTCCCGGACGTCCGATAACTTGATAATAATGATAAATGGTGCTTCTGACGGAAAGGATTTACGTATTACCCGTTTACCCTACAAAACAAAAACAAAACTCCCGTAGAGTTTTCTTTTTGTTTTGTACGAACTTGACCAACAATATAACCCGTCCAATGTTTTTCTAATAATTTTCCTGTCCTTAGGTTACCTACATTGTTAGGATCGTCTATTTATCAAACCCACCACCACCACCACCTGCTAGGTACAGACACCCAGCACATCAAGCTACTGAAATCTGTCAAATTTCTTTAATGGATTTTCAACTTTATTGCTGAAGCATAAGGTTCAAAGTTGATTGAGAAAATTTGACAGTTTCGGTAAGCTTAATGTGCTGGCATCTGCATTTCTATTTCAGCTTATCCATACTTAATATCTGAATGTTAACTTTTTACGCCTAAACCACTGAAAGGATTTCGATAAAATTTGGCAAAGAGAAAAATGGCATCCTGGGGAATGTCATAGGCTACTTTTTGTTCCGGTAGCACGTTCCCATGGGATGATTTCCGACATCACGCGGACGAAGCCACAGGGTTCTGCCTGTGGCTTTATGTATGTATATGTAGTAGGTCATTATGTTTTTACAATATACTAGCTTCTGCGAGTATAAAAACATAATGACCTACTGCAAAAACATATACTTTTTTAGGGTATATTACTGTATTACATTACATTACCACTTCATAAAACCATCACATCTTCTTACAACAGACTCAATTTACAACCTAATGTCGTACTTAAAACCCTGTTTACAGATACTTTGCTATACGAAATGTACGCAGGATTCACAAAATGACATTTTACGCGGGGCCTGACGGAAATTATAACTTCCTATGAAGGAAAACCTTACACTTAGAGATCAATCTTGTTACACTGTACATGACATGTTGTAGTCTCGTCGTCGAAATATTACACGACGCGCGACGATATTAAAACGAATAGGTATGGGAAGGATCAATTTTACCTATATTTTTTGTTATGATCTCCGTAATTGTACCCTAGCTTAAAGCCATGTTAAGTTCTTCAAAAATTATGGAATGTAAATAAATATAAGAATATGGATTTGCCTTTAACTATGAACTACGTAAAAATGGCAGACGATCCCCGGTGTTGATATGGCGTTTTTACAATCACTTGCACGAAACTTTCTCTAACTACAGTAGATTCTATTAGTTGCATACCTACCTACTCGTAAATAGGCAGTTCAAACCGGAGTGGTTTGAACTGCCTAAGTATGAAACTCGAGACAGTTTTCTCGTGAATCAAATGATTAGATAGGTATATTGACAATTCCAAAGTGCTTGACGAAAATTGAAATAAATGCTTTTAGTTTTTTGTTTCAGATACTCTTACTAAGAAACATCGTTACTTCGTTCCTGCTACCCAGAAAAGTAGCTACTCGATTATGATTCTCGATTCTCGATTGGCGGCACAACCCGCCGGGCAAAGCTGGTGGGCTGGTGTGTAGAGGCCTTAATAGTCCTATGGGACGGTACGCTATCCGACACGACTAGAGAGAGATTAGGCGCAAAACCAACGGCCTAACGTGCTTTCCGAGGCACGGGGGTATCACACCGACCCCTACCAAACTCCGGGCTGTTACTAATTGTAAGAAATTCATAATGGAAAACCCAATAACACTTTGCCCGACCTGGGACCAGAACCCCACGTTCTGCAGTCGCGCTTGCGACCAACGAGGCAGTCACATACATAATAATCAATACAATGTTATTTATAAGCACAAAAGCTTTTATAACTAAATAAAACACGCCATCAAGCCAAATTCTAAAAGCATTAAGACCTCTAAAAGCTTTAATGAATAAATTAATTGAATGAGTCTCTGAATATGTGGCGAAAGAAATGGGAACAATAAAATGTGTGGTTGCATGAATGCATGCATTGTTGCAGCCACAGACCCATTGTATTTGTTTTTGTATTCGCAGATTGTGAATTCATAATGAGTTCACGATATACGAGTACTTAACTTCTACTTATGTTCATGTGGATTTTAAATCTCGCTCAGTTTTCAGAAGGCTTGATTACGTGATTTTTCTCCTCAACTATTGCAAATAGGTCCAGCAGTGCGAATCTGTAACCATCTCACCGTGAAAACTTGGGTGAAGTGAGCGTGGAGTGAGCTGTCAGTGTCTTCCCACCTGATACTAGGTCAATCCCTAGGGATTGACTAAGCAAACATTTACAATCATAATCGAGATTTTAATAATATTGTTTATGCTAATTCTATTGATAATTGTATATAACTTCAAAGCTAGTGTTTTATTTGTCAAATAATTACTATTATATTTTGTGGGGTTTTAATCTAGGAAAAAAAGACTATTTCTTCTATAAGGACTAGTCTAGGAAAAAAAGAATCAGAAATTGATATTCAGACTAAGTTTCTGTTTTGCTATTTTATTTTAAATAATCAATAGAATTAGCATAAAAAATATTATTAAAATCTCGATTATGATTGTAAATGTTTGCTTAGTCAATCACTAGCATCAGTGGGATGACACTGACAGCTCAGTCCACGTAAGCTTTCACGGTGAGCTTTTTGCAGAATCGACCGGCAGTTTAGATAACCGTCTTTCCGTTTCCCTAATCATTACTAGGCAAAGTGGACCAGGACAATAAGACCAAAAACTTTGGGGTTAGGAAGGATGTGTACAAATTTCTTTAGTAGATTTTCAACTTTATCATTAAAGCATAAGGTTCAAAGTTGATTGGGAAAATTTGACAGTTTCGGGTAGCTTGATGTGTGCCTAGTCTTAAACAGAAATGACGTACTTAGGGACCGACCTTAAGCTAATGTTGTTACTACACGAAATTCTACGTAGCAAAAATTAGAAAATGAACGGGAAAATGAAGAGAGAAATGATGAAAACCGAAAGAAAGGCAAATAAGTACCTAATTTACATTTGATTCTTGAGCTATCGAAAACGTCAATCGAAAGTCACTCCAACAGATGTCATTACGGTTTACTTTGTACACCCGTCACTCTGCAGAATGGTCTTTTGTGCCCAGCTTTAAAATAAATGTAAAATAAACAACGATACGAACCCAGCGGATTGATTAAAAAACAATAACTGTCTATAGATCTGCTGTTTGACTGACAGCCATTATAATATTATTATTTTCAATAAAGCCTACCAAATAACGTTATATTACTTTGTGCCTCTGTCTAAAGGCAAGATTCACCGATTGGACTTAGACTTTACTTTTCGAAGTTCGAGCTTCATACGAATATGAACCTTATTAACCTTAACCTTAACCGTACGAGGCTTTTGGCTACATTGTATATTTTATGTCTTTTTTATTTTTTATTATTATTTTGTTTTTTATTTGTAGCGTGCGTTTTGTTTGCGCAGTTTTTTCATTCTTCTTTCTTTCTTTCTTTCTTATTCTTAATATCAAAATATGTAGGTATTTGAAATAATCATTTATTTTAGCGAATAATGTTCATAAAGCGATTGTGAGCAGTCGCTCACATTACAGATATGAACATGTTACGTACCGTTCCCTTTAAGGTAGGTATTACCTACTGTATTCAATCTTAGGGATTTTTGGATAGTTTTCCACCGTACAACTAGTAATTAATCTTTCGTGTGTTGTGGAAAAGGGTTTGATTTGATTAAGTTGTCAACTTCTCATCACCTATTTGCGGAGCCATCCGAATGGTCTATGGATGAGCACCGTAGCGCCGCGCTTCCGCGTGTCTTCTCACTCTCAAATCGTCGCAACTCGTACAAATAACGTGCTCCACGCGCTATAAACTTTTTCTAATAAGAAATTATCCTTCTGTGATTTGTGCTACAATCCCCTCATGATACGAACAATAACGTTAACCAAAACCTGTGGAAAAGTTGTGTAGTGAAGTTTAGCAGGATTCAGGACGACAGGATGCGTCGCCGAGGCAGAGGACGGGAAACTGCTGATAAGCTTATTCGAATCCTCGCCTTTAACTACTACACAGAACATTATTCGCTTTTATGCGGTTCATATTCGTGTGTAGCATAGGTAACATAACAAAGTAAAGTCAAAGTGTGATGTGTGAATCTCACCCTAAGAATAAAAATATATGTGAAAGGTAAAAACGAAAATGAGATGATTTTAAAGAAGCCTAAGGCCCGGCGCCCATTATCGGCATCGGCAAAGAAAAGGATCCTTCGGCATCCTACATGCAAGCACACACTATCGGCAATTATGCTTTGGCATGCTGCAACGTTCTTAGGGATGACGAGGCGTCCTTAAGGATACCGCACCGTCCTGTAGCTTGCCGAAGCGTCTAAATATCGTATTTCTCAAACTATCCCCCGAGTGTTGCCTCGGCGCCGGCGGCGTACCGAAGGTTGCCGAAGGATGCCGAAGCATCCCGAAGCATTCTCAAGGCTGCCGATACACCAGCCTCAAGCATACCGAAGCGGTATTTTTGTTATTACGACCACATATCACGGAAATTTCTACTTTATTGCCATTATGTTATAGTATATTGCTATTTGCCACCTAAAATCCTCAGTCGTACCGATGCCGATAATGGGCGCCGGGCCTTAAGCGGGCGGATAGGAATGTTGGAGGAAGTAGACTTGCAGCTCCGACCTTATGTACACGATTATGGGTTGATATCCGCGCAACAATCAGTGTGAATTTTTCAATTCATATATACTTTCTTAGTGTATCTTGGACCTCACTGACATCGGTGAAGGAAAACATCGTGAGGAAACCTGGGCTTATAATTAGCGTAAGGCAATCCGCCTTAAGCAAGTGTGGTGATCAATGCTCATACTTTCTATGTTTTAGAAAATGCCTTTGCCCCGAAATGGGACAGTAACGGGCTGGTACTACGTTAATGATTTTGCCGCCAAAAATAATTACATCACTGGCACTTATCTTATTGAAATATAGATATCGATACAAGCAGGAAAAGGCGAAACACGTTTTTTTTTTCTATTCACAGATGCTTGATTGAGTAACGGTACCACCTTACTCGCTACGATCCTTACGTATACAGGCATGATGAACAGGGTGTGAAGTTCACTCATCCTCCATCGGAAAGGGAGGATTCTCCGGCCAGACGGGTGTTGTGCCTGGTGGGCTACTGGTAACGATTGCTGTCGGGACGTTGTATATATTCTAGTCGCGCGGTAGACTCCGCAGTAACTCAGGATTTTGCGCGACGTCGCCGTCGGCGGGATGAAGAGTTCGCATGGTCCGCATGTGAAGATGTAGATGCTAACACACTCCTTTCGATTCGTTCACGTTTTACATCTGCAGGGTAATTGCGTAACACACTATCAATAGCAATGACTTTCATTTTGACAGTCCGACAACATTCATTGCGTTATTTACGTTGTTGAGCAGACAATTTTTTCGAACATATGAAGCAATGGATTAGCAATATCCCTCAAAATGATTCAGTTTGTGATTGATATAGTGGTACGCAATAAGGCCGCTGGTCATACACGCACGCTGGTTGCGAGTACAATGCACTTGTCCTTTCTAAAGAACGTCACCAATAAGGTAATTCTGGTGCGTTCACTTCAGGGGTTTCCACTCACATTTGCCTTCTTATTCACCTAAATACCTTTTGTTAGTCGCCTCTCATTCATCCTCTCAACACAACCAAACAATCCAAGCATACTCTTTTCAATTTTTGTCACTATATCTTCTTTCAAACCGCAACGTTCCCTTATCACATTAAAAAGAAACCTTTTTATGCTTTTTAATAATACATACTGTAATAATCCTTTTTATGCTATCAATTTTTGCGAAGCCTTCTCAATGAATGCAAGGACAAAATATAAGCACATAACGGCAAATTCATGTTGAAACGAATACATTATTCATTCTTGAAATATTTTCCATGTATTTCATTATTTTATGGTAAAAGCACAGTTAGAAACAACAAGTTGTTTATTTTATATAAAACATTCTTACTGATATACTACAGTAAACTCAAATGACACAACCTAACGATTTCTAAAAATAATATTGCCTTTATTGATCATATTATTTTACTGTATCAAATTATTATGTTATTTATGATCACTTTTTCAATATATACAACGTATAACGTTAAATGCGCAAAACCTGAAAATAGTTTGATCAGAATAACGAGCTGAAATAATTGAACCACTTTTTAATATAGGTCACATTTTTCAAAAAATCTTCATTAAAAACGTTGCCGTGTCTATTTATTAATAGGTCAAGCAAGCCAATGTCAGCACGGCGCAGCGGCCCGGTGACGACTCCTCCCTCGATAAAGCGTTGTCGCAGACGCAAGAAACGATCAGAATGGCCAGTAAAACTAAAACAGCATATAAAACCTTTACAATTTTTTTAATGACTTATCTAAAACAGCACAAAAAACCTTTACAATTTTTTAATGACTTATTTTCTCTCTGAAATACGTCAATTGAATTAAAAATCAGTTGGGGTGTGTGAGGTTTTGCGCATTTAACGTTACACGCTGTATATATATAATATATATATATTTTATTAATCTACAAAATGTTAACATCTCTACTTGATGGCTATTTTTAAGTGTTTATTATTTAAGGGAATGGGCGCTGATAGCCGAAATACAGGCTTTCGCCTAGTTCGGCTACAGATGTCTAATACAATAATGTGACAAGAAATTATAGCCTCTAAGATATGTGTATCATTGTAAACAATTATTGAATAAACTTACATTATTATTATTATATATTTTAAAGAGAAATCCCGGAATCGCTAGTGCGTTGAATATTTCTTTAATTTATCATTTTGTTATTAAATCACTGTAGTTATACGATATTAACATAGCATCACGCTTTTATTCCACAAAGGGTTAGGCAGACGTGTACCTTTAGTTCGGACGCCAGCACATCAAGCTACTACAATCTGACAAATATCTTTAATAGATTTTCAACTTTATCGCCAAAGCATAAGGTTCAAGGTTGATCGGGAAAATTTTACAGTTTCGAGTAGCTTGATGTGCTGGCGGCTGTACACCCACATTTCACCAGTTAGGGCCCTTTCCCACGGCAAGATCCAGTTTTTTTTCAGGTACGGTGTTTTGCAGGATCCCGTTTAGTAGTGTTTAGGATCCCGTTTAGCATCCTATTTGCAGTATCCGGAAATCAGGATGCTTGTGTGAATATGTATATTTAAACACGTACACTACTAAATGGGATCTTGCAAAAAACCGTACCTGCAAGAAACGGGATCTTGCCGTGGGAATGAGCCCTTATATTTAAGTCCCATGCAGGCTGCTACTGAGAAATAACAAACGGAAAAACCCAATAACACTTTCCCCGACCCGTGAATCGAAGCCAGGACCTCCCTCTCAGCAGTACCGCTTGGGACTATTAGACCAACTAGGCAGTTTTACGATATTAATCGATCATTAATTTAAGAAATTGCTATTCAATGACAAATCTATTTAAAACTGAAAATAACACTCGCTTTTTGGTATCCTCAAATAAAATATGTATGAAATATCCATTCCATTTAAATCGTCCAAAACCGATCAAAAGTTAGTTTCATTACTGTACGTGGAGTTACGTGTGCCAGGCATTCAATATTTTGACTGAAAAAAGGCGAGTCCCAAACTCACGGAATTTTAAAACAAACTTCGTCTCACAACGCGAGCGGTGTGAATCCTTTATTCTCGTTCGAAAACTCGCTAACGATTGACCAAAGTGATTTGAATCCAAACATTTACGAAATTCTTTTTTTTTTTTTTCATTGAACAAAATACAAAGAAAAAAGCTTTTTATTGAGCAAAGTAAAATGATACCTAGGTTTTCCCAGCCAATTAACTTTTCAAGTATTTAAAATGTTTTAAAAAAATATGATTATTATTTATTTGCAAGAAAACGAGTACAGCCGGTCGATTCTGTAAAAATCTCACCGTGAAATCATAAGTGAAGTGAGCACTTAATATTGTTAATCCCTAGAGGATGACACCTCACTCCACCCTCACTTCACCCAAGCTTTCACGGTGAGATGGTGGTTACAGAATCACACGGCAGTAAATTGACAAATGACCTCAAAATGTTTTCTGACAGACTAGATGCGCA
The DNA here is from genome assembly GCA_949629135.1 of Eremobia ochroleuca. NCBI lineage: Eukaryota > Metazoa > Arthropoda > Insecta > Lepidoptera > Noctuidae > Eremobia > Eremobia ochroleuca. The sequence goes on along the minus strand of OX451386.1, from coordinate 9,611,250 downwards.
AGGCGAAGGACAGAGTATTGTGGCGCGGCCTAGGTGAGGCCTATGTCCAGCAGTGGACTGCGACAGTCTGAATTGGTTGAACTTGACAAATACACATAGTAAGTTTCCGTCGTATTCTCAAATCTTAATCTCAAATCTCAAAACTTATTCTCAAACTATCTTAACCCTTTACCGCATAGGAAACCATATATGGTTTGACATGTTTACAGTTTATTTTACTCTAAAAAAATTAAAAACTAGCGTATAAATCCTAATGGGGTTTGTTTTTCATATCATTAGCAATAATAAAACACAACTATTTTGTCTATCATCACATACCACTTGGACATAAAAAAAAACACTATAATTAATTCTGAAGCTTTAATAAAGACATAAAATAAAAAAATAAAAAATGTCACTTATTTAATATATCATGCAGTAAAGGGTTAAATCATCTGGTATGCAAATCTTATTTGAAGATTGTTAGTCGTACCTACAGTACTGTATAATATGTTAAAAATCTTAATTAGATTTAGGTCATTACTAGGTAATTTGTAATTTGGGGCAAACGACAATTTGGGGTCCGTTGGCGCCCCTCGAGCGACGTTGTACACCTACTTAAGATGTTCGGCGCACCCTAGGGGGTAGTCACAAGTCCCCTAATCCTACCTTGCTGACTGTGGTCTCCTCACCACAACATGCACTTAGATTCAGCTTATTTTATAGCTAGTGACAAAGAGACAGAGAGGGCTTATACTACAAATGGATTGTTAACGCCAAGTACTAACCGAAACAAATCTTTTGTGACAAGTCGATAAAAATTAAGTTGTTCTGATCACTTGACAAAAAGTTGTATCGGCAACACTACGCACTAGATACCCGCAAAACATGTATGTATGTTAACTTTTTGTCAAGTATGCATCCACTGAGATCCACCAGACAAGTATTTGTAACCGAAAGAATCTTGTTCCAATTTTTTTTTTATACTTAAAATAGTATAAATTAAAACGTATATAAACGGCAGATTAGTTAAAGTATATTTTAAAATACTGAAATAAATAAATAAATAATTACCTCGTAACAACTTTAAACCCACCTGACAGGTATTTGTAACCCAGAGAATCTTCTGCCAATTTTTTATTTCTTCTGACAATCTCAACCTCGGCAGAAGGGGTTTTTCGTAAAAATTTCAGCTTTGTGGCGAGTATCTTAGTCGAGGTGGCCGCCAGCTCTTGTACTAATAGGTACAACACAGTGCACAACAGTACAGTACGTGGTCGGGTTATATGAGGCACAATGCAACAATCGCATTACTTACACAAGTCTACTACGCACTCGTCCAACATACCAGACAGTTACATTACTCCGAGCTAGTAGTCACCTTAAAAGGCCCAGCGTGTAATAATTTAGCAACCTTTGATTACAAACTTACAACTACAGTCCAGCCGTCGAGAGAATGCGTTCTTGACACCTGTCACTTTCATATAAACGAATACGTGTTTTGCGAATTTGATCTCTATTAGTTACTAGAATTGTTGCACAGATCGGTGTCAGGAACGCATTCTCTCGATGGGTGGACTGTACTTGGAGTTAGAATTTCATAAACATTAGGTATACGGAACATAGGACCAACATTAATTTGCCTTTACCTGATGCAGACTCTTTGAAGTGGCTTGAGACCTTTCTTTATAATTCACTAGGAAGGAAAGATTAACCGGTTCAATGGCTTGAAAACAAATACAGGTTTTTCATCGGGAAAATGCTCGTCCGCCTTTAATAGAAATTTTATTCAACCTTGATGCAAATTATATTAAAGCCGAAGAATATACCATGCAGCAAGACAAAGCGGAATCAAAGAAGTTTAACCCGGCGTCATTGTGGTAGGAAATAGTCACATGGACGTTGAGGTGGGTCAATATTACCCATATATTGAATACATGCTGTTTCAATAATTTTGAAGTAAATTCGTGAACTGTGTCAGTATAAAGGTATTCTGGTTTTGATAATAAAACTGAAAAATAACAAAACTCTTAAAAATTACTAAAAAAAAAATACAATATTGGCTCCAGCTACTGCACAGAACAGCAACAACGTCGCGTGCGTACTTTCAAAAATATTAGAAATTTTAAACCAGCCGGGTAATTTTGACCCAACCTCAATGACGCCGGGTTAAAGTTGAAAATAAGAATTTATATTTAAAGCGTACTTACCTAGTTAAGGCTAGTTGAATGGTCAGAGGTAATACCGACTTTGTGTAGATAGGTAATGAAGCCTAGTTAAATAACTGAGTAGAAGAAAAGTTTAAAATATTAAAGACTATAAATTAACATCGTAGTCTTCACTACTCATTACATTTTCATGAAAACGACATTAACTGGAAAAAACAGGTCATTTGTGTCATGCTAGCCTGTCTAAAATAATCCAAAATATTCTTATTTATACAAAATACCACTTATACTAAACTTCTCCTAGTATTTTCTTAACCTGCTTTTATCTCAAAATTATTAATATTTAGAAGAACCTTAATAATATCATCTCAACGCGAAAGTACCTAAATAAGAGTGTTTATTCCGATTTAAAATTAAATTGATAATTATATAACCGTGTGATTGTGAACTGCCTTAGTTAATAATACATCATGCGAGATTGTAAACTGTCGATAAATTTTCAACTGTACAATACATGTCAAACCGTCAAATTCTCAACTTACCGACAGAGTATGACAATCTGTCCGATTGTATCACCCGTGGTGGCGCGGCAGCAGCCGGCGAAAGCTACTTTCAAGTTGGTCGCAATTACTTGGCTATTTAGTATTACCGCAAGGTGCGATCCGTCGCATACAAATTTGATATCAGCCGTGCGATTCTGTAACCATTTCACCGTAAAAACTTGGGTGAATTGAGCGTGGAGTGATTCGTCAATAGTGTCAATCCCTAGCATTAGCATGACTCACTAAGTTATCACTGTGAGATTTTTCCAGAATCGACCGGCTGTTCAAACTTTGTCAGTTTGCCATGGACAGGTTATAAACTATCGAAAAATAATGCGTTAACCTAAATAGTTTTGAACTAAAGATAATAATGTGACCTTTCATTTTATATAATTATTTGATTTAAAAAAAATCAATGGAGGAAAATGTATAGAACCGTTAAAAAAAAAACAAACGGTTTCAGAGGATTTTATTTCGCCTTAATAATGGCATAAAAATAATTTAATAAAAACTCCGATAAGCCACACACCAAGAAGCAATAGATGAACCCACTGCCTTCTTAAATTATCGAATGACCATTTAAATGGTTTTTTGCAGTTTAAAAATTTTAAACTGCAAAAAACTAACGATGAGTATAACTATATTTGTTTATTTATTTATTTAATACTTCCAGCACATAAAACAATAACAACATGGTGATTTACCGTATCTATCAGTTCTAATTAAAATTGTAGCTGTCACAATTGAAATAATTACTTTATCGAAATGTAATTTGACACTTGCGATAATATAAGCGTTCAGAACTTTTGGGAGTTACGAGCCCTAATTAGTAACTTCAATTAATTGAAATTAATAATGCGGTAATGAAATTATTACTGAAATTGATGGAGTAATTGTTCATATATTAACGATGAAAATTGGTTTTAGGTCTGCAATTGGTAAAGTCTTTACAAAGAAGACTTGGTTTCATTGGATGATTGAAATGAGATTTTTCACTATAGATTATGTGTAACTTTACTTGATACTCAAGACGTCACATACTCGTGCTTGTATAAGGTATTCGAGCGAGTAGCAATGCCGAAAGTATTGAAACAACGTGTTTGCTTTGGCAAGTAACCAAACATTTTTATTCGTAATATACGCTGTGTAACAATAGCAATAATGGGTTCATACATAAAATAACAACTTTCTCAAGTAAGTATACGCCTACGCGGCGTAGCAAGAGCTACAAATACTACGAGCCTACGATTATATCACACGTCTTTTATGTATCGTACAGTGCCAACCTATACTGTGGCCAACTTGACTTTCTCAAAGGAAATAGCACTCTAATGATAATGCGCGTCTTAATACGCTGTCGTCCAAAGAGTATGTAACCAAATATAAATGCAAGAATCGAGTTGGGAAAATCATAGTGTTTGCTTCCCCAATATTTGACGCTCAAGTAAGTCTGAACGCCGACCACAACACTAATGTACGAATTGGCCACGGTGCCAAGTCGCCATGTAAATCTATATATAATGTTTGATAACGCCAAATGTCTCTATTATATACACCTTACTTATCTACCTACGAACCCAAATATTGTATATTTTCCTTTATTAAACGGTAATATGAAATTTATTCGCAAGGAAATAAACAATTGCGATCATTAATCATAACTTTCACGGACCGTTTCCAAGATTCACCTTTTTTTTACGCACCTTGATTAAGTATAGAATGTTTTATCGAGAGCAGTTATCGACCCATTTCTTGACACTTTCCAAATACCGTGAGTAGGACATTAAAATTCAAATGAACGCTAACTTTCTGGCTTACTTTGCTGTCAAAATTATCAAGGTTTGTATCTGAAATTGCGTCAAAATAATTAACTATTCACTCTTTAAGTTATCAAACTTGAGTTTATTATGCGAATAGCGAAGTTTCTAGCATAATAGTTTGTGTAACGAAATTATGAATGTTGTATGTGTTGGAGACATGAATGTAACTGAATCCCGAAAGTGCATGGTGTAGTTATGCTGTGTAAAGTCAGGATATTACTAAAATTCCCACAGACACTGCGACAGATATCACGGTTTTAAAGACAGCTGCTTGGCCGTCCGGTTATTCCGTCTGTATGCCAGTTATCTGACATGGAAACAGTGCATAAAATGGAATTTACTTTCAGAAAAGTTTGTAATGTGAATAAAATTGCCTGAAGGGAAGGACTATGTGATGTGCCCTCAATCTCAAATTAGAAATATATTTGAAATGAAGGTGGAGGTCTGAACAATAAGCAGAAATTCATTTAGATGCTGTTTACTGAGATACCTAATTTATTTATAAAAGTATAAACATCAAAAGTTTGCACATAACAAAAGACGGAAATGTGAAAAGCGTTTTCAGTTTCAATTACTATTCATTTCTAGATAGCTCTGCATATCGTATTCATGAGTTTTCACTGAAAATAATTCGAATAATGCATTCCACTAAGTTCGCAATTTGTTTACAAGCTGTACCGACACAATTTTCCCTCTTGTTTTATATTTAAAAACCAGATTTAAGCACTGTTCTGCTTGAAATGCGAAGAAAGAAAATTCCTCGTTGGAAATTAAAATAACGAAACAAACCTTTTTGTTTTTTTGTACTACCCTTACCGGGGCTCGGAATGTCGTACAGAACCGGGGACAATGTATTTACACAGTACATGCGAGAAAAATTAAATGTTACAATATACAGGATGGCAGGTTAAGCTACGCTTGTTGGGCCGTGGATGGGTGACCATCTTTACATACCAAGAGCTTTCCGTGGCTCGAGAAGCACGTTACGTAGTTGGTCCCGGCTGTCATTCGTGGAACTTTGAGTCTTAAAGGGTCGTCAGAAGCCCGAAAGACTGACAACCAGTCTTACCAAGAAGTTTCGTACTACCCAGTAACTGGGTTGTCGATGTCAGATAGGCAGTCGCTCCATGTAAAGCACTGGTATTCAGCTGCTTCCGGTTAGACTGGAAGCCGACCTCAACATAGTTGAGAAAAGGCTAGGCAGATGATGATTATACGCATGCATGGCATCGACGCACTAACTGACAGGCCTGTTGGTCTAGTGGTCAGTGGCGCTAACTGCTATGCGCAAGGTCGTGGGTTCGATTCCCACCTAGGAAAAATGTTTGTGTGATGAGCACGATCATTTGTTCTTCGTCTGTGTGTAATTTATCTATAATATGTATGTATTTAGAAATATATATGTATGTTTATCAGTTTTCTAGTACTCATAGAACAAGCTCTGCTTAGTTTTGGACTAGATGGCGTTGTTTGAAAGTTGTGGAATATTATTATTATTATTATTATTGTAACTGTAACCCTGAATTCAGTACATGACTCTAGACCCCCTTGCGTATTCTTTTCTCGTCGGTTATCATTAAAAATGTCAAAGCACTGAAATTTCTCGACGGTTATTAAAAACAATTGCTTTCATTCCATATACAACGTGTAACGTTAAATGCGCAAAACCTGAAAATAGTTTGATCAGAATAACGAGCAGAATTAATTGAACCGCTTTTTAATATAGGTCACATTTTTCAAAAAATCTTCATTAAAAACGTTGCCGTGTCTATTTCTTAATAGGTCAAGCAAGCCAAGCTCAGCTCGGCGCAGCGACCCGGTGATGACTCCCCCCCTCTATAAAGCGTCGTCGCAGACGCAAGAAACGATCAGAATGGCCAGTAAAACTAAAACAGCACATAAAACCTTTACAATTTTTTTAATGACTTATTTTCTCTCTGAAATAGCTCAATTGAATTAAAAATCAGTTGGGGTGTCTGAGGTTTTGCGCATTTAAAGTTACACGTTGTATATGGAATAACAGATTTTTTTTTAGGTTCTCAATCATGTACGGAGGGGCCCGTGGCTAAATAATAACAGCCGCACAGGTCGATCGATCAGGTTAAGCTACGCTTGCCGCGGTGGGTCTGTGGATGGGTGACCATATTTACATACCGAGACCCCTCCGTGCCTCGGAAAGCACGTTAAGCCATTGGTCCCTGCTGTCATTCGTAGATCTTTGACAGTCGTTACGGGTAGTCAGAAGCCCGAAAGTCTGACAACCAGTCTTACCTAGGGGTATCGTATTACCCAGTAGCTGGGTTGTGGAGGTCAGATAGGCAGTCGCTCCATATAAAATACTGGTATGCAGCTGCATCCGGATAGACTAGAAGCCGACCCCAACATAGCCAACTATGTTGGGGTAGGCTTCCAGTCTATCCTCTATATCCTATATCCTGCCTAGCCTTTTCCCAAGAAAATGCTAGGCAGATGATAAGTCATGTACTGAATCCACCGGTAACAGATTACGCGTATGTGTCTACCACCTGCAGACTGCTAAAAGCAAACTTTAGTTATTCAGTCTTAAGCAGCTTTATCTTGCTCTTAAAACAACCCAGTCCTGTGTGGTCCTAGTTTATCATTTGTGACTTCAAGTGACAGCTATGTAAACAGAACACAGCATTGCGTAAATATGTAAGCGGTCACGCCCTTTATACCTGGAGGCTTTTATTTAGATAGTAAGTTTTTGTTTACGTTTTTAATTTTGATACATTATTTGTTTGCTTGTGTACGTATAGTTTTTATTTTTTTTGTTGGTATATTGGCGTGGCTAGCTGACATATAGGCAATAATGTAATTTAGCGTTCTGTGTATTGTTATGTTAATTACTTTGCATACCTTGTATTGTATTCAATCAAGTATTTTTTAACTAAACAGACAGCTGTGCTGCTGGGGAGTTTGTTGCGCCACTTCTTCTCCCCAGCGAAAGCACTAAGAAGTGGTGAAGGGCGGACGTTTTGGAGGACTGTCTTTTGTAATTTTGACGTTCGAAAAGTTTCTTTTCATTTCATTTCAATTATTCATAAACAATTTACATTGTGTTGAACAGCACATATTAAATTAGATTATTACATGCGGAAACAATACCAAATCAAATGTTAAATAAAATGATCACTTGAAGAAACAATACATCTAAAAGTGCTGATTCTCTAGGCTGAGAATCAGCACTTTTAGATGTATTGTTTCTTGTTCTTCTTCTATTGAATAAATGAGTTTTGATTTTGAACATTTAGCTAACAAACACAAACAAATTAACAAACTCCTAATCGATGGTATGTAAAATCAAACAAGTATACAACCCCGTCAGGGGTTTCTGATACATAATCAAGACCCAAGACCCTGGGGCTTAAGAAGGCTTTAACCACATCAACAAAAACTTGCGGTTACTTTGCGTAAGGGAAAAACTGTCTTACATCCTTACCGTTGGTTTTCATGGTGTGGAAAGGAAAATTAGTTAAATATAGGATGTGTTTCAATTGTTTATGTATTTATAATTTTTATATACCTACTAATATTATAAAGGGGTACAATGTGTGAGTTTGTATGTAGGGGGTAATCTTCGGAACTAATGATCCGATTCCGAAAATTCTCGCTAGTGGGAAACTACAGTATTGCCGAGTGTTATTATATTTTATTTGGTGTTATTATATTATATTTTATTTAAGTGGTATTATAGTTTATTTAAAAAAAAGAAATTACTCGCAAAAGGAGTCGCAGGCAGAAGCTAGTTTTTGATAAATACAAAGCAAAACAAATGAGATTAGGCGTTATTTATAATCTACTAATGTTTTAGGAGATTACAAGGGGCGGTGAATATTATACAGATAAGTCGTCAGGTTAACATTATTTTGATGGTGCTGCCAACCATCATTGTTTCGTTCCTTTACTTCCTTTGTTATTTCAAATGTTATGGTAAATATGGCTGTAAATGATCTTTTGGCGCGTGCCCAAAATCGGAACTAACGACGGCATCTTGTTTTTTTTTTCAATACATTTCACAAAACAATTGCACAAAATTAAATGTTTACCAAGCGCCCCCTATCAACGTCATGGCTCTAACCTAAATCTCTTTTGTGGTGTACATGATTCAACAAATACGAGACGTTTAAAAAGTTTTTAGACGACAGCTGCAACCCAACAGCAACCTTATTATAACAACAATAAAGATCACTGTGATGTTGACAGTATTTTATAGTCGCAGCAACCCAATAGCGACCATATTGTCACGAGATTAAAGATTACTCTGAAATTTACAGCGATGCAAAATCGGAGGTAGAATAACTGTGAATGGTCAACATAGGGACAATTCTCGTCATTTTAAGAACCTTCACAGTCTCATTTCAGTCTCATTCTGTCAAAAATACCTGTAATTTCCATATTTTTTTGACAAGTTTTTGACATTTATTGTCGCCGAGGTGAGATTGCAACTAGATTTTGAACGTTTTTAATTACGGGAACTAGCCTTCTGACTTCAGCGACGTATTCCGTGACAGATATATGACAGGATGAAACTGACACCCTTATTTTATGTGACGACATTAAGAGAGGTATAACGTACGTGAGAATGATTACTATTAATAATTTGGAGTAGAATTTACATTTGTGTAAGTACAAAATATGAAGATGATATATGAGCTTTGTCTGCTGCTAAAGTGACTTTACGTGTTAGTAATAGTCTCATAGGGGTGAAAAATCCTTCGGATTGTGAAAACAAATGTGTTACGCAATTGGGATGCTGAACACTTACAAGTTGATAGCCAAGCATGTTGTTACCATAAGCCACAACTTTGAAATAGTTTACAAGAGACTACACAATTCTCAATTAACATTACAAAGTGAACTTGTCTGGGCTTCTTCATAGTGAACAAACAGTTTATAGTCAGTTTAATGTATTAATTCTCAGAATGAATCAATGATGATAAAATTAATGTCCAGCCACACGGCTCGAAATTAATTTTATCAGCTTGGAACCGTCAATACTCAGTGGAGAGCCCAACGGGGTAATTACGGAACACGCTAACAGTAGGAATGTCATTTTGACAGTTCAACACAATCTTTCACACATGTGAAGCAATTAACCCCTCACGTGTCTATTGCATTTTATTTATTTAGATCCATGTGAACTTGGAAGTTTTATTGTGAAGTTAGCAGATGAAGATAAAAGATGTGAAGAAACCTTGAAAATGTAGGTCTATCTTTCTATTATTGTAGCTAAGATATACAAGGCCCCTAATTAACTCATCGAATGCCGTAATTAGAAACACAATAGAAAGACAATTGCTTATGTCGAACTGTGTAACTTAAGACATTCAAAAGGTTAATCAGTAATATCGTTCAAAATTATTTAGATTGTGATTGATAATTAATGTGTTACGTAATTAGGATGCTGGGGTCGGTAAAGTGTTAATAAGTTTTCCGTTAGTAAAACAGATTCTCAATCGCAGTCCACAGCAGGCTTACCACACACTCACAAACTCACACACACACACACACTCACACACACACAAAATTAGTGCGCTCCAGTCCTCTGCCTATATTTCTGAGAAATATAGGCGTCATCTTATATCATACGCCAACGGTAGGATATTAAAACAAACGCGGCAGTCGAGTGACTTCATCCCAAATTCCCAAAGAAAAAAAAAAATTGCCTATGAAATTAAATAAAACGTGCGGAAATTCACGGGTTCCCCCCAAATGTAGTTACTATTGCCACGTTTGAGACTATTCGCTTATAATTCACCGTGTTTTTACTTACGATTGAACGGAGATGAGGCTTTTTTACGTTTATATACACAGGTTGACGAAAAAGTCGTGAATCAAACGAAAGAAGAAGATAAAGGAGGTCATTTCCAACAAAAAATCTTTCTACAGCATGGTCATAATTCAATTGCCCTAAAAGTTATGAATATTTTTGTTTCCTTTAACCCTTTACCGCATAGGAAACCATATATGCTTTGACATGTTACAGTTTATTTACTCTAAAAAAATAAAAAACTAGCGTATAAATCCTAATGGGGTTTTTTTTTCATATCATTAGCAATAATAAAACACAACTATTTTGTCTATCATCACATACCACTTAGACAAAAAAAAAAAGAACACTATAATTAATTCTGAAGCTTTAATAAAGACATTAACTTTAAAAAAAAAATGTTTGTCACTTATTTAATATATCATGCAGTAAAGGGTTAAATAAAATACCGAGTTCATTTACAATTAGACTAATTAAAAAAAATGTGATATAAAACAATAAAACAAACGGTGTTGTATTATTACTAGATAATGTATCAGCACAACAAAAGTTCTGTTGCGGCTTTGGGTACCAAATTTCAAGATAAATTATTTTTTCCAAAATTTTTGAAGCGTTACCAAAAACTATTTCTCACTTTAAAGGCATATTGTGAAACAATTGAATCATGACCATGCTTTATAAAGATTTTTTTGTTTGGAAATGACCTTCTTTGTTTACCTTTTTTGGTATTATCGTAACCACGACATCTATGTTCGTAACTAATAGGCTAGCCTAGGCGTCTTAATTTTTGTATCTACACAGCCCTGTCAATGATGAGTTTTGAAAGGCTATTATACAAATGGCACGAGTTAAAGGAAAGAACAAAGAAATTTGGACAAGGAAAACGGGTCAAAAACATCATGCCTATTGAAAGAAAAACTTTGTCCATTCTCTGTCAATATACGACAAAATCAAAAGAAAAGAAAAGGTCAAATGGTACATTTTATTGGGTTGCCTCAGCCTATGATATTTCCACTGCTAAAACACAGGCCTCCTCTCGGTGAGAGGAAGTGGGCCGGAAGCCACCACGCGGGCCCGGAGCGGTAGATGTAACCCCCACATGTCTTCGAATATTTGGTTCCAGGACATGCCGGTTTCCTCAAGATGTTTTCCTTCACCATTTGAAGGAAGAGGTGACGAAATAATTTACTCAAAGCAAAACGGCTGTCTGGGTTCGAACCTACCAACCTACAACTCGTAAGTCGTAGCCGTTAACACTGAGCCACCACTTTAACTTATTTAAACTTTCTGCACATTACCTAATAGAAAAATTAAAATGTTAAGACTGGAAAGAGCGCAAAGAGCCATACTCAAGGTAATGACTAGGAAACCCTACAGATTCCCAACAATTGGACTATATTCTAACTGCAAAGTCCTTACGGTACGTCAGGTTTTCTTGCTTCGATCGATTCTAAGAACTCATGCTAAGCTGCCACCGCCAAATCTAAATAAGCGACTACAACTTATCAGTGGATATCAACATAAAACCTCCTTCGCAACGCATCAATTTTATATTCTAAGTAATTATACTTACAATAAAATTAATAAAGAATTAAAAATTATAAAACTAAACACACACACGGTAAAAACTAGAGTAACAGAGTGGCTACTAGAGAGGGACTATGCCTACACGGAGCCTCTACTAACATACGTTACCTAATCTCTCACGCATTCTGATTCGATACATACACACACATTTAAACATGCGCGCATGCACCACCCCCTCCCACCCCACCTTTCACACATACACATATACACACACTCACTCATAAACTCACCTTCCATTACATGCTCACACACCCTGTCACACATATACATATGTCAAAACAGAATCACATAAATCATTGCAGCGGTAGAACGACACTGTTCATTATGTGTTGTACAGTAATAGTGCATAAGAATTTTTGTGGCCGAACACTGTTTCTCAAAATACAGGTTATAACCTAGTTTGAGAGGCAGAGTTTTAAAAATTTTGATACAGATTTTACAACAAAACTTAACATAATAAATGTGTAACCATCTACCCATTGATTCTGTAACTATCTGTATTTTTTATGAATAAACATATACATATTATTATTATTATTATTATAGATACAGCTGACTATTTTATCACATAAAGCATTTAACACTATAGTTACTTAACGTTATGAACGGTAATAAAATCCGGGAAAAACACCACGAAAAATCACAGTGTTTCATCATTGCCAAGATATAATTTTCAAATGAAGAAATACGAGCTAAAACGTCTTATAAAAAGACTTAAAATAAATTAAAGAGGACCACAAATCACAACGTTTGTTTATTACATCCATTAGAAGGAATTAGCTGTAACATATAAAAGTAATTATCTTTTTATTTGCTTAACCTAGAAAGAAATGTTCAGTAATAGGCTTCCAAGACCAAATGAAATTAAATAACAATGGAACTAGGACCCAGAAAAACAAAGTTTGAACAAAAAGAGTGTCCACGCAACTGAAAGCCAATGTAACATACGATGTGTTTGAACAAGATTTATTGATTATCTATAGACAATGGAGACGATTACACTCCAAGCATTTAATTACCAACTTGTAGGTACCAACCTTCTTTTTTTTTTTTTTTTAATCTTTATTTGTTTATAGAGGGTTTGATCAATATGACCACGCCACCCTCATAGGGGCATTCTACATATGTCTACTATCTACGCTTAATACCTAGGTGTACAATTTTATATAACTTTTTGGCTGTCCTGGACAAGGGAGCAGCCAAGATACTATTATACATGCCAACATTAATGGAATTAAAACCGTTTTCCATGAAATACTCACTCCTCTCAACCTCGTTCCGGACACATTCCGCTAAAATATGAGTGGTATCCTCTACCTTATCACACTCAGAACAATTGGGCGAATCACTCTTTCTCATTAAAAATGCGAAGCTATTCAACGGAACATGTCCCGAACGTAGTTTGAAAGCAGTCACAATCTCATTTCGATGCATATCTGTACCCACAAACCAAGGAAGGCGGGACAGGCTATGTTGGATGGTTCTATACCAAATTCCTTTACTCAGTGACCTCTCATCAAAGTGTTCTTTCCATAATTCTAAACACTGGTCGCGAACTCGATACAAGAGGTCACTAAATAAGGGAAAACATTCAACAGGTATTCCGTCCGAGATAGCCTCTTTTGCTAAACGATCTACTTCTTCATTTCCATACAATCCAATATGGGATGGTACCCATTGTAGAACAATTCTTTTGCCTTGGACCTTACCAATAGAATCTAAAATTTTATAGGCTATCGGTGCACCTCGACAATTCGAGGTGCATCGAGCCAGGTGTTGCAGAGCACTCCTAGAATCAGTCAGTATTAAATAGTTTCCTGATTCGAATGACTCAATGTATGAAATAGCCTCTGAGATCGCTAGTAGTTCAACGTGCATAATAGAAATTTTAGCACATGATCTAAACTTTATAGAAGCCTTCGTTTGCGGATCAAAAACCGCCCATCCCGACTCGTTGCCTTCCTGTGACCCATCCGTATAGACTGAGTAAAAATGTAAATAATTAGCATTTAGATATTGATCACAAATTTCCAGTATGTTGCTACATCTATACTGATGTTTCGGTTTGTCTATGCCGTCTAAACAAGGTTTTACTACATTGGATAGATCCACACTGCTAACCCATGTGTTCAAAGAAAATCTTTCCAATTGCGTCGATGAATATAATGTGTAGTCAATAAGAAACTCACGTACCGTCACTAATAGTGGTTTTTTTTTACGCCTCCAATATAAACTCTGACATGACTCGGCAAGATTGTTTATCAAGACAAATATTTTACTGCCCCGAAACGAATTCACCTTCAACCAATATTTGCCGGCTAAGAGGTACCTGCGTACATATAAAGGTTGAAGGTGAAGCTCACACTCCATCACGTGAATTGGAGTAGTCCTCACAAACCCACCAATAACGCGCATACACTGATTTTGTATTCTGTCCAATTTGATTAAGTTACTCTTGTACCCGCTATCATATAAAAAGTTGCCATAGTCCAGTCGCGAACGAATAATAGAAACATATAGTAACTTCAAGTAATATGGATGTACGCCCCACCCAGACCCAGCAAGCACTTGAAAGATTCTCAAAGACTTTAGACATTTTCCGGCTAGTTCCCCAATGTGCTTTTTCCACCTAAGCGAGCGGTCTAGCCACATACCTAAGTACTTAATATTATCTACTACTTGAAGAGGTGTTTCATTTATTAGCAGGTTAATACATTCGTACCAACCTTCTTTTCTTTTACTTTTAAAGATTTTGTTTATTCCAGGAAGTGTACTGCATATTGATTTTCAATGGATTCACAAAAAGTAGTATTGGAAATTTGACGGCACGGTTGGCGCAGTGGTTAAGCGATTGACTGCTGCGCTGCGTGTCGCGGGTTCGATTCCCGCACGGAACAAATATTTGAATGACCTACAAGTAGTTGTTCCGGGTCTGGCTGTTTGTGTATGTGAGTTTAAATGTTTGTAAACGCAACCACAATACAGGAGAAATTCCTAGAGTGGGTCAAAGTTATAAAAAAAAAAAAAAAAAAATTTACTACTTTATTAATAAAAAATCCTGTATTTTTATCTCGCGATGCGACACGCGTTTTACTTGTGGTAAAATTCAGAGAGCTCGTGCGCTTACTAAAATTCACAGCGTGTTTGTACTCTTGGTAACCACAAGTAAAGCGCGCGTCGCTTATTGAGATAAAAATACCGTACAACGTAATGATAAAAAGTTTAAACTCTTCGTGGTACCCACCACTAATTATAGGTTTTATTTTATATGTTGCCACAACGTACGTATCTGGTCCCAGATGGGCATACTGGGCGTCTAATCTGCGTTTTTATCAGAAGTTTAATCGTTTAGTTATTTACGAAAATCATATTATAACGGTTTATACTCGTACGAGTATCTAGTACTTTTTCCTTTTTTACACAGTTTGGTTTTATTTTATTAAGAGTAGGCAACCTTTTATCCCAATTTATCATATTTTAGCAATTGACTGCAAAAAAAAAACTGATTCTTACGACAACCACAGTGAACTATTGATATCTAGTCGAACCATGCATCTGGCCTGATAAGTATCTGATGTACTCTGTTTCTTTCATTCCTTAAAAAGTTTTCGTAATCTTATTAACAGAGCTTTTTTGTTTCCCTGGTTCAGTTTTGGCAAATCTCGGCTATACTTGATAAGATAAAATTCCTGTAATCCAAGATAATGTTCGAAATAAACCCGTTGAAAAGCGTTCGCACATCTTAAGTTCATTTTCAGAGAAATTATAAATGTACACAGGAGTGGTTTGAGATACGAAAGATAGGTACAGAAAGCCATAATAACGGGCTGCACCGAGATTTTACTGAATTCTCTTTCGAACATAAGCTTGCTTTTCCTCGGATGAAAAGGAATAATTTTGTGTTTAAACTACTGGGTATGGTTCTTCTAATTCAGTTTCACAGCTAGTTCTGAACGTCTGCTCGGCCTGAGCAGTTACAGTCGCGCAACCAACCTCATTACTGACTTCATCATCTCCCTAGCCTTTTCCCAACTATGTTGGGGTCGGCTTCCAGTCTAACCGGATACAGCTGAATACCAGTATTTTAAATGGAGCGACTGCCTATCTGACCTCCACAACCCAGTTACTGGGTAATACGATACCCCTTGGTAAGACTGGTTGTCAGACTTTCGGGCTTCTGACTACCCGTAACGACTGTCAAAGATCCACGAATGACAGCCGGGACCAACGGCTTAACGTGCTTTTCGAGGCACGGAGGTGTCTTGGTATGTGAAGATGGTCACCCATCCACGGACCAACCGCGGTAAGCGAAGCTTAACCGGATCGATCGACCTGTGCAGCTGTTATTATTTAGCCACAGGCCCCTCTTACTGACTTGCTTTTCTTTATTTGCCATAGCACTAGAATTTTTCTTGTTTATTATTAGATATAGAATTTTTCTCGTATAAGTTTTGCCAGCATATCAGAAAAAAGAGGGCCACACGATAGAGGTGAAAAGTGAAAACTAATATGAACCAAGTATACGCGATTCAGTGTCACCAACCGATTGGAGCCGAGTATATCCGATTCAGCCTCACCAACTCGCTAGCCTAACGGTTTACTTCAAAAAACCGGTCAAGTGTAAGTCAGACTCGCGCACCGAGGGTACCGTACAAATTTGTAGGTACGTAACTACAAATTTACGGTTTTTGCAATTTTTCCTTTATCTGTGCTATAAGACGTTGCTTGATACCAAATTACAAGATTCTGAGTTCACGGGAAGTACCCTGTAGGTTTTGATTCCCTTGCGAGTGTCGAAAATTTGCGGAAATATGTGGCATAAACGGCTGTATCTTTTGATTGCGTTTGCTTAGAAGTTTTATTTTTTCACAACTTCAAGGGACAGTAGACTTGAGTATTTGATATAAATTTCAACTTGATACCTTCACGTGTTCCTGAGAAACACACGGACACGGCCACACAGACAGACACACACGGACACACACAGACGGTTACACGGACAGACAGACGGACGGACGGACAACAAAGGGATCCTATAAGGGTTCCGTTTTTTCCTTTCGAAGTACGGAACCCTAAAAAGTGGCACAAAGAATCAAAGTAATCCTAATTTCTTTCAAAGCTACATTTAAGGTAACTGAAAGTCCTCTCGAACAATATTATTACAAAAACAATTACGAAGTTTTTTTCCATGTTAAAAGTCAACGTCATGATTCATGGCCTTATACTGTTCTTGATTTTTTAATTAGTTGAAAAGTTCGTAAGACAGTTTTAATTTTCTCTGAGACGGGCGGAGTTTAATCGTTGCGGTAGGAATGTGAGCATATAGGATAAACTTTTTGAAGAATATTTTCCAGCTTAGTTTTCTAATCTCAGGCAAGATACTTTGTGTGTTAGACTAGAAACATGTAGGAAGGCTAGAAGGATACAATTACATTGCGTGATCACTGACTGTGTAATTGTTGAATCAATCAATCAACTCAGCCTATCGCAGTCCACTGCTGGACATAGGCCTCCAGACTACGCCACAACACCCTGTCTTCCGCCTTCCGCATCCAGTCTACCCCAGCCACTTTCTTTAAGTCGTCCGTCCATCTAGCTGTTAATAGACTCGCCCCTTATTATTTTTTTCTGTTGCTAAATCGGCCCGCTCATGACCTCGATCACATATGATGGAAAGCGATGGATGAGGTCTATGATGGAACGAGCGTGCCCAGAAGATGCCTAAGGCAATGGATCTCCCACGTATCAACACAGCAGGCTGCTTGACGCCAGACTCCAGTGGGAGGGTGGTTGCAAACCAGTCACACCACCGCTACGGAAGAATTGGCCAGTCAAATAAGGTGTTGGATGTGACTGTCCAGGATGCACCGAGCGCTCGGTTCAGTTGAGTAACTGGCGGAACAGACTGCGCTACGCGAGGAGGCTTATTTACGCTTCGTGGCTTTTAAATGGGATTTAACTAGGGCTAAATGTGGGTGTATGTTGCTCCTCTGCCGAAACCTTCGGGAAATACAGGTGGGGTGTTGTGTTAATGTTATCTCGTAATATCAAAATCTTGAATAAACAGAATCCTCTTTCCCTAAATATTATTAAAGAAACATGCAAGTTAACAACATTCACTAAGTTTACAATTAATTAACACTAAGTATACAAGGTGGAGACGACAATGCGACAGTAAATTAAACTGCGTATATCTAATGATGTTTCAAGTCTGCATACGAAAATTCAATCAAATATATCCATTAGTTTAGTCACTACAGCTAACCAAAAATTGGCATTTCGGTGTTAGGATTAATTTGATAGTTCTAAAGTAAATCCTGTGCAGCGTTTACATTTATTGTTGTATTGTTGTCTCCGCTTTATTTAATACCTATTTACATTTTTTATATATCATATACGTCTGTTCATCATGTTTGAATTTCATTCATTTCTTGCACACAATGGAATCGGTATTGAATAACGCGTCGAATTTTGTTCAATAGATTTATGGACTTCGTTACGAACATTTTCACTTTGCCCATATTTTTTTATTCTGTATATTTATTCCCTTAAGGGATCTTATTGAGATCATTATGCATGAAGTATCTACCTTCAGAAATAATGACGCTTAAAGAAGCTCATAGGCAACTATGCAACCCACTTTAATTTTACAATTTATTAAAGCAAAAAGAGTAAAATTGTATCCCTTTACAATCGAATACCTATTTTTCTCAAGCAAGAGCTTTACGTAAACCTAGGGGCTACAAATAATTACAAAGAATAGAATATACTATACAATAGAAATGTTCTTTGTTACGTAGACGCCACCCAGAAAAAAAAAAGCAATCTTCTAAAGAAAACCTTTGGATGGATTAAGGGAGAAAGGAGAGACCATGCTGCAATTAGTATGTGGTGTACCATTTTCATATAATATGTACAATAAATACATACAAAGTAAAAATATACTCACCACGTCAATGATGTGATGCAGGGACACCCCAAAGGTGACTAGGAGGGGTTGTGAGGAGTTCTCTACGGGCCTCACAGAGGCATCATATCTCGTCATCAGGTGACGAATCAGACGGTATTCCTCGTCGCAGCACACCGCACCTGTAAACAAAGAACATGTTTTTAAAGATTTAAATAATCCTACCTATGTTTACAAATAAAGACTACCTAGGTATTGATTGGAAAAAAAAAATCTTAAAGCAGCAAAAGTTCTGGACTAACTAAGCCCAGAAAAGTACGACATAGATTGGGACTGAAACTTGAAAAAGGAAGGAAGATAAATCAGGTCCTGAACTCCTGTTCAAAAAAATATACCAACATTGGGTTGGTTGGTATATTTTTATAGCACAGCAAAATCAGCCTATGATTTTCCCACTTTCGGGGCATATGCTTCCTCTATGAGAGGGAGTGAGCCATAATCCACCACTCGGGCCCAGTGCGGGTTGGCGGATGTCACATGTCATCGAATTGTTGGTTCTAGGATATGTCGGTTTCAATTTGCGGTCGTTACCACTGACAACCACACACTAACGCCCATATTTTTTTTAGACCAAGATGATTCCGACATAGCTACTGAAAGGTTTAGCATATGAAAACGTTTTCAGAGTAAAATCCATATGAAATAAAGTGTAGAAAAAAAATACCTACAATTAAAACGCAGAAATAAAATGCACATATGAATTCAAATCAAATCATTTATTTTTGCAGAAAACACTGTTACAATAGAGTGTTATTAAAATAGATGTTTCAAGTAATTCTACCGTAAGGCATGCAAAATGTATAGATATAATCGTGGTATAAGAAAATTAAATAAATATAAGATTAGGTAGTCATATTTTAAGATATTAAATTAGATTAGTGGAATGTCATTCTTAAAGTTATATTAATACATGCTGATTATTTATTTAGTAATCATTATTATGATTACTAAATATTAAAATTATGTCAATGTCGTTCCTACAGTTATTATAATACATTAAGAGATTAATTCTTTAAAGATACATGCATACTTTATTGCTCTATTACTTGATGTCACTGTGAAGGTCTTGAGTTTGGAAAATGTATCGTTTAAGTAGTCGTTCAAGTTATAGTAACCTTTATTAACTAAAATACTCTTCAGATTATTCATTAAATAAAGCAGTATTCATTGCCCTTATTTCTTTAGGTAATTTATTGAAAATTACAGGAGCATTACAGCGATACATTAAAGCGGTACAGTATAGTCAGAATGACACTGAAAATCCCTTGCGGAAAAAGCTGGCTTAAAACTGGTGCCAAAGCGCCACTTGAAACCACATTTGTTCGTAATACAGCTGCCGGCGATAAAGACCAATGAAAAAGGGAAGAAAATTGTAACGGAATATTGGCTAGGATACCTAGACCTACGAATTTATAAGCGTACTAGGTTCTGTCCACGAGTTCATCCGCGTAATTTTTTTTTGTTCCGCTGATCCACCGCGTCGCATCGCATCGCCTGCCCACACTATTACTTCGTTTTTTCACTTAGCGTTCTTTAAAAGCATGCTTTATTTACTAATTAATTGTTATTTATACTGACCAACGAATAGTATTCAATTTCAACGAGGAAATCATGCATCTACGCGCATTTTTGTAATAGGCCTCTTAAATGTAAATATGTAAGTTACCTACTTGTACTCATTTTACACATCACATAAATTCACGCCTGTAATCCCGGAAGCGTCATGTAGAAGTGTACCTTATAGTACACCCGCATTCCGTCAGCCACAAAGTGTCGTCGAGCTTCTATTTTTTTTATTGCGAAGTATATGAACCCTTAAATGGACGACCCAAAAAGTTATATAAAAAAATAGAAATTAATTCAAAATACTCTAACACATAACATTGCATAACGCATGTATTCCCCGAAGGGTTAGACAGAGGTGTACCTATATTACACCTGCATTCGCCAGTTAAAATAGGGGGCGAGCCTAATTATACGCAACACGTTAAGTAAAGTAAATTTATAAAAGGCACTGAGTTAAAGCGACAGTTGTTTATTTTTTTTTATTTAATCATTTATGTACACACATATATACAACATGTCCTAGAATTAACGCACAACCTCTTAAGGGGTCTTTAAGAGGTTGTGCGTTAATTCTAAAATATTAAAGTTGTTCATAATGATGAGTACAACGACCCCTTGTCTTTGTACTCATCATTATGTACAACTTTAACTATGGGAACAAACATGAAATCGCGAAAAAAAATCACCTGTTCCCTACATTTTTCCGAGTTATGCGAACATAAATGTAGGCATCAGCTGACTTTAATCGCGATTTCAGGTTTGGTCCCATACTAAAAGTGGTAGAGGACCCCTTAAGAGGTTGTGCGTTAATTTGGGAACACGTTGTATAAACAGACAAGAAAAAAAAGAACAGATAAATAGGTACAAAGGTGATGCTGATTTCTAAAATCTTTTCCTTATTGTAGTTTTGGTTAAATATAAAATGCAAAATGCATGATCATATAAGTTCGGCAGTAAAAACTTAGCAGTAAACGAAGTAAAAATGAGTCGTAAAAATATTCAAATGAGTAATTAAATAAATAATTAAGCAGTAAAATGACTGAATGGGTAGTTACGTGTGGGCAGTTAATAAATCGGAATTAGTCGGTAAGAAATCTAATCAGGAAATAGCGGTCGCTCAGCTCGCGCGCTGATGTCCAATCCTAATCTCACCTAACCCATTTGGTCGTGATGCCCTGGCTTACTTACTGCGATCAATTCACACTGCTTGAGTATTTTTTGTATTGACAATGTAGGATGAAATAAACGACCAATTACCAATTATATTTATTACTATTCATGTTTTACTGTTACACTAATACGAGTACGAGTATAGCAATCACCGAAAAATTTGATTACGGCCCGTATTTTTTTTTCAACTGATCATAATAACTTCCCCAATATTTAAAATGTTAAACTATGAATCAAAAGAGAGCAAAGTGATTTGTTGTTGTTGTTGGAAATGTTAAGGTGAGGGGCTTGTGGCTAAGTAATAACAGCCGCATGGATCGATCGATCAGGTTACCGCTTGCCGCGGTTGGTCCGTGGATGGGTGACCATCTAAGTTAAGCGGTTACATCTTTGAGAGTTGTTATGGGTAGTCAGGAGCCCGAAAGTCTGACAACCAGTCTTACCAAGGGGTATTCGTATTACCCTGTAACTGGGTTGTGGAGGTCAGATAGGCAGTCGCTCCACATAAAATACTGGTATTTAGGTGCATCCGGGTGCTGACCCCAACATAGTTGGTAAAAGGCTAGGCAGGCAGATGATGTTGGAAATGTTAAGGTACTCGTATGAAGCAAAAATGCAAAAATAGCGTTCTGTAGTTTCTCCCTACCTCCATGTGAAGAAAGCGTGAGTTTATGTACTAGTATCTATGATATTTTGAGTCTGCATCCCAAACTATAATATTTTCTAAGCTAAAATCTTCTAGCACGTTCGAATTCATTGGCCAATCACTTCAGGTGAATCGTTTAATTGACCAAGATGTCTCCTGAGCGCAAGTCTACGACGCGAGAGGAATATTCTCGACCACCCTATTCCCAAAATATACGGCATGCACGTATGTGTCTAGATAGCTACATTAATTTTAAGTGGCATCTGACCGTACGTGGTATTTTTACTCCAGTTTTTTAGTAGTCTATAATCGATTTTGTTTTGTCTGATCTGTCTAACGAGTTTGTCGTATCAGCAAAACATGTTTGACTAAAATTTCTGTCAGTTTTGATAATTGGGTTCCGTAGTCCATCGTAACCCAAGCTGTCCCAGATAAACCGAACGCTTCCATAGCAACCTATTTTTCTTCGCTAACGAGTCCGAGTGGCATGGGAAAATAATCTGTAACACATATAGCGTATGGCTACATGTATGTATGTGTATTGGTACATACCTATATCAGCTGACTTTTTCCCATGCAAGGATCAGAATCTTCCTTATTTATTATTGTTTGGAACCTTGTCAATTTTGTCAATGGATGCCCGAAAAATTTATTTCTACACCGTTCATTCAAAAAATAAAAATGCGGCATACAATTATCTTTTAACGAGGAACAGGCATTTGCATATCGTTCTCACAGAAATAAAGATGTAAAAAGAAAAGTTCAAAATGTTAGGCCAGGGCTTACGTAACTTTCGGAATAATGTATGCATGAAAACGGTTTTACTCAATAATTACTCACATGCATAATGGGTAGTTCATAAAATAATCAGCACTTCTCAGAGATTCTATCACTAAACGTTATAATTTAAATCAATCTACATTCCTGGCAACACAATGGTGACAAATCTTCATTAAGCTCTACTAAGTTTCAATTATCAAGTTCCTACTTCTCTGACATTGAACGTCAAACTCCTAAATGTTTCACCACCGGCTTCCTTCCCATCAAGTTGGATAACTCATTTTCTAGCGACAAGATCTGGACTTTATGTATTTATGAACAGTATCTGTAAGTACCTTTAAGTCTTCATCATGCAGATAATGCTAATATTCAGTATTTTAATTATTTTACTTCTTTATCGTTGCACGCAGTGTTTATTTGCTGAGACGTTAGGCTTTATCGTCTTCGTTAACCTAGGTTGTTAAATTAGATATAGGTCAACAACGCCATCATTGCTGTGGGACACCACAGCCAAGCCAGGCATGGTATACAAACGTAAGTATTCTGATTTGTAGCGTTCTTTAAAGTTTCAAATGCTCATAGTGTAAAATCAGATTTTTTTACTTATTATTTGTAAGTGTAAAATCAGATTTTTTGACTTATTATTTGTAAGTCAAAAAATCTGATTTTACACTATGAGCATTTGAAACTTTAAATAACGCTACAAATCAGAATACTTACGTTTGTTGATCAAACTGTTACAATGTACTTATAGCAGCAGGAGACTTACAAAGAATAGACCAAATCGAAAGTTGAAAAAAATTGCGTATGGGTGATGTAAAAACCGAAAATGACCAATTTTGGACTTAACATATTTAAACCAAACACCGCAGATTTACTTTCTTGGGCCATAGCAACAGTGTAACAACCCAAAGAAAGCACTGTAATCGATACCAAAGTATTAAAGTCAACAACAGCCCTTACCTCATTTTATAAACAGTAAACTCCAAAATACAACATTATTCCCTTACATTTTATGAAGCAAAGTTATCTGTCACGTGTTTACAGCGAAATAAAAATGTGTCCTATCTACTGGTGTATCTTGTTCCGGTTCATAAAACGAACGCAGCGCTTTATTTTCACTTGTGACTTCAAGCGCAGATGCTAAGTCCCTGTCCTCGGGTCCGGGCGAATTACTAAACCAAATGAAGATAATGATGCGCTGGATTAACCTGTACGCTCCATTAAAATATTAAAACATTTATTGTACACTAGTGACCCGCTCCTGCTTCGCACTGTTTTATACGACATTACAAAACCTCGAGATTTGTTTATTATACCTATGTAAGTTTTTTAATGATTTTTATTGCAGGTATTCAGCAATATCTTTCGCATTATTAATAGGTTTGCACGGAAGTAGTCCAGTGACTGCTCCGTTTATTCTTATAGCGTCTTAAATAAGGTCTTGAGGAATTTTTCTTTTTAGTCTTCTAGCGACTGTTTGGGTGTTCATCTCATGATCAAGTTTATTTTGAATGTATTTGTTTGAAATAAATACTCTAAATGATGGCAAATCCGTTGAGTAGTTTAGAAAAACAACGCAGACCAACAGACGCGAAAAGCGACTTTCATTTATAATATGTATATAGAAGATTTAGAAGATTTATGTAGATTTTTTTTTTAAACGTTGCCCCATACTAAGAATTTCTCCTGTATCGTGGGTGCGTTTACAAAAATTAAAAATCACATACACAAACAGCCCGACCCGGAACAACTACTTGCAGGTCATACAAGTATTTGTTCCGTGCGGGAATCGAACCCGCGACACGCAGCGCAGCAGTCAATCTTAACCACTGCGCCAACCGTGCCGACGACAGATTCCGTTTACAAAACAAATATTTAGAAAGTCTTCAACAACCACGTCACACGACGGGAGCAGTGGTTCAGATTTTATAAATTCTCTCGGCACACGTTTCTCGGGTCCAGTTCAATTGACACTCCATTGTGCGACCATGTGCCAACACAGATGTCACTGGCAATATTTACACAGATTTTAATCTACCGAGAGGATATTTGGTTCGACTTGAAACCCACTTGTCAAGTACCACATATGTGTGCAAACCACATTTCTGGCGTTGAGATACGTCTCTCTATACAATAACATTCTGCGCTCCATAATTATATGTATATGAGATGAAAGTTGACATAAAAGTTACATAATAATTTGTGCCATCTGTTGATAAAGTGTCTACGTAAATATTTGTCATATGGTAATAATTTATTTATGTAACGTTAAATAGAAAAGTAAAAGGGGGAACAGTGATGGCCTAGTGGAGACGGTTGGAACTTACGAGTTGTTGGTCGTAGGCTCGAACCCAGACAGGCACTTTACTTTGAGTAAATTATTTCATCACCACTCAAAACTTTGAAGGAAAACATCCTGAGGAAACCGGCATGTCCCAAACTACTAGAACCATAAATTCAAAGACGTGTGACTTCTACCAACCCGTACTGGGCCCGTGTGGTAGATTACGGCCCACTCCCTCTCACAGAGAGGGGTCCTGTGTCCCAGCAGTGGGAACTTTATTGGCTGATTATGCTAAAAACATAAATAGGTCCGTTGTCGAATGTTAATCTTCGTGAAACTAAGGACCAAGTTAGTAATAAGACTGTGACGATGAAGTACCGGCTAATAGGTTGTTATCGTAAAAGTTTCAGCGGTATCGACATACCTTTTATGGCTAAAAGGTAGGAACTTTGTTTTTCCTGCAGGCAGAGAAGCGTAAACATAGTATTAGCTGACGATAAACTGCTATTAAAACCGACCTCTGTGAGGGATTTACGTGGAAACACAACAAAAGATTCTAACAAGATAATCCCATACTCGATACGCTTGGCAAACAAATGACGATCGTTATATGAAAGAATCACTACTCGGGTATTAGCTACATACGTCATAACATCTCCCATTAATGAGGCATTACAGAAAGTTGAAAGAATACTTGAGGAATCGAAGCACCCAAGAATATAAATAACGAAGTACATAACTCTGATTTTGGCCCCAACGTGATCTTTGATCAATTGAATGTTAACAAGTTCCTAAACTATAAGTTGAGCTTAAGAGTGTAAGAGTCAAATGTACTTAAGAATTACCCACCTACTCCAGCATTTAAATGTTCTACTGCATTATTACAGTGTTTTGTGTGTTGTTTTTGTTAAAATATGGAGTGGAGACATCGTACAAATAGCCGGAAACTTATGGCTCAGACGGGCACTGGATAGAGCCACCTGGAACGGTTCGGAGGAAACATTCACTGCAGAAGGCGGCACTTACACCTAAAAATACTAAACCTATTTAAGTACAAAACTAACATGACTAAAAAATAAAAATAAATATGTACACAACACAAAACATTTTATAAAAACTACATGTTAGCTAATAAATAGATAAATAAATAAATATTACAGTGTTTTTATCTCACGAAGCGACGCGCACTTTACTTGTGGTTACAAAGTGTGCGAACACGCTGTGAATCCGGGTTCGAGTCCGAGACACGAGCGAAGTCGAAGCGTGTGTGTCCTGTCTGTGTTATGTGCGCACATATTCACAGCGTGTTCGTACATTTTGTTACCAAAACTAAAGCGCGTCGCTTCGTGACACAAAAATACTATTACTGTGGCTTTGGTGACAGAACTAGGGCTAAGTTTCACTTGACCCAATCTTCAAGCCCCGAAATGGTCAATCTATCACTTGTATTATCTTACCCACTACCCAAACAACCCAACAAATCTACAACCGTAATAATTGTAAACTACTCGGAATAGTTTCGGTTTGATTAAGGTTATCCAGATCTATTAATTTTGCAGCCATTAAGGGTTTCAACTCAACTTCTAAAATGTTTGCCAAGTGATTTATAAGACGTAAGTTTTACTTGTCAGTTCTCGCACGACGTTCAACCATATTAGGTATGTCTACAAACATAGGTAGGTTGCTTTATTAGTTTGTTTAATTAGAATGCCTAACGCAATCCTACATGGCTCTGTCATGATTATGTAGGGTGGTGTTTATACCACTCAGAGGCTCTAGCACGAACGCACGACCTAATCGTAACGTACGTTTGAAAGACTTTTGAATCGAAAATACACTATCCTGCATTTATGGTTTTTTTTTTTTTAGTTTTTTGTTTGAGAAAAGTACAATTCGTATTAGCCATAGATATGAATAAAGTCTTCAAGGTATTAGTAGTAGTATTTTGCACCAATGATAACCCATTCTTATGTCCACGCAACCATTGTCCATTCCAAGGTTGTCTGAAAGAAATTACAGAAAGCGATAAATAATAAGTAAACATTTTATAAATAAACAACTTATTATTTATTTCTCTTCCACAAAGGCGACTTAAAAATATGAAGACACTGCATCTGATAATTTCTTTGTGGGAGACAGGTATCTGCACTAGGAAAAACCTGTCACACAGATTAAACCCCCCCCCCCTCCCCTTCCACCAAAAGCAAAGATTATTAAATCTTAAGATAAACAAATTATTTTAACCTTTGGTAGAAGAAGAGAGTAAACCAAAATAAAGGGAAAAACAAAAAATATACAAAATCTGAATTATTATTGAGTACTGTGAAGTGGTGTGGTGTAGTGTGGTGCGGAGTGGCATGGTGTGGTGTGATGTGGTGTGGTGTGATGTGGTGTGGTGTGGTGTGATGTGGTGTACTGTGGTGCGGAGTGGCATGGTGTGGTGTGGTGTGGTGTGGTGTGGTGTGATGTGGTGTGGTGTAGTGCGGAGTGGCATGGTGTGGTGTGGTGTGATGTGGTGTGGTGTGGTGCGGAGTGGCATGGTGTGGTGTGGTGTGGTGTAATGTGGTGTGGTGTGGTGCGGAGTGGCATGGTGTGGTGTGGTGTGGTGTGGTGTGATGTGGTGTGGTGTGGTGCGGAATGGCATGGTGTGTTGTGGTGTGGTGTGGTGTGGTGTGATGTGGTGTGGTGTAGTGTGGTGTGTTATGGTGTGGTGTGGACAAAGCCGCCCATTGTATGCTCAATGTATTTTTTTGTCATGTATTTTCTGTTGTACGATAAAGTATATGTATATAAATAAATAAATATTATGTGCGATGCGAGTACAATATTCAAATTGAAAACCGTTCGAACTTATGTTTACTCCGTGCGTTCGTTCTATGCCCACTGTAGGCTTTATCGTGCCCATTTAAATGATCAAGAGGGTTACTTATACAGTCACAACAGTCACAAATCGTTAATGCAACCTACTGAATGTGACTTTACATGGTAAATTTCTGAATTTATATGAAATTAATAACTTAAACCTAATCTATAAACATTAAACAAAGTCATTGTCATCAATATTTGTTACACCATTTATATCTTGAGAACGGATGGACCGATTTTTATGATCTTTGATTTCTTGGAATTTTCTCCGCCCCGAATAGCAGAAGAACTATTAAAACATGGGAAAAATTAAGATAATTCATTTTTGATTCTGAGGCGGTACGAAGTTCGCCGGGCAGCTAAATAATTAATAAATAAAAATATAATATCCTAACTAAAGTATTGAAGCTAAAATAGGGCGTCAAAAATTTTTAATTCTGAATAAAAACTCTGCCGCATAATCAACGATAAATAATATAATTATATATATACAACGTGTAACGTTAAATGCGCAAAACCTGAAAATAGATTGATCAGAATAACGAGCAGAATTAATTGAAACACTTTTTAATATAGGTCACATTTTTCAAAAAATCTTCATAAAAACGTTGCCGTATCTATTTATTAATAGGTCAAGCAAGCCAATGTCAGCGCGGCGCAGCGGCCCGGTGACGACTCCTCCCTCGATAAAGCGTCGTCACAGACGCAAGAAACGATCAGAATGGCCAGTAAAACTAAAACAGCACATAAAACCTTTACAATTTTTTTAATGACTTATTTTCACTCTGAAATAGGTCAATTGAATTAAAAATCAGTTGGGGTGTCTGAGGTTTTGCGCATTTAACGTTACACGTTGTATATTCCTCTACTTGCTTACATTTCTTGTACTCACCAGTAGTACAGTTTAGAAGTTAGCTGCAGCTAAGGTTCTCTTATTTATTACGGACTTTTAAACCAAATCCAAACACCGCTGTCCCTGAGACTTTTGGGATTTTCTTCAAAGTCCGTACATTTAAAAAAAAAAGAATACCTACAACTGTACACGCATCTTTTGACATGTGGCAACAATCGGAAATAACGCCACAATCTTGATTTTTCCGGTTATTTCAATACAACTTCACAATCAGTGTGTACCAACAACGCCCATTGTCATGTCATCCAAGCGCCAAAACATCTTTCAAGTATTATACCCACAGTTAACTTCACAGACACAAAGATCTGTAGCGCGATACATTACGCCACACAAAATAGGTTGTATTCAGTAACGCAATATGTTGCAGCACAAATATTTTATGTCTTCGGACTATGTTATTTAGTGGGTAGTTCTTATAAGGAGTCTTACGTATTACAGTTGCTCGCGTAATGAAAACGTAAGCTGCCATGCAAGTTGACATTGCCTTCGTGCTTCTAATGAATTGTAACCGTACTTCAGCCTACGCTTTGAAATATCATACTTGTTTGGGAACTTCATTACACGCTGTACGGTCATAATTTTTAATACTTACTCAGAAAAATAAAGTTATCTCACGTAAGTTTTAGCGGCAAGTCTCAGTAACTCCGAAACTTTAAATGAAAGACTAAGAACAGAGACGAAATAAAATTGTTTAAGAAAATTAAATGTTTTATTACTTCTTCCTGATTCTTAATGTGTAGCTGTAAACCTACTTTCCAAGCTAGCCTAAAGTTCCTTTAATTAATGAAAAATTAACCGCGAACAAAACGATTGTTTTATTGAACGATAATAGTCTCTGGTTACGCTCCTAAAGAAACATGGAACTCTTTTATTTTAGACGTTAGTTATATATAAAATATCTGCTAATTAAAAATCGTGCTTCTGAATTAATTTTTAGGATTCCGTACCTCGAAAAGAAAAAAACGGAACCCTTGTAGGATCACTTTGTTATCCGTCCGTCCGTCTGTCTCTCTGTCAAGACCCTTTTTCTCAGGACCGCGAGGAGGTATCAAGCTGGAATTTATATCAAATACTCAGGTCTACGAGTACTATCCCTTGGAGCTGTGAAAAAATCAAACTTCTACGCCAACGCAATCAAAAGATACAGCAGTTTATGCCGCAAATTTCCGCAAATTTTCGACACTCGCAAGGGAATCAAAACCGACAGGGTACTTCCCGTGAACTCAGAATCTTGTAATTTGGTACGAAGCAACGTCTTATAGCGCAGATAAAGGAAAAATTGCGGGAACCGTATTGTTGTTACGTACCTACAAATTTGTACGGAACCCTCGGTGCGCGAGTCTGACTCGCAGTTGACCGTTTTTTTTAAATAGATAACTGCTTGCCCACCGTAGGGCAAAACCTCTTCTCATACAAAGAAGGAATGAGCCTTGATCTCCACGCTTGCTCAAGGCGGATTCTAAAGACTCCAGGACTACTGCCGACGCGCGTGCTAGTGACGGCACGGTTGGCGCAGTGGTTAATCGAATGACTGCTGCGCTGCGGGTCGCGGGTTCGATTCCCGCACGCAACAAATATTTGTATGACCTACAAGTAGTTGTTCCGGGTCTGGCTGTTTGTGTATGTGAGTTTAATTGTTTGTAAACGCACCCACAATACAGGAGAAATTCCTAGTGTGGGGCAACGTTTTTTTTTTTAAAAAAGAAAGAAAAAAAGAAAGAATGATTGAAACAAAATTTAATTTTATATGATTCGTTTCGGAACACATCAAAACTTTTTAATTTGGGCGAACAAATTAAAATAAAAGGCAAAATTGGAGGTATGAAAGCTGGAAGAGACGGGCTCATAAATCTTGAAGTTCGACCAAAAATCCCGATAGCAGGCTCATTTCATATTCCCTTGGTTTTATCGTTTATCATATCAATCACATTTTCATAGGAAGCATCTTTAAGCAAATTGTTCAATAACCGTGGTGGAAGATTTTAGGGCAAAAATAGCCTAGTGTTAAAAAAAACGGTCTGTCCCAATCCCTTTTGATTCAGAAACTATTCTAACAATGTAGATAAAATACTCCTGGTTCAATAGAGGGTCATATTAAATTAGTTAGCGAAACTCCACAAACGTAAAGATGATAAAAAAAATGATTTGGTTAAAAAAATGGGTCTACGATTAGTGTAGTTACGTGAAATATCAGTTGTTTTAAAACCTCACAAACGTGATGTTCACGACAGAACAAAAAATAAACTGACTTTTCAACCACACCAAGTGACTAAACCAACAGGGGTTGTTGAATATAAATCTATATTATTAATGCTTTAAATATCTATTATTGTGTTGTATTCATAAAATTCGGACTTTTGAAAATAGGAACATCGAAATTCGGAATTAAATATTTCGGAGTATTTGGGTGTGCCGATCGAACCCCATCACGTCAATGGAGTGTGCTAACTAATTTATTTTGAGTCTGTATAAATCAAAATCAAAATATTCTATTTCACATAAGCCTACATGGGTAGTTATGAAACGTCAGAAGCTAGGTACACGGTTCCAATTGATCGTATCCTATGGAGAAGAGCCAGCAAGAAACTCCACACGGTTACTATTTTAAAAATAATTTGCTTTTACAATGTTTTCAAATTACAGTGTTAACAGTAAAAAATCGTCAATCCAATAAAAACGTTGTTTCAAATTACAATTACAAAATTATGACCTGCTTTACGTGAAATAATAACGAGTACGTAATCGTTATTATTTGACGTACTTATGTTACGTTAACCAACCGGTTGAAACAACTGGCCCTTAGAAGACTACATCACTAGAAGATAGATGCAGTTTTTAAAAGAAGAATAAAAGAACACTATCTTTCCACTTCATCATAGTTGTGTAGAATAGAATAGGATAGAATAGAAACTCTTTATTATGTACACCATATAAATTATTTAATTATTTTTGATTGTGACGTGATATTTATTAACATTCTAGTGATATTTATTTTAGAAGTATGTATGTATGTTTATTTGTATGTATGTATATTCTTACAGAATTTGTTTAGTTTTATTAAGTGAATAATTGTTTACGATTTTATGTTTTTGTTTTGTCTCCTTTACTCTTTCACACGCTGTATACATCTCTCTATCTATTATCCTATCGCATGTATTCTGGAAGAGATTTCTTATGAAATAAGCATCACCTTTTTAACTATTTTTTGTTCTGTTTTCTCTTGTCTGTTTATACAAGGTGTAACTTAAATAACGCACAACCTCTTAAGGGGTCATTGTACTCATCATTATGAACAACTTTTACTATGGGACCAAACCGGAAATCGCGAAAAAAAAATCAGCTGTTCCCTACATTTTGACGAGTTATGCGAACATAAATGTAGGGAACAGCTGATTTTTTTTTTCGCGATTTCAGGTTTGGTCCCATAGTAAAAGTTGTTCATAATGATGAGTACAATGACCACTTAAGAGGTTGTGCGTTATTTAAGTTACACCTTGTATATATGTGTACATAAATGATAAAATACATAAAATAATAGATTAGGTACGTACCTACACGAAAGTTTATCAAATATCAGTAACGGTCCAAATCTTTAAAAGGTACTCCCACTTACTTGTATTGAAGTGTTATTCAATACTATTTGATAAATGTAAGAGAAAAATACATTGTTATATCGTATTTCTTTAATAAGGACATTTTATGCGTAGTCACGCGAAACTGTATCTTCGGTATATTGAATTCCAAGAGAGCGTTTACCTGTGAAGCAGATGATTGAGTAATCCTACTCAGTGGGATATTGATTTAAACGAAGAATTTGTTACTAGTGCGCCGTATACTATAGTCGTAATACTTACATGTGGAGTGAATTACTTAAGTAGGTACAAAAAAATGTTAAATTTTATTTACAGTGAAATAAATCCTATCCCCACGAGAAGAAGGCGTGAATTTATATCTACACGTGTGAAATAAATATACAAGGTGTAACTTAAATAAAGCACAACAACAACTTAAGGGATCATTGTACTCATCGTTATGAACAATTTTTGCTATAGGACCAAACCTGAAGTCCCGAAAAAAGAATCAGCTGTTCCCTACATTTTGA
Source organism: Eremobia ochroleuca (assembly GCA_949629135.1). Classification (NCBI taxonomy): domain Eukaryota; kingdom Metazoa; phylum Arthropoda; class Insecta; order Lepidoptera; family Noctuidae; genus Eremobia; species Eremobia ochroleuca. Next base: position 9,578,067 of record OX451386.1, on the reverse strand, counting down.
CGAGTTATTCGAACATAAATGTAGGGAACAGCTGATTTTTTTTCGCTTTTGCTTTTGCCCGAGTGTCACTATTGTGTGAATTGCCCGGAGGACACGGTGGAGCATACGGTGGAGGTCTACCCGGCTTGGGCGGAGCACCGCCGCGTCCTCATGGCGGCGATCGGCGGCAGCGATCTCTCGCGTCCGGCCCTGGTCCAGGCTATAGTACGGAGCGAGAGTGCATGGGAAGCCGTCAACTCCTTCTGCGAAGCAGTAATGCGGGGAGGTGGAACGCATGAGGAAGAGGCAATCTTTGCGCCCTCACGCCGCTAGTCGCCGCAGGAGACGCCCTGGGCATCGGGAGTCAGGAGCCGCGTCCCGGCCACCGTAAGCGCGGGCTTGCGGACGGCGAGCAATGGGCAGTTCGCCGTCCGGTAAGGACCAGGCCCGGGTCGACGGCGCGTTGTGTTCCACGCGCGCCTCAAAGAGATGTCAGCAATAACTGACGGGGTCCGCTAGGGCCGTTGCCTGCCAGGGTCGCGGGTTGTTCGAAAGAGTACCATGGCCCTTGGCAATGACCTAGGCAACTGAAGGAACATGGGTGGGTTTTAGTCAGTAAAAGTCAATTCTCCCGCTCCGCCCGGAACGGGAGAATTTATTTGATAATTTCCTACCCAAAAAAAAAGGGGGTCTAAAATCATGTGCTGAATTCAAGGTTACAATTTGCGGATCGATGTCGCTGCACCCTGTGTAATTTATACGCTAGCGGTAAAAAATCTTTGATTAGTCAGCATATTAGAGAAAGTTTTTTTTATGAGATTGAGAGTGATTGATCTAATCGCGGTATTCACAAATGACAAGTAGTATTTTTTAATAGATAAAAGTTCTAGACCCAAAGCTTAGTGTTGAACCACTTTTGTGGAAAAATTAAATTATAAGAGCAAGGAACATTTGTTGAACCACTTTGTGGTAACCCCAACATAGTTGGGAAAAGGCTAGGCAGATGATGATTTGTGGAAAAACTAAATTTTAAGAGCAAGGAACATTTGTTGAACCACTTTGTGGAAAAACTAAATTTTAAGAGCAAGGAACATTTGTTGAACCACTTTGTGGAAAAGCTAAATTTTAAGAGCATGGAACATTATTGTTGACCCACTTTGTGGAAAAACTAAATTTTAAGAGCAAGGAACATTTGTTGAACCACTTTGTGTAAAAACTAAATTTTAAGAGCAAGAAACATTTGTTGACCCACTTTGTGGGAAAACTAAATTATAAGAGCAAGGAACATTTGTTGAACCACTTTGTGGAAAAACTAAATTTTAAGAGCAAGGAACATTTGTTGTACCACTTTGTGAAAAAACTAAATTTTAAGAGCAACGAGCATTTGTTGAACCACTTTGTGGAAAAACTAAGTTTTAAGAACAAGGAACATTATTTTGTTGCCCCAATTTGTGGAAAAACTAAATTTTAAGAGCAAGGAACATTGGTTGACCCACTTTGTAGAAAAACTAAATTTTAAGAGCAAGGAATAATATATTTGGTAGAAGAAAACAGCCCGACTATTATACGTTTATATACGTTTATATTATACGTTTTGTTTCGTTTTTCTGATGTATTGCTGCGTCTAAACTGGACAGCAATATATCGTGGTACTAAAGTGTAGCCTAGCCGTAGTCGGCCAGAGCTTTAAAACACATGACAGTCCACTCGGATGCCAGTCGCGACCTTTGTTCCTATGCTGCATAGAATTGTCCTATGTTTGTTTATAGCGTGGTCACTTTGAGAATACAAAACTGTAAACAACAATAGAGTAGGTACATAAAAAAGTATTCGTTTGAAGGGACAATGGAACAAAGCCAGCTAAAAAAACTATTATTTTCTACTAAGCAAAGGAAAACATTTTTATATATGCGTTTAAAGTCCAAGTCAAAGTATTTATTTCAAATAGGCACTTTTGAACGTAAGAACTTACAATAAATTAGAATTGATTCAAGTCGCCCCATCCAAAGGTTAGTTTTATATACGACACCTAAATGTATTGCCTAATAAACGCACACAGTTGGATTTTCCTCTCTGTGCTATGAGCCTAGGCGTCGTGAAAACGGGTATTCAAATTATTATAATAACAATAAAAATCTTTATTGCAGACCATATGATCCATAATAAAACATAATTATACATCAATCATTCATAATTTTAGTAAGGGCGAATTTCACCAATGAAACTAAACGCGCTCAGCACATCTAAACCGCGTTCAAAAGCTGTCAGTGTCAAAATTGGTATAAAATATTGGCACTGACAGCACTGGAACAAATACACCAATGATCCAATGATACATATTTTCGATCTAGCTAGCTATATGAGAGCAGTGGTGGCCCAGTGGTTATGGCTGTAACTTATGAACGGTCGTGGGTTCGAACCCAGACAGACACTTTACTTTGTGTAAATTATTTAATCACCATTGCTCTCAAAATGGCGAAGGAAACCATCGTTAGGAGCCTGAACCAAAAAATCAAAGAAGTGGGAACATTATAGGCTAATTATGCTAGCTTTAACTATAATGAAATAGACAAACCCCGGTACTCTGAGTCATTACTCAAAATTAATCAATCATTAACTTTAATTAACAAGTATAAATGGGAACACAGTCAGTCAGCAAAAATATGTCAGATTAAAAACATTTTTGTTGACATTTGTGCCAAGATATGCTGGTTAATAAAAGTTAATGAATTATTAATTTTAAGTGAAGTCTCTGAGTGCGGCAGTAAGCCAATAAGGTATACATTGTAAAAACCACAACATTCAGTAGGTATTTGTATTGGGATCGCCCGTGATCTGACGAAGTCCATGAAAAATTGAAGCATCTCTATCGTTTAAAACCCTCTGCGGTGTATAGGCAATGGTTTGACACAGATTTATAGGTCATGGGTAACGGCCTGTTATTAGTTTCAACACAGAGTATCCATTTCAGCTTTATTTTCGCTATAACGTATAGCTTTAACTTACGGATGTATCATTTCAGTCCATCACTACATGAAGTGTACAGAACAGAGTAAGGAAATAATTACTTGGCACTTAATTGGGCGGTAGTTCTTGGCAATAACACTTAATTATGTGGTTTGCCTGCAATCAGCTACTAATGTATGTACACCAGTATGTAAACTAATATTATTTAGTGGTAAAAATGTTTCTTTGTTTGTAAGAATCTCTGGAAGTACTGGTCTGATTACAAAAAATATTTCACTGATAGAAAGCTACACTATTGCAGTGTCATAGGATAGTTTTATGGTTTAGTTGACTTCCACGCGATTGGGAAGCTTGTCTATACATATACATAAAAATAAACAAAATTGTAGTATGTTCGTGTAATGTCAAAATAACAGCTTTTTACTAAAAGCATACAAAACTATATACGGTTCTTATAAAAAAAAACAATTTTTATGTTTTTGTCTGTCTGTCTTTTTGTACCGGCTAATCTCCGGAATGGCTGGACCGATTTTGATAGGACTTCACTGGCAGATAACCGATGTTATAAGGAGTAACTTTATCTTCTTTTATGTTTTAAAGACCCTCATATTGTTTTCCGACATCCACGCGAACCAAATCGCGGTCACAGCTAGTCAACAATATAAACGTGATGCAAACAGCTCACTGAGCTTAATAAACGTTATTATGAACGGACGTCCGTCTGCTAAAGTGCTGGAAGTTTGTAACTAGTCAACTATTCTATTAGTTAGCTGCAACACATCTAAACATACACACATAGGTGCTACTCCACGAACTAACTGCTATTACAAACTATTAGCTTCAAGGAAGGAAGTGTATCCATCTCTGCTCGTGTTTATTATTATTTGAGTAACGTACTGGAACTTTATCATCAACTAAGACTTGTAAATCTACCAGGGACCTTTGCCGGGGTCGTGAATCAATCGAAACCAATCGGCTTACTGAAAACGTGGCCATTAATCGACCCGATAATACAAAGAAACAACTTAAATAGTAGGCTATAATAACGCGAAACTATTTCTAACCGCTCCTGCCACAAACCGCGCGCTTCTGGCAGAAACGCCTCTCGTTTCCGCTCGGCCAATGAGGGCGAGTCGAAGCTTCTAGAACATTCTAGAACCTTTCGTTAAAAACATGCGACGCGCACCTTGTTTTCACCATAAGCCGTGTGACGTCAGTCCGTCAGCTGGGCTGCGCACCGAAAAGTGATTCTCTGTTATACACTTTTACGAAACTTTATCATCGCCCCAAGCCTTATTGTTTTTTTTTTTTTTTTTTTTTTTTTTTAATGAAACATTTACAGTACAAAATACAAAAGTTAACGTGCCTCCAAAAGTTAGTTGACATGTTTCCACTTCAGCTGTGACACACCACATTATGATTTAAAATTCTAGTGATGCAAATGTTTGAACTGCTATAACGTTGTTGGCTATTTCAACTACCTTTGACTTATCATAAAAAATAATCAAGTAATCCCTTAGGACTATCTGATTATTATATTTCTTTTAAACCATAATGTGGCATCACAGATGAAGTGAAAAAATGTCAAATAACTTTTGGAGGCTTTTGGTCTTTTATGTGTGTATGTTAAAAAGCTTACAAAAAGAACGAAACTTAAACTAAAGATTGTTTGAGATACAACTATTGCAGTTTATCGTGACTCACCAGTCCATGAAAAGAAAATCGTCAACGTCCGAAATTAGTCAAGCAATCCCAAAAATACACTTAAGTAAAGATTACTCATTTACCAAACACACGCGGAAACAGCACACATTTGAAAAATCTAGGAGAATAATGAACACTACTAGCATTGCAGCATTTAACAGTAACATCAAATGAATTGCAGAAAACGAACATTTAATATAAAAGCAACGGTAATTAGCCGTTCATTGACGTAATACAAGGATGCCTGAACGGAACTGTTTCCCTTTGCGAAGTGGATGCAAGTTTATTTCTGAATTCAATTAGCGACGAGAATATCTTAAGGGGCGAACTGGGAAGTTTTAAAATGCTTTTCACTTTTGATTAATGTTGTGTTCCGTTCTGTACAACGGTTACCAGAAAATGTTGGTGGAAATTATGAGCAAAATTAATCGTGATTTAAAACGATCTCAATAAGCGCACAAACAGTTTTCTAGAAAAAAATAAGAGTGTTTTCTCTGAGTGAAATGAAATAGGAAACAGTAAAATGATATCTCTAAGTCTGACATTATGTGGTGTCATCTCCAAATGATTACTAAGCTAAAACTAAGTCACAGCGGTGCGATTCTGTAACCATCTCACCGTGAAAACTTAAGTGAAGTAAGCGTGGAATGAGCTGTCAGTGTCATCCCACCTGATACTAGGGATTGACCAAGAATACATTTAAAATCATAATCGAGATTTTAATAATACTTTTCATGCTAATTCTATTGATCGTTTTATATAATTTCAATACTAGTATTTTGAATGTCAAAACATTACTATTTTGTGGGATCTTAATTTAAGAAAAAAAAAAAAAAAAAATATTTTAAAACCCCACAAAATATTAATGACAAAATCACGAGTATGTTTGCTTAGTCAATCCCTAGCATCAGTGGGATGACACTGACAGCTCACTCCACGCTAGTTTTTATTGTGAGATTTTTACAGAATCGACATGCTTACCTTTAAAATTCTCATAATTATAAAGAAAAAAGAAAATGTTAAACAAATTAATTCAACGACGAATTAATTCAGAAATTAGGCGCTGACCTCTGTTCACAATATAAAATAAAAGTTAACTCTGTTATAATCTGTCGACCTCAATTATCTATATTACCACGCGAATTTGTGTGGCAGGTAGGTTAGTAACCTATCGATAAAATGAACCAATGAGGCTATAAAGGCAATAAAGTAGCAGCAGTAATAATGCATTGTGTTACAGAAGCTTTTAATAAAGCGAAAAGTAAAATTTATGTTATTATTACCTGCACTTTCATAATGAATCAATTATTATCACATCGGTGGATCACTAAACAAAAGCCATTCTATTTAATGCTACAGTGAAAGCTGATATCGGAAAAGCCTTCATTTTATCACTGCTCTAAAAATAGATGGGTAACCTTAGACTTGATTTAATGTCTAGAATCAATTTAACTGTCAAAGCGAAGTTCCGATAGCACTGTCTAATTGAGGCCTTTGTAGAAACAAAAGATTTATATCTAGAGGTTTCGAACACTACTTACACTTCGATAAAAGTCTCAATACCGGCTTAAAATGAGGGATCTACATGTCTGCTTTCATCGCAGCTCGTACGAAATACATAGAATGTACTGAAAATATATCTTTCACATTCAAACCGGTATACAAATAAGAAAAACCGGAGATTTTCCCCGCCGACAGCGCGTCGTAATCTAGTTTATTGATGTTGTATAAAGCCCATACATTTTACAAGGGATGAACCCTGACATGTAGGTAATAGTAATACAGTAGTTAACATAAAGCAGTATGTTAAAAGACAGGAACATGACTGGAAACAGTCAGACGGGTTGGATTATGACAAGCTCTGTTAGGATTGGAAGACATGACGAGGGTAAAGTTAGGTTGTCTGTTTTATTCTAACAAAAATACAAAATTGCTTAATATTTTTGGGGCGTACGGACGAAAGGATGATGCTGTAGCCTCCAATGGTATACAGCACGCATAATAATCATACTCATTTATTTACAATAGAAAGGTGTGGTCACATTTTGAGAGTTTGAGACAGTTGTTCAGTTTGATGGTCTGTACTTGATAAATGCTGTAAAACCAACATCAATCAGAGTATAAAAAAAATATAAATAAATTTGGCAGGCCTGTTGGTTTAGTGGTCATTGGGAATCGAACCCACGACCTTGCGTATAGTAGCGCAAGGTCGTGGGTTCGATTCCCACCCAGGACAAATGTTTGTGTGATGAGCACGATCATTTGTTCTTTGTCTGGGTTTAATTTATCTATAATATGTATGTATTTAGAAATATATATGTAATGTATGTTTATCAGTTGTCTAGTACTCACAGCACAAGCTCTGCTTAGTTTGGGACTAGATGGCGTTGTGTGAAAGTTGTGGAATATTATTATTATTATTAAATTTGGAGGAACCATATTTTATTTTTGTAAATTAGCCCACATTTTACCACTACTGAGCAAAGCCCTCCCCCAAATCCTACCAGGCATCCTTTTCATGAGCCACCTCGATACACCCCTACCAATATATTATTACAATATAATATTATAATAAATGAAAGTACACGCTCTTCCAAACAGATTATACAAATGCCTGCCTATAGGCTTATCTCTTCAATATTTTGTTCTCAATAATCTGCACGGAAATCGAAAAAGAATACGATTTTCCTTCGAGCATTCGACTACGCGAGCTTTCTGGATCGAGAAGTTATGCAAGCTAGAAAATAATAAACTGTCCATTCAGCATTCACAAATATTTATTGCATTATACTGCACAGCTTGTTTTATTTTTATTTTTATTCGAGCTTTCGATAAACTTGAAGCTGTTATAATCAATTTTTCAATGACATATTTCAATTTACTTGATCGAATTTAATATCGTTTTTATACAGAAGCTTTATTGTTAAATTTTTTAGCTTACGTTATCTTGTTTGTACATTATTATTTTTTTTTTTTTATGCAGAATGAGTTTTTCGGAAACTAAAATATGAAATATTGACAAAAGAATTTAAACGTGTGATTTAATTAATAAAGTTAAGTACTGCAGATAACCAATTCAACGCAGCCTTAAAACCACCCATCCAATCAATACCAACCCTAATCTTTAGATAGGGTGTGCTAATAGTGTAAAATTCAATTTCAAAAGCTCTTTTAATATGCATGGAGTTAAATGTTACACGTCGTGATAGGACTAAATTCCATGTAAATGAGGCTCCAAACTTCGCTTCGACACCACAGTAGGCTTCCTAAGGATACTTTCACACATAGCTCTGTATGTACTTAAGAACTTGGAATACTAATTTATCAAATTCTAATGTATTGTTGGCAAGAGTGTAAGAAGATGAATAAATTTGATTAATATATGTACCAGCTCTTGTCCGCAATCACACCTGCGTGGACGTCAGCAATCACTCCACGAGAACGTACTACCGGGACAAAATTATTCTATGTCTTAACCCAGCCGAGCCGTTAAAGTGTAAAAAGGTAACCAGATATTTATTATATTAAATATGGATTCCAAATAATACGTTGGCTTGTTCCTGCAGTATACTCAGGGCACAGTATTCATTCTATACCGTCTCAGTCCTCGGTATTCTCGAAAATAAACAAAAAAACAAAAGAGGAAAAACATTGACGTTTGGACAAACCGTTCCGAAAAACAAATGCCAAGTACTTACTCGGCAGGCTTGTACTGCATATTTTAAAGCAGAACAGGAAAACAGTCAGACCTCACAGGGGTTCGTCTAAAAATATACTCGTACATTAAACCGCACATATGTATGTGGTAACATTTTGACCTTGAGCTGGCCTAACTTGCAATGACTTGAATGCCCCGTTTACACAGGTTTTGTTACCAATGACAAGCGGCTTGCGGTACCAAAAAAAATGGCTTCATTCATTTGAATCATTGTGATATTATACCATCACCCCGAGTTCTGATAATATTAGCATTCTTGAATAGCCCGCTAAGCGAAGTCGTTATTGCTATAATTTCCTGAGCAATTTGTTACAACGGTCTCAAGAGAGGTGTATACTTAGTACTGCAGAATGAATGTAGGCGATATTTCCTGTCTAAACTTATAACATTTTAATAAGTGAAATGGAACGCCTACCAGCCTTGCGATTCTGTAACAATCTCACCGTGAAAGCTTGGGTGAAGTGAGCGTGGAGACATTTTTACTTTCTTTTTTTTTTCTTTTTATAAAAAGAAAGTAAAAATGTCTCCTGCCGGTCGATTCTGTAAAAATCTCAGCACTTAATAGTGTTAATCCCTAGCGAATGACAGCTCACTCCACGCTCACTTCACATGCTGAACTTTTAAACATATCACCTCTTTGCAATAACAGCGTGGCATCTTTAAAAATTGCAGTTTTTGAAATATCACGTTGTCATTGCAAAGAGGCGATATGTAGGTTGAACATAATTGACACAGGGTCTGTAATAACCATTTTTTTGTATTAATATCTAACCATTTTCATTTAGATACTATTTTTCTTTTGTGTAGTAGTTTACGCTGAACTAGGACAGGCTGACAGGCCTGTTAGTCTAGTGGTCAGTGGCCCTGACTGCTATACACAAGGTCGTGGGTTCGATTCCCACCCAGGACAAATGTTTGTGTGATGAGCACGATCATTTGTTCTGTGTCTGGGTGTAATTTATCTATAATATGTATGTATTTAGAAATATATATGTATGTTTATCAGTTGTCTAGTACCCATAGCACAAGCTCTGCTTAGTTTGGGACTAGATGGCGTTGTGTGAAAGTTGTGGAATATTATTATTATTATTATTTATTAACTAAGTTATTATTTAATTTAGGAATATTACATTTAAAGCCTGGAGCTAGCAACGTAATCTTGACTTCTTAATCGAGGGTAGGCGGTGGTTACGTACTAACAGCCACACGTTTCGATCGATTAGGTTAAGCTACACTTGCCGCGGCTGGTCCATGGATGGGTGACCATCTTTACATATCAAGACCTCTGTTTCTCGGAAGGCACGTTAAGCCGTTGGTCCCGGGTGTCATGCGTGGATCTTTGGCAATCGATACGGGTCGTCAGAAGCCCGAAAGTCTGACAACCAGTCTAAGGGTAAGTAGGTATAAGAGTGGACAGGTAATTGGGTTGTGGAGGTCAGATAGGCAGTCGCTCCACGTAAAAACCTGGTATTCAGCTGCATCCGGTTAGACTGGAAGCCGACTCCAACATTGTTTGGAAAAGGCTAAGCAACTAGTAAGACTAAGAACCTGATTTAACCGTAATCTATATATAGATTACGGTTAAATCAGGTTCTTAGTCTTACTAGTTCTTTATTATTAGTAAGTATAAGTATATATATATATACTTATACTTACTAATAATAAAGATAAAGAGTTTGTTTGTTTTTAGGGTTCCGTACCTCAAAAGGAAAAACGGAGCCCTTATAAGATCACTTTGTCGTCTGTCTGTCAAGACCCATTTTCCCAGAAAAGCGTGGAGTTATCAAGTTGAATCATCCTGCGAAGATAGTCGCTCCACCTAACCTGAGTGCGTCCTACCATATGTTTGCCGATTCGCGGTCTCCACTCAAGAACGCGTCTACCCAAACAGTCATCAGTTCTACGGCTAATATGTCCGGCCCATTGCCACCATTGATTTATCTTATTCGTGATGAATCAAACAATTTTACTTAATAAGTTGTTAATACATGAAAGTGTTAATTTTATCGGAAAATCCCAGAAAATCCTAATATGCCTAGAATCCAAACTTTACACACTAGTACTGGACACATTATTGAAAACGAGTTATGGAACTCAAATGGAGTTGGGCAGTACACCTGGTAAGGCGCAGAGATGACAAGTGGAGTAAGACAGTGACCGAGTGGCGTCCTAGGACTGGGAGACGAAGTGTCGGTCGTCCGGCGGCAAGATGGGCGGATGACATAGTTACCTTCGCGTATAGAACCTGGACGAGGCTGGCAATGGGGCGCGGGGAATAGCACAAAGAGAAGCCTATGTCGGTGAAGTCAGGTTGTGGAGGACGAAACGTCCACTACTAGTGTGTAAAGCTATAAAAGCATTTTGAATCACGCATAAAACAAAATTTGAAGCGACAATTATTCACATACCCAAGTACTCACTAGAGCCCAATGTCGAGTTTTCAAAATTATATCACAATGACGTAACCGCGTAGGCCGACAGAATAAATACGTTTATTTTAGTCGAAGCTTTTAACGGACTGGATTACAAACATGTTAAGTAAACGAGTGGTTCGCCTTGAGGGCGAGCAGCAGAGGGCCATGATAGCCAGAGGCTGCCCCCAGGGTGGGGTTCTGTCTCCCCTTTTGTGGAATCTGGTGGTTAATGACCTCATCACTAAACTCAACGCCAACCGCTATTACACAGTAGGTTATGCCGACGACCTCGCAATCCTGGTTTCGGGGAAGGTGACGGACACGATATGCAACCTCACTCAGCAAGCGCTACGTATCGTAGAGAGATGGTGCAGGGATTTTGACCTAACAGTGAACCCCACTAAAACTGAATTAGTCATGTTTACCCATAAACGAGCTTTAGGCCATTTTCGCCTACCAAAACTGTTCGATACTGAACTCCAGGTGGCCAACGAAGTCAAATACCTCGGGGTCACACTAGACAGTAAGTTGAACTGGAGTAGTCATCTGGACAATAAACTTAACAGGGCTTGCATAACCTTTTGGCAGTGCAGGAAAATGATAGGTAAGAAGTGGGGCCTATCCCCTAAAATTACACTTTGGCTGTACACTGCAGTGATCCGGCCCATGATCACCTACGGGGCTGTGGTCTGGTGGCCCCGCACCAAGCTGGTTACAGCCTCCAGCAAACTACAACGCGTACAGAGACTGGCCTGCATGGCGACTACGGGCTGCATGAGGACTACTCCGACTGCGGCGGTTGAAGCCATCCAGGGACTTCCACCGCTCCACCTGTTCATACAACAGGAAGCGACGTTGGCGGCAGTACGTCTCAACACACTAAACCTCTGGGGTAAGAGTTATACACCACACGCTGCGCTGCTTGAGGGACTCCACAAGGAGTTCCCCATCACGAAGGCCACCAATGACCGGGTACCCAAACAATTTATCTTTGATAAAAAATACAAGATCCAACTTCACGAGGATCGCCGCTGCGAGGGGCTGCGCCCTGCAGAGCTACGAATCTTCACAGACGGATCCAAAACAGGTAGTGGTACAGGTGCTGGAATCTTCTCGGAGGACTTCAACATACACATAGCCACACCATTGGGCGTCCACAACACAGTGTTCCAGGCCGAATGCATGGGCATCTCTCTGGCCGCTTCAGCCATCATGGCCAGGGAAGTGAAGGATCACTCAATTCGCATACTCTCAGACAGCATGGCTGTACTGCAAGCGCTGAATAGTAATACAGTCGACTCTGGGCTAATATACGAGTGCCACCAGCGCCTCAACCAGGTGGGTAACTTCAATAAAATAACCATTCAATGGATAAAAGGACACAGCGGTTCGCTAGGCAACGATGCAGCCGACGAGCTTGCCAGAAGGGGGTCGAGCATGGCACCAGTGGGACCTGAGCCCATCGTGCCACTCCCCTTCAGGTATCTACGCACTCTGGTAAGGAAACGCACCAGAGATCAACATGACAAACTTTGGACGGAACAAGGCGAGTGCAGGCAGGCTAGGGAAGCACTTCCCAAAATGGATGGCCGCCTCACGAAACAGGTTCTCCGTCTAACTAGACAAAAGCTGCGTACGGTGACTGCAGCTTTAACTGGCCACGGGTCATTTAATAAACACCTCTTTGTCATAGGAGTAACAGACAGTCCGCTGTGCAGGGCCTGCATGGAGGATGACGAGACAGCGGCACATGTGCTTCTAAGCTGCCCGGTGGTCGCCACTTACAGGGCAAAATACTTCGGTAACCCAGGTACCCTACGTGAGACGGTCAGTAACATCAAGGCGTTGCTGGCCTTCCTTGAGGAGCTGGGGTGGATCGAATGATCGATTTTCCCACCCGTACGCAAAATACGCGCATTGACGTGGAGTTGCGGACACCAGCCCGTATTACCTATTACCTATTTAGTCGAAGCTATCCGATACGACAATATTAAAGCTCTGTTCGACTCAATTGTAATATTCACATTTAATCCTATTATCACTTCACTTTGTCTTTTGTTGTAAATGATTGCATAACTAGTGTTGAACTAGTAATGCGAAACAGGTATGTTTCGCATCGTTTTTATGACTTGACAAAACATCGACATTTCTTTATTTTACACACGTAAGTTTAATACGAATGTATTCTTCACATAAACCTGCCAGAATATATTCTCTAAATGATGGTGACACCGCTTGAAAATCTGATGCGTAGTTTAGTCTGTTGCAAACACTACGATCACACAGACAGACATGAAAAGCGACTTTAGTTTATAATATGTAAAAATAGAATAGATAAAATATATTAATGTACCACAAACGAGTGAAGACACTCACTCCTATAACTCAGATTGCAACATCGCTCATGAATCAGGGCTCCAAATGAATATAAGATCTCTAATATTAAGTCAATAGACAATTGATTATTTTTTTGTATTTTTTTTACTTCGTAATAAGAATCGGTGTTCTATGGTCCGTGACTTAATGAGTCATTAGTAAATTTTCATAGATTTTTTTATTCATCCTAGAGTTTTCTTGGCCTTTTGTAAATGTGCACTCAGCCAAGACTAACTGTGCGCTCATTAGCTTACAAAAAAGTAAAAACTGTCTTCAAAAAAAAAAACGTAAAAACTTCTTCATGTTATGTAAGAAACAGCAGGAGCTTTGAAAAGTTTGTCTTTGATTCGGTTTTTTGCTTTTTTCTTTGAGCTGCATACGCAATACCATAATAGACACAAGAATCAACGACTGAAAAGTTGCATTCCCGATTTCCGAAATTGGGTATCAGAAACTGGTACTCGTATATTAAATATATTTTTTAAATTCATTTAGAAATGCCTTCTCCTTATTGAAGACCCCAGCGTGGTGACTTACGCTAATACCACTCAAAATACGCCTAGTGTTGCTTGTATCTTTCCCAGAAAAACATAAAAATGTGTTCACAATAAAAGCAAATTTTCCATATTCGTTACAAAAAGGACTATCACTCATTTCCAATTGTAGGCAAACTACTCTTGATCGGTCAACGAGAACTTAAATTGGTCTCGCCCAAATCTTAACGCGCAATTGAACCAACCATATGTTGGCCTAGTGATCAATTTCTTTGTTCCTGAACACCTACGAGATCAAAGTCATCTGTGAGCACATCATATTAGCCCGCAAACGTACTTTAATGACACTGGAAGAAAATATCATATACTGGCGCCGATTCCTTGTTCACAAACTAAACTAAATTTAAGTTCAGTGCATCTTTTGCTTTCTATTGTTTAAGAAAAGGACAGAAGATAAACATTAGTTTAGTCATGTCAAATTAAAAAATTAAGATACTCCATAGACAAGTTTAGACGCGATTAATAAATTGGCTACTATAAATACGTCAATTTACGTGAGGCGCTGACTAATTTGACAGGACTAAACTAAAATGTATCTTCTGTCATTTTCTTAATGAAATAGAAAGAAAAAGATGCACTGAACTTAAATTTAGTTTAGTTTTCGGACAAGGGAACCGGCGCCACTGTCTTTTATTGAGCCATTGTTCGAAAATTTTACAAAGCCAACAAAGGTAAGCAAAAAAAATGGACGGTTGCTAAAAACTAAAGTTAGTACACGCTTTACCGTAAGCCATAAAGCTCCCAAATTTATTTAAATGGCTTACAAACTTTATGAGCCGAAGGTTAAAAGCTTTTTAATTAGTCCTCCAATAAAAAGCCCTTTATACCATAGAAGTTGCTTTCCAATGGTTATAAGGATATTTAATAAACTACCGTATAGATAACTACCAATCAATCGATTTGCGTTATTCAAATGGCTTTTAAAAAAATCATTCTAGTCTGTGAATGAGTATATATATATAGACTTTAAAAATTCACATTGACATGTTACTACTATTATAATTTAACAAATACTTGATTATTTAATTAATGTAATCAATAATTTTGCATGATAGTTTTAGCGAATTGTTTTAGAAACTCTTAAAAAAACCCGACCATCTGTAAATTACTACAATTATTGCAAATAAATTTAATTTCATGTTAGGCAAGAAAATTACACAGCTTGACGATTAATAAAAATAAAACCGAAATATTGCACCTGCTTGATCCTATATATATTGTAAAAAAAAAATATTCTAGAAGAATAGGGTAATTTTTCTACATTCTCGGTAAATATGTATTTTTTTGTACGGTAGGCCATTGGTTATGGAGGATCAAAGGCGATGTTCTGCAAGGTAATAACGCTGTTAAATTTCCAAAAAAACCCAGAGCTATACAAAATAGTTTGTACATACAGTAGAAGATTTTATAAATGATAATTTTTAATATTTCGTGTGCAATAAACATTTTATGTAAATATTTTTAAGATAAATCTGTTTCTCCTTTTAGGTTATCTTTAATTGTAGATTTTACTAAGATATTTAATTAAACTTAAAGTAGTTTATTCTTGTATTTAATTTTATTTTTTTCTGTTAGGCTTTTTATTGTTTGCTTTTATTTTCTACAATATTTGTACGCCTTCACGGCAAAACATAGCGCCCATATTTATGACTTTTATTTAAACACCTATGTTTCACTAATAAATATTCTGATTATGACAGTTTGTCAAAGTAAACCTTAAATCCATACAGGCAGAATTCAATTCTCAGTGTAACACTTTTTTCCTACAGTTATCTATATTTTTTTAAATATGAAATCAAACTCACCTTTTATTAAAAACGTTGCAACAACGCATTTCAAGTAGCGAACAAACAACGGAGGCATCGTGTTGCTTACAGAGCTTAAACTTTTATAATACAAAACTCAACTTAACACACTTTTATTATAGAAACTTCATTTATTATAGACGCATCATTTTCTTTGATTAATTTTGCAATAACTAAAACTTTAAATAAACTGCTAAACGTATACATTAGTTGGCAATAAGAAGTTATTGTCTGTTATTTTTCTGTTCTAGATAAAAAAAGATAACTTGATTTAAGTAATAAAGTATTTACAACGTTCATAAAAATATGTGATTAACGACGCGGGCTAAAGTTGCGTACCTACGTATGGTGCTTGCTACGACATCGCGTAGCGGCAGCGGGCGCGGCGTTCGTAGCACTGAAACTTACTACGGAGCTACGCGGCCTGCGCTACGATGCTACGGTGGGGAGATGAGATTACCACCGATGGGTTTTATCGATAAATAAACGGTTTTGTAAAACAAACATTCTTAAAGTTGTGTAATAAGCGGTATTGTTTAGATTTTCTTGTTGGATTTAAGATAACGACGTGTGTTGGAAAATTTTGTAAGCTCGAATTACATTATTCAATAATTAATGTAATTTGAGTACAACATTTTACTTTCCTTCTAGTCACGTAACTCAATAGCAAAATGGGTACAGGAGGAACAAGGAAAGTAAAATTCCATTAATTATTGTAGAATGTTTAGTTTATTCTGCCTATTTTAATTGGCTTCTGGAATTGAAGCCTAGTAGCTGGAAGAAAGTTGTTGCCTACAGGGACAGATATGCTGAGTAGACAGAATAGTACGATTGGAAAACAATAGAATCGAGGACAATGTCATCAATTCCCTTGACGTATTCCTTCGTCACTTTGGCAAGCTCTGGTCAGTAAGATTTGCCTAAAACCTTTAGCAACCTTGATTGTGTATTAAAAGAAAGAAATAAACCGAACTAATATCATATTCTGCCCTTTTTAAAACTTACGCTACCATAGCACTTGAAAGATTCTTTCAAACAAATAAAAAAGTTAAGGTCTCAGTACTCTCGAGCCACTATCGAGTTATTTAGTTTTTCAATTTTACTGTTCTTCTTGTACAGACGCCAGCACATGAAGCTACTACAATCCGTCAAATTTCATTAATAGATTTTCAACTTTATTGCTAAAGTATAAGGTTCAAAGTTGATTGGGAAAAATTGACAGTTTCGGGTAGCTTGATGTGCTGGCGTCTGTATTTGTAGCAATAAATCCAAGTTTGTAGAGATTGCTTTGTACTGTACTCGTTTAATGATCAGATATCTTTAGTTTCACAGTTTTCAATGCAATTTCAACTAACAACAGTTTTGCTCGAGTAATAAAGAGATAAATTGCTTTAACAACAATAAGTTATAATATAATTGTTGTAGATATCATTGTTATGATTTTCTTTGAATTTTAATTGCTCATTTGACGCTAAATATTACCGCTGATAGCAAGGCGGTCGTAAGTTATTTGTAGAGTCCGTTTGCTCATATTTTACCTGGGTATTTTACATATCAGTGATCTATGGTAGTTTATTTTTTTATTTTTAAACGTTGCCCGACACAAGGAATTTCTCCTGTACTGTGGGTGCGTTTACAACCATTTAAAACTCACATACGCAAACAGCCAGATCCGGAACAACTACTTGTAGGTCATACAAATATTTTTTCCGTACGGGAATCGAACCCGCGACACGAAGCGCAGCAGTCAATCGCTTAACCACTGCGCCAACCGTGCCGTAAAGAGATCACTCATTCATGCATCTTTTTGCTTTTCTTTTGGGCTAATATATATTATTGTCTGTTTTGAGGGTGCTGAAGCTGTATGCCGAGATACAGGACTCGTCCTAGTTCGGCTACATTATGCTCCCATGTTATATACTCCCAAGTACTAGCTATGTTGTGTATCCATTTCTATTATTTTTGGTGAGATAAATAAAATAATATTAAAATTAGATTATTATTACTGTCGTAGCTTAAAGGTAGTTAAAATGATTGTGAATGGTTTGGAAAGTCCATAGGTTAAGCAAAAGGTTATCAACCTCTGTCCTAAACCGACATAAGTTAGCAGTTCTAGATAGGCAACCAGAGCTTTTGTGCTCGCAAGACCAAAATATGTACAAATTGTGGAAAAAAAGAAAAATAATTAAACAGCCGTGCGATTCTGTAACCATCTCACCGTGAAAACTTGGGTGAAGTGAGCGTGGAGTGAGCTGTCATTAGGGATTAACACTATTGACACTGCTCACTTCAAGCTCACTTCACTTATGATTTCACGGTGAGATTTTTACTAATCGACCGGCAGGTCGGTTTGATATGAAATTTAGACATTTAGCTTATGACTACGAAAACGAAGAAAAGAATACCAGCTAAAATAAACTTATTCAAAATCAATTATTTTATTAAAGATCGTTTCTCGGACAGAAATGTTATGATGTAGCTTGTGGAAACGGGAAGTGTTCCATAAAATGTAATTAAATATGTAAGTGTTATGTGTGTTTTGTTGTGTTTGTTTGTTTGTGTGAGGGGTGTGTGTGTGTGTCGGGCGTGTATGTGTGTGTGTGTGTGTGTGTGTCGGGCGTGTGTATGTGTTGTTCATTGACAAATATCGCAACGTTTTTTCCTGCAAACAGTTTAATTTAGTTTTCACGGAACAGAAACACTCAGGCGATTAGTTTTTGGAATTTGATTAAAAGGCAATATTCGATAGTCCGTTTAACGTTGAATTTTATGAATATCTTGCTCTTATATGGCTATTCATTGGAAATGTGTTTGCTACATTTTTTTTTCGCGGCACTTTTGACTTCGTTGAATCCACGTAAAACAGACTTTATATTTCATTAGCTTCAGCCCGCAGCTTCGTCCCCTGAAATTTCTTGTTATAACATGACACATGGCAGAGGGGTCCGTGGTTAAATAACAACAGCCGCACGGTCGATCGATCAGGTTAAGCTACATTTGCCGCGATTGTTCTGGGGGTGGGTGACCATCTTTACATACCGAGACCCCTCCGTGCCTCGGCAAGCACGTTAATTTATCGTCGTGGATCTTTGACAGTCGTTACAGGTAGCCAGAAGCCCGAGTCTGACAACCAGTCTTACCAAGGGGTATCGTATTACCCAGTTACTGGGTTTGTGGAGGTCAAATTGGCAGTCGCTCCATGTAAAATATTGTTATTCAGCTGCACCTTGTTAGAGTGGAAGCTGACCCCAAAGTAGTTGGAAAAAGGCTTGGCAGATGAACATGACGCTTGACAATACTGTAGCTTCCCATTAGTGAAAAAAATTCGGAATCGGATCAGTAATTCCGAAGATTTCCCCCTAAAAACTCATAAAGGGAATTGAAGATTTTTATATGGGAGTCTGGCATACCTACTATGAACGTTAATATCTCGAAAACGTGACACTTTACGGGATCTTGTTATGTTTTTTGTTTGATATCAGCTATGTATAGGTTTCATGCGTTCCCGCCATTTTGACAAAAAAACAAAATGGTGGAGTCTGTCCACCATTTATTTCGACCAGATTGGAGAATAGTTTGAAAAATTTCCGTACCTACCTTGGTGGGTCGTAGGTGTGTGTGTTTATGTACATTACCTGTTACAGGGAAATTATTTGTTAAGTTAATTGGCCCTAAGTAAATTTTCAGTGTAATAGCAGTTACACCGTGTTAACAGTTAGAATAACAGATCCTATCCTACCCACTGATGATAGGATAATGAATTTATATTTCTGTTTATATTATTTATTTTATGATTTCCTTGATTTTTGTTTATATTGATTTTAATTAATTTAAAGATGATTGCAATTTAAGTAATAAATTTATTTTACAAATAGGTGTTATGTATTTCAGTTTTTTACTTTTAGTTTTAGTTATAAATAGTATTACTGTCGCATGTACTATTTATATTTGTCTATTACTATCTTTGGTTATTAATATAATTCTTAAGTATACTAACAAACATATGGATTACGGTGTCTGAATTAAATAAATTAAAAAAATAGCCATTACAAAATATTAAAAAAAAAATAAAGTAAATATTACACTAACAGCTATTACAGAGGAATTCAATCCCTGTCCTTCATACGAAAAACCTGATTTTTGAAGGACAGAAACTAAAAATATACCTTATCGACCTTTACCATTTTTCGAAAAATCCCAAAGAAAATGAACCGCTTAAGTCCAGTGTAGTGAGCGTGTAATAGCGAGCTCTAGAACTCCAGAAAGCTAGAAACCAATTAACGGGGGTCGCGCTGTCGAAGCGGCAAACCCGTCCACTTACCGATTTGCCGGCTACCGCACTTCTATACCACTCTTAATCGCTCAACTGATACGGGTAATTATCACGTCCAGAGCTAGGAAGCTGGTTTCAAGACTAAACAATTTAAAGATACACCAGCAGTGCGATTCTGTAACCATCTCACCGTGAAAACCTAGGAGAAGTGAGCGTGGAGTGAGCTGTCAGGGTCATCCTTCCTGATACTAGGGATTGACTAAGAATACATTTACAATCATAATCGAGATTTTAATAATATTTTTATGCTAATTCTATTGATCTTTTTATATAATTTCAAAGGTAGTATTTTAACTGTCAAAACATAACTATTTTGTGGGGTTTTAATTTAGGGAAAAAAAAGAAAAAACAACAAAATTGAAATTCTAAGTTTCTGTTTTGCTAATTTATTTTAATACCCCACAAAATAGTAATGTTTTGACACCTTAAATACTAATTTTAAAATTATATAAAATGATCATGATAATTAGCATAAAAAATATTATTAAAATCTTGATTATGATTGTTAATGTTTGCTTGGCCAATCCCTAGCATCAGTGAGTAGACACTGACAGCTCACTCCACGCAAGTTTTCACAGTGAGATTTTTACAGAATCAACCGGCAGTAGAATTCTTCTTATTATAAAGCTACACCATGTAATTATTGCTACACTCCATCACCATCTGCCTAGCCTTTTCACAACTATGTAGGCGTCGGTTTCCATAACTGGATGCAGCTGAGTACCAGTATTTTACATGGAGCGACTGCCTATCTGACCTCCTCAACCCAGTTACTGGGTAATACGATACCCGTTGCTAAGACTGGTTTTCAGACTTTCGGGCTTCTGACTACCCGTAACGACTGTCAAATATCCACGAATGAGAGCTGGGACCAACGGCTTAACGTGCTTTCCAAGACACGGAGGAGTCTCGGTATGTTAATATGGTCACCCATCTATTCATCGTATGGTTTCATCTTATCTTATCTTATTAAATGGACAAAATTCTAATATTAATTAAACAAACTATTAAAATAAAACTAAAACTATTAATATGGCGTCGAAATATTCCTACGCATCGCTGTCAAATTGGAACTTGGTTAAAAGACTAAGTAAGCAATTTAAAACTAGACCAGTATTTTTTTTTTTTTTATAAACGTTCATCACCAAACTATTGATACACACTTCATGAATTCAACAATAAACTCTGAGGCCGACCTACACCATAAATGACTAAATGCAGTTACCGCTAAACGTATTTAAAACATCATTCTGTCTTTGTAATTTTCAAAGGACTGACAGAAATAAAACAATGTTTTAAATTCGTACTGAAAGTATTCATCGTATTAGGTATTTCACTATCATCTTCTCAGCTGAAAGACATCTACTGCTGGACATAGCAGACATTCTCCAAACATCGGAAATAAGCGGGTTGTATTATAGGATGTTAGTACCAGATAATTTTACAGGTGTGGCATTTTTTTTTACATAGGTAGGTAGTTAGGTGGGTATGTACAGACGCCAGCACATCAAGCTACTACAATCTGTCTTTCTTTAATAGATTTTCAATTTTATCGCTAAAGCATAAGGGGCAAAGTTGGTTGGCAAAGTTTGACAATTTCAGGTTTCGTCTGTACGCTACAAATGCTCATTACCTAAGTAAAACAACTAGGTATTAGGGAGATTCCTGAACTCTGAAGATTCTTGGTGTTATTGTTAACCATTATTAATGTAGCTGTCATTCCTTCAACTAAGATAAATATGGTTGTATGAGTAGGTTAACCAAAGTAGTTCCAGACGTGAAATTTTAGGCCCCAAATAGTTGAACACACGACCTTTCGTGGGACTGGAGAACTAATAGGTATCAGAATTGTAAACATACACATTTGTTAGAATTATTAGCTTTAAATACTTATTTTGGACTTTATATCACAAGTTGTATTTTCATACTAGGTACAAAGCAGAAAAATACCAAAAATACATATATAAAAAAATTACTTGATAAAATTCAGATCCAGAAAAAAATATTAAAATCATTCAAATTTATATTGGGTTCCTCATTAATGGAATACAAAAAATTATTAAAATAATAAGACCTTATACAGATGCCAAAAAATACTAACCTAAAATAAAAATATTTTTACATTATACAGTTAAATAATTTTGGAACAAAAAAAAAAAAACATTAAGAAGACAAGAGAGAGATGACTACATAAGGCTTCGATCAACAACGTCACCTCCTACTGCGAAGCAGTAATGCTTGCGAAGGAGGAGGCGGAACGCGTGAGGGAGAGGCAATCTTTGCGCCCTCACGCCCCTAGTCGCAGGAGACGCCCTGGGCGTCGGGAGTCAAGAGCTGACTCCCGGCCACCGTAGGCGCGGGCTTGCAGACGGCGAGCAATGGGCAGTTCGCCGTCTGGTAAGGCCAGGCTCGGGTCGACGGCGCGTTGTGTTCCACGCGCGCCTCAAAGAGATGTCAGCAGTGACGGGGTCCACTGGGGCCGATGCTTGCCAGGGTCGCGGGTTGTTCGAAAGAGTTACCGTGGCCCTTGGCATAGGCAACTGCAGGAACACGGGTGGGTTTTAGTCAGTAAAAGTCTGACACACCCTCCCGTTCCGCCCAGAACGGGAGAAGTTATTTGATAATTTAACACCCAAAAAAAAAAAAAGGCTTCGATCAGCAATAGTACTAGATTTCCGATGAACGCCTCAAAAACGGCCAGAAAATAAGACCACAAATAATGTTGTGGTCTTATTTTGCAACATAGCTTTTCAACCTCATTGCTTACAAATTATGTTTTATTTTTCCATAATTATGTTTGTTCTTATTTTAAAAAACACGTTTACTTTTGAATCAAAGTAGTAAATAAAATGATGCAAACGATAATAAACTTTAGTCTTGAAAGTTAAGGTTTATAATTAATTTAAATGCAATCGCGGCCACTTGAGCGATATGTTTTTGTGGATATGTCAATAGGTATAGTAAATGGAATAACCTTTCATATGTACCTAATAGAATAACCTACCTAGGTAGATAAGTAGGTACTATATCACCTAACAATTCCATTAACAGTAACCGACCCTTTTTCTATTTATTTTGTGAATATAAGATTGAACGTAAAATTCAATCTCGTTTAGTTTCTTTGAAGCCTTTTTGGGCAATTTTTTTATCAATGATTTCTTAATATTTACTGAATAGAGTTCGCTTAAACTTTATTTTGATTAAAATCAAGGGGACATTCTTATCTTAAGTTTTCAGAAGCGTAAATAATGTACAGACGCCAGCACATCAAGCTACTACAATCTGTCAAATTTCTTGAATAGATTTTCAACTTTTTCGATAGAGCATAAAGTTGATTGGAAAAATTTGACAGTTTTGGGTAGCTTACTATACTGGCGTTTGTACAGTGATATGAATTACTATAGTTACCTACTTGTCTAGTTCAGGTAAGTGTACGACTAAGCGCCGACAGACACTACGCCGACAGACTGAACACCGACAAGACTTCACTTCGACGGGACTCTTCGCCGACAGGACACTTCGCCGACAGGGCATAATTAGGAAATCTGGCGTTCTGTGGTCACAGTTCTAACCTTTTTTTTTTCTAACCTAGCAGTTTCGATTTTGACTAACTGTTTATTGTCTAAAGATTGTTTGCTGTAATAAAGATTATGTGTATATTATATTATGTCCTGTCGGCGAAGTGTCCTGTCGGCGAAGAGTCCCGTCGAAGTAAAGTCTTGTCGGTGTTCAGTCTGTCGGCGTAGTGTCTGTCGGCGTTTAGTCGTACACTGAATTCAGGTTCTGCGTTAACTTGCAATTTTAACCGTTTTTACAGACTCATTACCTATACTCAATTCGTAGTTGTCAAAAACGTCAATCTGCTCGAATTGTAGATATGATTGACATTATTTAATGTAACCAAATGAAACCTAAAATTACTTAAGCTTGTAAGTATCATTTATAATCAGGTGCAGACTTTGTACCTACGGCTACTCCGTAAGCATATCTCGTGCCCCAAGTCAGAAATTAAACATTTTCTCTCAGTTCAGATTTTATTACCTAAATCACTTTACAAGTCAGTTTTCGTGGTAAACGCCATAGATCCTCGTTATCTTGAAGGTCAACTTCTGGTAATTAATAGCACATATCGCCTTTCTCCGGCCATTAGGTACCCGTGATAATATGGCTTTGTATCTAGCCGAAATGACAAGGTTATTTTTCCTTAAGATTGTATCAATTGATGATTAACTACTGTAGGTGTTCTACTTTACCAAACCAAAGCAAAGCTTCAAATAAAGCACTCACTTTAACTTTTCTTGGAGCAGCTGGCTTTCCTCTTGTAATGGGATCCAGGAGTATCTCTAACAAGGCTCCAACAGTAATCTGCGCAGCAGGTTAGCCGCTCCCATCTTCCTTGGAAACAGTTTTTGATTGCAGCTACATCTTGATGAAAGCTTTCATCGCTAAATGAGCCCATATTTTCGAGGAAAAAGTCTAAATGTAAATGAAAGAAACGCAATTTCAATGACATCTTGCATACCATTTTATGGTAGCAGTTCAACATCAGTTTTATTCTTTCGCGAAAGTCGGCGAATTTTTTTTTTTTTTTTTTGTCACGTACATAAAAATGTTCTGTGTTTATTTTTCGATATGGTTTAAAGGATAGATGTATGTAAAAGATGAATTTTAAATCAGCTTTTTTGTGTCCGGACCTTAATTCGGGGCCGGTCTTTAATTTTTACGTCACTAGGCTTAGGAAACTTTTACTTTTCTCCGCTTCTAGACGCAATATCGAAAAGACTAAAGATATTTTTTATTAGTCAACCTCAATATAAAACGATATGAACCAATTCAGATAAGTAGTACTTTTAATATATATCATCCTCCATTTTTTGCTTCATCGGGCATGATAACTTCTAAATTTTTTTTCCATTCCAGACAATAACATTATTTTGTATATCGCCCTAAAATCATATACCAAAGTGCCGATTTAAATGTACTCGGTACAGACGTAGCTTTACTTAAAACAGTTGTATAAATGGAATAAAAAAAAGAAAAGCTGTCTAAACTATTTAAGACTTCTCAATAACACCTCCATTTTGTTTCGTACATCATTGTAGTTCTAAGCATAGGCTTACCGGTAGCGTGCCCGTGAATCGGTGGAACCTGTGGAAAGAACAACCAATTGCTTTTTAGAATTTTTGTATGAATAACGGTCAAAGTAACTGTGTCCGTATGGACTGAGGAGCCAGGTCTCGTATTTAAATGCGGTTACTATAAATATTTAGTAGTAAATTAGCCGATTTACTGGGCCCGATCTTGGAATTGGTAGTAAAACCCCGTCATTTAAGGTAGCTCCTCAATTCAAACGTCTGGATTGAGGAGCCACCTTAGAGCTCATAAACTTATTTATTTAAGTTTTTGTTAGACTAACAGTATTATTATATTCACGATACGAGGGCTGCCTTTTAAGTTGTTTCGTTTGAAATAAGTATAGACGATCTAATAGATTATTACCATTTACTGATTTTCAAAGAATTCTCCGCGATATTTAATACACTTTTGCATGCGTTTGAACCAGTTTTTAGAACACTTATTCCACTCCAAAGTGGGGGTAGTCAAAATGGCCGATTCAACTCCGAGTCAACAGCTTCTTCGAGTGAGCTGAAACGTTGACCACGACCACTTTGCTTAATTTTGGGGAACGTAAAAAAATCGCTAGGGCTCAAGTCAGGGCTGTAAGGCGGGTGATCTAAAATTTCGACATTTTGGGTACTCAAAAACATCTTTGTATAGCGGGCGGTGTGCGAACTTGCATTGTCATAGTGCAGTATCATACGACGTCTTGAGTTGTTTTTTCGAAACTCTGTGATGACTTGTGGCAAACAAACAGTGGTATAGGTACCAGTCAGCGTTAGCCGTCTTGTGATCTTCTAGTACAATAGTGACGACGTGACCACCCTTTGCCCCAAACGAGGCAACCATTTTTTTTTAAGTGCTCCGTAAGCGTATGACTTTGGTCAGTTTTGGCTCATCTTGGAAGACCCAGATAGTTGACTGCTGCTTGGAATCTGAATCGTAAGCATATATTCAAGACTCGTCACCACTAACCATATCATAAACGTGTTTTGACTGTCCTCGCTTGAATCACTGCAGAGTTTTGCGACAAAATCTGACACGGGTTGCTTTTTGGTCGTCGCTAAGCAAATGTGGTATCCAACGAGAGATCACCTTTCTTACGACGAGTTCTTCATGCAGGATTTTTTGGATAGTAGTCCCTGAAATGCCTACGGCTGCCTCTATTCCACGATATGTCACATGACGATCTTCGACGATTAGCTGCCGCACGGCGTTGATACTCTCTTGCGTCATGGCTGTTTTTGGACGACCTTCACGTGGCTTGTCACTGAAGCTAGAGTGCCCACGTTGAAATTCTAAATACCAGCGTTCCTACAGTCCTAAGACATGTTGCTGCATCACTAAACCCAGAAGTGATCTCCTCAAAGCACTGAAGTCGCGTTAATCCCCTTTGAAAGTTGTAGAAAATTATCACACGCATATTTTCCTTTGATATTTCCATTTTTACAACCGACTTGTCACCTTTGAATAGACGCTAAAATAAAACTATTCGACCGATCAAAAAACATTCTTTTGTTTTCGAATTCTAGATTCAAAGAGATGAAAAAGCCATATGGTTTTTTTTTTTTAATACGTAAACAGTCTTGATTTTTTTTTTTAATTTCGTTCGCCTTTAGAAAAGGCAGGCATCGATCTATAGACCATTCAGCCATATACAGTCTTGAATTTTTCGTCTGGTAACATTGACAGCTACCCGTCACTGAGGTAGTGATCGAATAATTTAATAAATCTGGCTGGTGAGAGTTGAGACCTTTGCCACCATTATTTTGAATTGTGACAGTTTTTGACTTTGTACATTTTTCTTTGGAACCACTGGTGATTGAACCGTCGAATAGAACGTTGATATTTTTGCTGAGAGAAATACCTATATCGAAAAATCGTGGTTTCGTTTCTGAGTTGAGGTGGAGTTCCAACATTTTAATATGAATAAAATAGTTAATTTAGAGCTAGGCCTAAACGACTACACAAATATAAAGTAATAATCTAATAAATAGATTAACCCTTTCTAATAATATCAGGAAACATAACTTACTTGCAACATAATTACGTGAC
Organism: Eremobia ochroleuca; assembly: GCA_949629135.1. Classification (NCBI taxonomy): domain Eukaryota; kingdom Metazoa; phylum Arthropoda; class Insecta; order Lepidoptera; family Noctuidae; genus Eremobia; species Eremobia ochroleuca. The sequence goes on along the minus strand of OX451386.1, from coordinate 9,551,044 downwards.
GAAAAACCCTGTACCTATTGATAGGTTAGGCCCGAACACACGTGCACGTACCGAATAAATATGTGCGTAACACCAATAAACTAAAATAAATCCGTGTACCAGACCATTAAATATACCTAAGGTGGAAAAAAGAAATTCTACCGAACAGCCGTTCCCGTAATAAAAATATAATGGATTTACGAACCCACTACACGTAGTGTAGCGAAATTCTGAGTTTACCAATAACATTGGAAAAGTCAAGCATCTGGATTGTAAGTCGTAAATGTACAGACGCCAGCACATCAAGCTACTACAATCTGTCAAATTTCTTTAATAGATATTCAACTTTATGGCTAAATCATATGGTTTTGTTGATTGGGAAAATTTGACAGTTTGGGGTAGCTTGATGTGCTGGCGTCTGTATCTAAAAATATACCTGCGTAAAATAAGACTTGAATATAAAGATGTTGGTTATAAATATCTGCCACACTGACGCTCGGAAGATATATCAATATTTTATAAATGTTACATTAAATAATACTGTACCGGAATATTATGCCGGGATAAATGGGTTACATTTTTTTAAAAGGTTATGACAGATAGTCTCTTTTAAAGGCTCGCTCATTCGTCCCCCGGGTGTCGTTAGAATTTCTGATTTTTTTTTTTTATAAAAAAGATGGCCACGTGCAGATTGCCAGCATTTGTTTATTTACTATGAAGACACAGCAGTAGCCCATATTATGTCTCATCTCTTTGTTGTTTTAATGTAATTTGAAAAATAGCTTACATGAAAATGAGACTTGTTAGTAGATTCACTCACCCAATCTTTGAAGGGCAGTCTTCTCGACGAACGGTTAAGATGCCAACGAGCAAGTTATGTTATATGCATGGTAAAGTAGGGATCTCTCACCATCATCCAATAATCTTTGATTTATCTAGAAGATAGTCTATAATTCTGGTTCTAAAAAACCGAACGGTAGTCACTCTAAAATACGTATAAAAAATCCTTCCGTCGATACACATGCTAACGACCGTTCATCCATCCAGTTCCGAACGAAAGCCAACGTGAATAACAACTTTGAAAACGATACAAATCATGTAGATTAAAAGAAGACGTTGTATTTGCAGCAATTTGTCACAACAGTCACAACTTTGTTCAAGTGTTTATTGAATATTTTGGCACGGTTGCAAAATAAATACTCGTAATACATAATATAAAATAAACTTAACTTACCATTCATAAAAAACTAATTGTATTCTCATTTACCTTATACCCAAACTGGATGTTTCCCGTGACTCTGTCTGCGTGCAATTTTATTTCATCTTTTTTAAGGTTCCGTTAACAAAGAGTGATAACGGGACCCCATTATTAAGGCTCCGCTGTCCGTCACAGGGCTTGTATCTTTTGAACCGTAATAAGTAGACACTTGAAATTTTCTCAATGTGTACTAGTATTACTATTATTATAAAAGAAAATTAAGTTAAAAATTAAATGAACAAGTGAACACACAAGAGACGTGATTTTTTTAAACATATGTATGTATATTGTTAAATATTGTACGGTGCTACGAAACACTTCGTGTGGGAGCCCGACTCGCACTTGTTTTTTAAACAAATATCAGCCGGTCGATTCTGTAAAAATCTCACCGTGAAATCATAAGTGAAGTGAGCACTTAATAGTGTTAATTCCTAGTCAATGACAGCTCGCTCCACGCTCACTTCACCCAAGCTTTCACGGTGAGATGGCTACAGAATCGCACGGCCGGTGTGAAAAGTAACATGTACAGACACATCAAGCTACTACAATCTGTCAAATTTCTTTAATAGATTTTCAACTTTATTGCTAAAGCATAAGGTTCAAAGTTGATTGGGAAAAAGTGAGAGTTTCGGGTAGCTTGATGTGCTGGCGTCTGTACTTTTCCTAGACCCAGGCTCTGATCTATTTACAAATTTGATAACAATCACTTCAGGGGTATAGGCGTGAAAGGTAGCAGACAGACACAATTACGTTCGCATATATAGGGTGACTGTTAATTAGTGACCGATACACTACTCATGACAACAAACAACTTTTACTATGGGACCAAAACTGAAATCGCGAAAAAAAAATCAGCTGTTCCCTACATTTTGACGACTCGTACGAACATAAATGTAGGGAACACCTGATTTTTTTTTCGCGATTTCGGATTTGGTCCGATAGTAAAAGTTTTCATGAGTAAAATCATGTGTTTAAGTGTCGGTCACTAATTACCAGTCACCCTATATAATATTAGTATTGATTATACTCTCGAAACTGAATACTAAACACAATTTCGAAACAAAATCCATACAACGTTTTGCTTGTTCAATGTCGTGAAAAGAGCCGCTAATGCAACGAGCGGGGATATCGTGTTCCGTGTAGCGTGCCGGCTGTTCTAGCGGAAAACCGATCAATTCACAAAGGCCTGACCACGAAGGTTGATACTCTTTTGCTAAATTAATAGTGTACAATTAAAAGGTCAGTAGTGACTATGTTGCGGTCCTTGTGGGCAGAAAGTTAACCCTTTGCACTCGAGGCCTTTTTCGCTTGAGCGAACTAGCAACTCGGCCAAATTCAGCAAACATTAATACAAGTACTTTATAAAACATTTATAAACAAACAAACGTATAGAAATAATAAAATTTCACCAGTTTATTCATTTATATGTAGAAAACAAGAAACTTTGATAAATATTATTTATTTATTTTATTTTATTTATTTTTATAATTTTAAGAAAACTTACAGACTAATACATGTAAATGGTAACGAAATAGTAAACAACTGACAATTGCTAATTACAAGCTAAGCTACTGAGCTAATATTTTGCTACAATGTCAGCAGAGCCTAGTCCACGAAAGTATCTTCTTTCTTCTTTTTTTTCTTGGATAAAATAAAATATCTTCCGAGAAAAATATCTTATCGCACATCGTAAATAAGGAGATCGAGCTACGAAAGGCCACAGTCATCGCAGCAGCGTCGCTCGATTTAAGACTTCAAATTACTCGGGCGCCGCAGCAGTGCCGCTCGAGTTGACACTTCAAATTGTCTGGGCGCCTCACCAGCGGTGCTATTCTGTAAAAGTCTCACCGTGGGAACTTGGGTGGAGTGAGCGGGAAGTGAGCTGTCATTAGAGATTAACACTATTGCTCACTTCAAGCTCACTTCACTTATGATTTCGCGGTGAGATTATTACAGAATAAAGCTGCTGCGCCGTTCGAGTGCAAAAGATTAATAAACATTATGTACTAGTGACTTTATTTTGCTGTCAATTCTTGTATAGCCGAAACATGTAGACGAAAGGTCGTGTAAAAGAGTCTCAGAAACCCAAGGTTATCGCCAGAGATAAGTGGTACTCATCGTACGGAGGTAAATCACGATCATAAAGCATTATTTGAATGTCATAAAGTTTAGGTCACTTAGGAAACGTCTTGCTCCCATTAAACCCAAGAACTTGCTATAATACGACCAGCTGAAATAATAAAATTATAAAGATGCAAACAAAATGACGTCCAAGGGCTGCCAGGTTAGAAGGCGCGGTGAAAGAATTTCCAGGAGATATTTGCATTAATTATACTCTTTGCACAATTTATTTAGATGAAAGCTTTATCATAAATTAATAATAACGCTTTGAAAATGCACTTTCTGCTCCATCAAACGGGGACAATTTAATTAATCCCTTTGAAAGAAAACGCGAGATGTTCTAGGAATTGCTGTTTATGAATAGTTAATTTAATTTACATATTTCTTGTGCCTTGTTAGTAGCGTGCTGCTATTATAATATGAATAATTTCGTGAATTATTAAAATGGAATCTATGACAGTGTAAAAATGTAAGATCTTAACTGTTTAATTAACATGTGTTGTTAATTTACTTGTAAAATAGCCAGAATAATACCTAAGCATAATGGTTTACAGAAAGTTGTTCACGTGCTACGACAGCAGCTTATAGTCAACTGATATCTACAAACTACGACGTAGCAGCTTATGATTCCTACAGAAGATGTCCACATGCTACGACGTAGCACCTTAGCTTATGATTCATCTCCGCATGCTACGGCGTAGCAGCTTATGATTCCTACAGATGTCCGCATGCTACGGCGTAGCATCTTATGATTCCTGCAGAAGATGTCGGCATGCTACGGCGTAGCAAATTGTGATTACTCCTTTTGTCTGTAACTGCGACATACTAAAATAAATCATAAATAAAATAAGTTTATTGACACAAAATACCTTTGTATTACAATACCAATACAAATCACATAGGTGCATTAGATTTTGGGAAAAGGCTGTAAAAATAGTGGAAAACTCTGCCTCCTAAACTAGGCGAACCCTCTGACCTAGGAGTCAGTGTACTACTGTAACTTCGTGTACAAAAGAAACCTTTATGTATGTGTGTTAATAAACCCATAATGACCTAATTTAACTATGAATATGAATGTGTGAGTATTTTTGTAAAGGGGGGGGGGGATGGCTGTGTAAGTGGGATGGGGCGTGGCTACTTTATTATTTATTTATTCCTTTATTTCAAGCAACTAGGGCCCATAGAAAAAACAAACATAAGAATACTCATATTAAACTAATACATAAAAAAAATATCACAAATACAATAACAATATAACTTAAAAATACTATAAATACATTAACAAACTAGTGCACACGAAGTGTCGGCGTCATGTTTCACTGACTGGTGTCATATAGCCGGCCACGAGACCGGCGATACACAACACCCTTCGGCCAGAACTCTTCCTTGAGGATGCTACTTCTCGAGATGATGTATCGGAACACGCACCACGAACGACTTGCAGTTGGTTTTGTGACGCGGCTCAAACTTCTCGACCCTCAAAGTCCAGTTGGTCTTCACACGCAGGTACTCCACGATCTTCTCAACCTTCGTGGAGTGGTGCATACAGCAGTGTCGTCGGGATTGCTGGACGCAGCAGCATGTTGTGTTCTGCCGGAGCCGACAAGAAGTCATATGGATAGCAGACGTATTTTAGGAAGCTATACAACGTGTAACGTTAAATGCGCAAAACCTCAGACACCCCAACTGATTTTTAATTCAATTGACCTATTTCAGAGAGAAAATAAGTCATTAAAAAAATTGTAAAGGTTTTATGTGCTGTTTTAGTTTTACTGGCCATTCTGATCGTTTCTTGCGTCTGCGACGACGCGGGAGGAGTCGTCGCCGGGCCGCTGCGCCGCGCTGACATTGGCTTGCTTGACCTATTAATAAATAGACACGGCAACCTTTCTAATGAAGATTTTTTGAAAAATGTGACCTATATTAAAAAGGGGTTCAATTAAATCTGCTCGTCATTCTGATCAAACTATTTTCAGGTTTTGCGCATTTAACGTTACACGTTGTATACGCTGTAGCAGCATAGGCCATGGGCACTGATGCTCGCAGGCTACGGCGCAACAACTTATTACGTACTGATTTCCGCAATCTGCCACGTAAATAAGCAACATTAGAAGCTAAAAAACCGGTCAAGAGCGAGTCGGACTCACGCACCGAGGGTTCCGTACCATTATACAGCATGATTTTTTTACCGTTTCCAAATTTTTACAAGCTGTTCTACCCATGAATATGAACAACTTTCACTATGGAACCAACTCTGAGATCACGAAAAAATATCAGCTGTTTCATACATTTTGGTCAAGTTGGTATTGAACTTTTGTATTAAACAGCTGATTTTGTTTTCGTGATTTCAGAGTTGGTCCCATAGTAAAAGTTGTTCATATGTAGAATACCCTGAAAAAAAAAATCATCCAGTATATTATTTTTTTTTTCTGAATAAGTGTGTTGTTTAGAGACATCTTTTATTTTTCATGTAATCTTTACATAAACTTCTATCACATAGAATAATTTCAGTATTTTCTCTATGCAAACTTCGGAGATAAGGGGAACAGTTTTTCTTTTCCTTTTTCCTCGAAGGTCAAAAGCTATGAGGCCTAAAAAAATGTTTTTGAGACTGTGCAAACAGCACTCTTTCATATGATACCTCACATTCCCTGGTAACCCCACTTCGAATTTTTAAGACTCCCCTTTCAGTCCCTGTTGCAAAAAATAGTCATATTTTTATTTCTTTCTTATTTATAAAATAGTTGGGCAAACGTAATCTAAAACCATTCAACATTTCAATTTGATAGCATTAGTAGTTCTTGAGATATCCAGCTGTGACTGACGGACAGACAAACAGACAGACTGAGTCGCACCGTAAGGGTTCCTCTTTACTATTTTGGTACGGAACCCTAAAAACAGCCCATGCTATAAATGTTTGTACCGCCATCAAGAAACCCATTAAATTAAATAACGGCCTTAACAATATTTGAGAAACGTAATCTTCAATTAGAGCAATGGTGACGGGGCCTCAAGTTAAATCCGAGCGAATTAAAAATACATTCACTTAGGTCAGGTCACTTATTATCTCCTCCATTAAATTGCGGATTACCGACGGATTCGAAGGCGCGATTTATCTTAGTTTTAAAAAAAGAATTTATAATTTCACCTTTGAGGGGCCCGTGGCTAAATAATAACAGCCGCACAAGTCGATCGATCAGGTTAAGCTACGCTTGCCGCGGTTGGTCTGTGGATGGGTGACCATCTTCACATACCGGGACCCCTCCGTGCCTCGGAAAACATGTTAAGCCGTTGGTCCCGGCTGTCATTCGTGAATCTTTGACAGTCGTTATGGGTAGTCAGAAAGCCGAAAGTCTGACAACCAGTCTTACCTAGGGGTATCGTATTACCCAGTAACTGGGTTGTGGAGGTCAGATAGGCAGTCGCTCCATGTAAAATACTGGTATTCAGCTGCATCCGGTTAGACTGGTAGTCGACCCCAACATAGTTGGGAAAAGGCTAGGCAGATGATGATGATGATAATTTCACCTTTGAAGGTTAACCTTAAGGACAAACGAGAAAATCATTGGTGGGAAATGTGATAGTGACAATTTGCTCACGCAAGAGGTAAGAAGGTGCTTTAATATTGTTATACTAAGTTAGAGATGATAAAAGGTACCTATACCTTACCATTGTTATACTAACAAGGAAGGTATCCCGACGTGTCACCTCCGATTTTTTCGTGGCTGATATATGTTATTCTCCATCAAATTTTAAGAGACACGTATTTTTTTTTTTGGCCAACGCGCCTTTTTTGTGGGTGAAATAGCCCCCTAAACATTACCACCTTTCGGGGCAGTTTGATGGTTTTACATATTTCTATTTCACCCACAAAAAAGGCGCGTTGGCCAAAAAAAAAAAACGTGTCTCTTAAAATTTGATGGAGAATAACATATATCAGCCACAAAAAAATCGGAGGTGACACGTCGGGATACCTTCCTTGTAAGTTAGAGATGATAAAAGGTACCTATAACCTAACCTATACCATATTTAAAAATAATGGATAGGCGACTGCACGCCGTTGCTAACCTTTTGACCTTCCGCTGGCCTAGCTTAGGAACTAGCGTACGGAGTTTAAATAGAATGAGAGGCCAACTTCTACTGGTTTTGTTACCATAGACGGACAGCCTATCATTAAATCCAGTGAAGGATAACGGCTATTCCGTTTATCCACCCAAAAAAATCCACCGTATGTTGGATACGCGTAATACCGCTTCTCGGTCTTTTACAAATTGGCTAAATAATTCCCTATGCGTAATAAAGGTTAGAAATCTTAAGCCTTCTAATAACAATTTAAGGATTAGAAAAGTTAAAGACGATTAGAGTCGAGTATCATAATTTCAGCAACCTTGTTTACGTACTACTCAATTGATACCTAGTTGTTTTGTTGTTTTATCGCAGGATTCGAAAAATATAAAGAGAAAACCTTCACTTTTCCTAAAACGTATTAACCCTTTACCGCATAGGAAACCATATATGGTTTGACATGTTTACAGTTTATTTTACTCTAAAAAAATAAAAAACTAGCGTATAAATCCTAATGGGTTTGTTTTTCATACCATTAGCAATAATAAAACACAACTATTTTGTCTATCATCACATACCACTTGGAAATAAAAAAATAAATAAAAAAATAAAAAATACACTAAAATTAATTCTGAAGCTTTACTAAAGATATTAACATAAAAAAAAAAAAATGTTTTGTCACTTATTTAATGTATCATGCAGTAAAGGGTCAACCGAAGAGCGACTACAATATTAACCTTCGTTCCCCACGTTGATACTGTTGTTATGTCGCAGTTGCTTTCAAGACTAGATTTTACAAGCAGCCGTGCGATTCTGTAACCATCTCACCGTGAAATCTTAGTTGAAGTGAGCGTGGAGTGAGTCGTCAATAGTGTCAATCCCTAGCATCAGCATGACTCACAGCTCACTCTAAGCTCACTTCACCTTAGTTATCACGGTGAGATTTTTCCAGAATCGACCGGCAGTTCCTAGTCTTAAATTGGAACAGTGGTAATTGCGTAACACACAATTAAAATGCCTTCAACAACATTCATTGCGTTATTCACATTGTTCTGCTGACGAATGTTTCAAATACATAAAGTGACCGAAGATGTGAAATTCAATTAGGGTGCAGATACCTACGTTTCTCCTTTTCTTTATTTCTGTGATGTTTAAATGCTAAATAACATTACATCACATTATAATGTTACATTCCGTAACACCGGAATGATCATCTGCCTAGCCTTTTCCCAACTATATTGGGGTCGGCTTCCAGTCTAACAGGATGCAGCTGAGTACCAGTATTTTACATGGAGCGACTGCCTATCTGACCTCCACAACCCAGCTACTGGGTAATACGAAACGCCTTGGTAAGACTGGTTGTCAGACTTTCGGGCTTCTGACGACCCGTAACGCCTGTCAAAGATCCACGAATGACAGCCGGGTCCAGCGGCTTAACGTGCTTTACGAGGCACGGAGAGGTCTTAGTATGTAAAAATGGTCACCCATCCACGGACCAACCGCGGCAAGCGTAGCTTAACCTGATCGATCGACCCGTGCGGCTGTTATTAGGTACTTAGCCACAAGCCCCTCATAACATCCCAATGTTTTAGAAAATTACCCCCCATAACATTGCAATATTTTAGAAAATTATTAAGACTAAAACTACGAAATTAATTCTGCAATGTTACTCCGACGTTCACCTTTAGTTACCAATTTGTACCACCTGTGCCTACGCACAATATAATACCTAATCTAAACGATGATTTAAACTAATGAAATCATGGACCGGTTGTTAGTATACCTTTACCTATACTGAAATACATAGGATACGCTAGTTTGACAGGTATCCGGAACGGATTCGTTACTGATTGAACATTATTTTTCTTCAGCCAACTCAAACTACGCACTTTCTTCAGGTTTTTTAAATCCTTTCGCTACTGGTAATTTTAAGTTAGGGGTTCGTGCTTAACTGATAACAGCTGCACAAGTCATTCGAAGATTAAGCTATACTTGCCGCGGTCGGTTCGTGGATACATACTGAGACCCTCGTGAGGTACCTCAGAAAGTACGTTAAGCCGTTGTTCCCGGAATGTCATTCGCAGATCTTTAACAGTCGTTACGGGTAGTTTGAAGCCAAAAAGTCTAACAGCCAGTCTTACCAAGGCGTATCGTGTTACCCAGTTACCGGGTTGTGGAGGTCAAATAGGTAGTCGCTCCTTGTAAAATACTGCATTTGGTTAGACTGGAAGCCAACCCCATAGCCAACATAGTTGGGAAAAGGATAGGCAGAATGAGAGGCATTTTACATGTAAGGAGCGTTTTAGTACATCACGTCACCTATTCTTAGTTAGAAGTTAGGTGAAGTGAGCTGTCATTCCATCTGATGAACTTCACCCGAGTTATCACGGTGAGATTTTTGCAGAACAGCACTACAGTTTAGGACTTTTCTGGAGGACTCTCGCAACTGTATACTTAATTATGTGCCTTGTAACTGACATGACGAGTATTGTCACTTTTTCTTACTCGTTATTTTAGGTTTTACCAGCCGACACCGGCAGTTTCAGCAGTCATAAGCCCGGTAGCTGGAAATAACAGAACAGAATTATATCGATTATATTTCAAGTACGTACCTACATAACGTATCTAATGAACATTTTGGGAGTCAGTCGTACTTTTTAGCTTGCCATCATAAATATTGTGATATAAATGTATATTTATGTGTTAGTCGAAATGATAAAAATACTGGAGTTTTTATTCTTGAAATATCTCAAAATGAACGAGTATCATACTAAGCGAGATATATTGCTACCATTAGTAAATCAAATGTTTCAAGAAACATAAAATCCATGCGTTTTACGTGATATGATTTTGTACTCTGTGAATAGGATTACTCGTTGGCAACAGCTTGCAAAATATTATAATAGTTCAAAAATCGGCAAAGAAATGTACATAATTATCTTGTTATTCCACTTGGATGATCTTCATTTAAGTACCTATTTTCTGTAAATATTTTCTTTTTCTAAATTGTTAATTATACTTTGAAAGAAGAAGGGTCTTTGATGCCGTAATTACATGTAAATATTTATGAAAAAAAACTAATAGGTATTTAGTTTTTTTTTTTTTTTTTTCATATACAACGTGTCCCAGAAATCAACGTCAAGCCGAAAACGGGCAATAGGCCAAGTCGTGACAGCTATTAGAAAAATATAAAAAAAAATCTTGGTCATGTACTTTTCGAATTATAAGCATTCAAAAATAAATCTCAAAAAGTGACACCCTGTGATGGTTTTTCAAGTCCTGTGACTACATTATTAACATTTCGGTAGTTTTTTTCTCTGTGATGTAACCATGAATAACCCTTCTGTAAATTACAGTTAAAAGTAAAACGTAACTGCCTCAGTTCTAAATTAAATGTTAGATTTTTGCCCAATATTGAATTCAAAATAATGACATCACCCAACTTTAACCGACTGTACTGAAAAAAAAATCTACTACACTATTTTGGCAAGTAACTTTAAAAGATGGCGCGTTTAGTCAGGATTCCAAAATGGTATAACACATACTAATTGCTACTTCTTAATTGAGAAAAAACATTTTTTTTTTTATGAAGCCGTATTTCATAAAAGTTCGATTGAGACGAAGAGTGACGTTATTTTGACTAGTGTGAGCGAGAAAGATTCGTTTTAGCTAATGTGAGGTGACGCTACTTTGACAAGTGGGAGCGAGATAGATAGTGACGCTACTTTTATCTAACTAAGAGGGAGACGGATTGACACATCATTTCATATGTGTGAGTGAAACAGATAGAGACGCTACTCTGGCTAAACAGGGATGCGTCGGCAAATTGTGCAATACTGCAGTACGTTACGCTCTTTCGTTGACTGCACATCTTTTTGTATTCGTATTGACTTCGTACTTACAACTGTGGCTTTGTTTATTGGACTTGATTTGCATTGTAATTTGGATTTATCTGCACCGTTTCTGACAACCCCGGACTTGTTTTAATCGCAACCCCGTGTTTGTGTAGTGTTTTATCATGCCATCTCGATACACCGCACAGGAATACGCCAACATGCATCTCATTTATGGAGAATGCTTATGCAACGCCAATGCCGCAGCAAGAGTGTATCGTGAGAGATACCCGAATGCTGAGCGTCATCCCGATCATCGAGTATTTATTAATGTGCATCGGTCATTATCAGAGGGTCGATTTCCTAGCCAAATGGTTAGCGAGGGAAGACCCGTTATGCCCTACGAAGCCGAAGTCTTGCAAGCAGTTGAAGAAGACAGAAGTATCTCAGTACGTGGAATTGAACAGAGCATAGGAGTCCCCAAAAGTACTGCACATCGTATTTTAAAAAAGAACGAGTTTCACCCATACCATGTACGACGAGTACAAAGTCTGCTACCCCGAGACTACCCAGAGAGAGTACGATTTTGTCGAACGATGTTGCAGAGGCACCGAGAGGACCCGCGATTCTTTGAAAAAATTCTATGGTCCGATGAATCAACATTTAAAAAGGACGGTTACATGAACCTCCACAATTTGCACGAATGGCACGTGGAAAATCCAAATTTGATGCGGGAAGATAGATCTCAGTACCAGTTTAAAGTAAATATGTGGACGGGAATTTTGAATGGTAAAGTTATTGGTCCAATCGAGCTGCCGGAGAATTTAAATGCCCAGGGTTATTTGAACTTCTTACGGAACCAATTACCAGAATTATTGGAAGAAGTGCCACTGAACATTTACGGCAGCATGTGGTATCAACAAGATGGCTGCCCAGCGCATTATGCTCTCACTGTACGAGAGTTTCTCAATCGAGAATACCCCGATAGGTGGATTGGGCGGGGTGGTACAATTTCGTGGCCTGCCCGTTCACCCGATTTAAACCCCATAGATTTTTTTTACTGGGGTACGATAAAGGATAAAGTGTACTCTAAACCAATTCAAGATTTAGACGAGCTGCGCCAAAGAATTGCAGAAGCCGCTGAATACATCAACTCAAGAAGATACGCCCGTCTTATTACGCGATCATTTTTAAAGAGATGTAGAACTTGCATTGCAGCTGAAGGAAAACAGTTTGAACATTTGTTATAAAACTTCGTAAATCTGATTTAATAAAAATTATGATAAAAGAAATCCAACGACTGAATTTTATTTCAAATGCACCTAAAACCAACAATGTACTTTTTTTCCTCAATTAAGAAGTAGCAATTAGTATGTGTTATACCATTTTGGAATCCTGACTAAACGCGCCATCTTTTAAAGTTACTTGCCAAAATAGTGTAGTAGATTTTTTTTTCAGTACAGTCGGTTAAAGTTGGGTGATGTCATTATTTTGAATTCAATATTGGGCAAAAATCTAACATTTAATTTAAAACTGAGGCAGTTACGTTTTAACTTTTAACTGTAATTTACAGAAGGGTTATTCATGGTTAGATCACAGAGAAAAAAACTACCGAAATGTTAATAATGTAGTCACAGGACTTGAAAAATCATCACAGGGTGTCACTTTTTGAGATTTATTTTTGAATGCTTATAATTCGAAAAGTACATGACCAAGATTTTTTTTTATATTTTTCTAATAGCTGTCACGACTTGGCCTATTGCCCGTTTTCGGCTTGACGTTGATTTCTGGGACACGTTGTATATTAGATCATATTTGATATATGTATTTCATAATTATTTGGCCTTGATACCTCATGTCAGGGAAGGTTTTTAAAGAAAACCCGGTTCATCCCACATTCCGTAGTCAGGTAGCAGGCGTTTACCAATAGGTACCAATCTACCAACTAAGACGCCAACGTCAACGAAAAGTAATAAATTCCAAAGTAACATTCTATTTTAAGGTTATCGCTTCGAAATTGTTAAGGGGCTGACAACTGCTATTGAGCTCCGATGCTTCGGTATGTTTAGCCACGCCCACTATTTCTCCGATATCCCATTATGTATAAGTTTGAAATTGTCAAACAACAGAATATGAAATGAAGAGATAGCGGGGCAAAGCGACATACGTCGGTCTAGCTGCGCGTCTATGCGATCACTGTCGGAATGCATGACATAACAAAGAGAAGTGCGATGACGCGACGCTCGTAGCTTTTTACAAACCTTATAATAATTAATTACTTAAAAATAAGTTGAGTAGTCAAAAATAAAAAAACAACCAAGTTCTGTATTTAAATATGGTACGTTATTGTTATAAATTTTACCAACTTACGTTGATAAATAATATAGATATTTTTGTTGGAAGATCATTTTAAGATATTAGTTTACCATTTTTTTTTGTATCAATAATACTTTCCAAAAACGTGTTTTGAATACAACAGGGTTCTCAGAAATATGTTCAAGATTAACAAATATTTTTTTCTGCCGTCACAAACTGTATAGATTTGGCTGAAAAATTGTTTGTGACAAGCCTATTTGGCTCTCGTCAGCGCCTTAATGTAAATTCAGGCCAAGGCTTTGTTCAGCCACAGCCAAAGAAGCGAGAACTTTGCGGTACGGGTATCAGACAAATCTATTAGGAATCGCAAGGGTTAAACCGGTTTAACCGGTCTTTAGAGGTTTCAACTTCTAATAGAAGGTTAATAGAATTGAATTTATTGTGGATTTATTCATCCCTAAAATTTTTGAAAACTCCAATTAACCTTTGAAGTCTAATTTTGCCTTTTGTAAATTCTACGCCACGTGTAAGCAATGTTGAAGGTCCGTGTTACGCGTATTTGCGTTCCCTTACTTTACTTCGTTTGCCTTCTAGAAAGGGATCTAAAAGATGGAAACCCAAAAAAATCAAATTCTTCCAGAGAATTCCGACTGATCTTGTGTACTAAATGATATACCTTAGGTAATAAATTAAGCCCGGGTGATACCTGCTTTTTTAGGGTTCCGTAGTCAACAAGGAACCTTTATAGTTTCGCCATGTCCCTCTATCCGTCCGCAGCTTAGCTCAGAGACGCTTAGTACTATAAAATTATAATTTGGCATGGATATACATATTAATCACACTGACAAGGTAGTAAAATAAAATCATGAAAAAAACATTTTTTAGGATACCTTCTGTATACGTAAAGCGGGCCTGTTTTTTCTTATCTACCCCATGGTGTGTTCGTTGGATAGGTCTTTCAAAAATAATGCAGTTTGTGAAAACAACTTTTCGATTCAGGTATCCGTTTGTGAAATATAAAGCTTTAAAGTGCTAATTTTTGTTAAAGTGTCGTTGTCGTCGTCCCCCCGCCCCCCTCCCTCCCCCGTAATAGTCGACCAACTTACATTTGCAGTTGTATGGGTGAACATGAATTTCAACTACTATGTTAACTTTGTTCTTAGGATGGATTCATTCCAACTACGGAACCTTTCACGGACACACACTTGGCCGGTTTTTTACGATAACACTGTATTAAATTACTTTCGCTTCGAGTCATCAATCAGTCTCGATATCTTGGCAGGCATAAAAGCCTAAAAATGCTGTTGGTAAACGTATCGAATTTGGAGCTTTTAGACACGTTTTTGGCGTGTAGTAAATTACAATGTAAACATTGGTAGGTATGTCTTTACTTTGACATAACATAACGTCACGCGTACATTCCTCGAAGCTTATGCAGGGATGTACAGACGCGCCAGGACATCAAAGTACTACAATCTGTCAAATGTCTTTAATAGATTTTCAACCATATCGCTAAGGCATTAGGTTCAAGGTTGATTGGGGAAATTTTACAGTTTTGTTTCGGGTGGCTTGATGTGCTGGCGTCTGTACCAGACCGACTCCAGGCTGCTACTGAGAAATTCAAGATGGAAAAACCCAATAACACATTGCCCAACCCAGGAATCGAACCCAGGACCTAATGTTCAACAGTAGAACTTGCAACCACTAGATTAACGAAGCAGTCAAGACCTTCTCATAGTTTCACCGGCGCTTAATGACGTACAGTCACCAAAGGAGATAAGTAACCAGGGTCGTCGGATATAGTCGAAGTTTAGTAAGAAACCCATGGATGTTTTCGAATAAAATTTTATTTAATTAATAGAAATGAAACAGTTTCTTTATCATATTAAGTTTAATTTCAAAACATCTATTGGTTTCTTCTAAACTTCAATTACATCTGACGACCCTGGTTACTTATCTACAGGGTTATTTGTAAAACACCAACAACCTCTTAAGAGGTCATTGTACTCATCATTATGAACAACTTTTACTATGGGACCAAACCGGAAATGGCAAAAAAAAACTCAGCTTTTCCCTACATTTATGTTCGTACGAGTCGTCAAAATTTAGGGAACAGCTGATTTTTTTTTTCGCGATTCAGGTTTGGTCCCATAGTAAAAGTTGTTCATAATGATGAGTACAATGACCTCTTAAAGGGTTGTTGGTGTTTTACAAATAACCCTGTATTCTGGTGACCGTACATACCTACACAGATAGGTGACTAATGAAAGTAATCATCACGATCCATTAGCTAAGCGCTGTGATTACAGCAAGGATTTGTATAACGACAGTTTCCTCCTATTCGAGCTTTCTATTAGAAGACTCGTCTACTTGAGAAATGATCAGACACAAACAAGTATCACGGCAATTCAAGTCACGTGTAGAAAACACGTGACTTGAATTGCCGTGATACTTGTCTTTAGGGATTAACCGTTTTCCAAACGGATTTCACCTCTTCAAAGTTGGCGACTCTCTGGCTGCGTGTCGGGTTTAAAAGTTGCCATAGATTACAAGTTGTTGGTAAAGGCTTAATTTCGCAATGGTCTGAAAACAACACCGTTTTGACAGTCAGGTATATCGATACATAACAGTGGTCAAACAGAGTTTCCTGCCCATTATTTTCCATAGAGATCTTCGTTTAGGAATCAGCAACGCGATTTTCCAACGACGAAGAGCTCAAGGCGGCAATAAATGCGCTTTTTTCAGAGAAAGAGGAAAGTTATTTTTTACAGCGTATTGAAAAGTTAATTTCGATGCAATGGGGTAATGGGAGATTTGTGCTTGTCATTCTTTGGGGCATTATCGCCACGCTTGGCATGCGGGTTGGCGATCGCAGTATGGTGGTAAAATGCATTGAGAATGCTGCCTAATCTCCGGTACGTTTCTTAGTTGCCTTTTACAACACCCACGGGAAGTAGGGTGGTGTTATTCTTTAAGTCCGGCACCAGACGGACTAACACGGACGACCGCGTACCGGAAGACGTAGCGTTGGAAGGCCTCCCACAAAGTGGACCGACTACCTTGTGAAGGCCGCAAGAGCCCGATGGATGCGAGAAGCACGAAACCGGTGGAAGGAGAGGCCTATATCCAGCAGTAGACGTATTTCGACTGAAACGATGATGATGAATGGGGGATTACACTGAAAAAATAAAAATTATTTTAATTGAATTTGCGTTTTTCATGCCGATACCGAAAATACATCGAACGCCCCTCGTAAACATGAAGTCAAGCTATTAAGTAAATCAGTCCCTCAACGTTTCAACAATAATATTTGCTTTTATTTTGAAATCCACTAAAACGTTTAAAGAGTTTGTTAGACGTACCTACTTGCCTATTGCGTAATTAAAATATGAGAAGACTTAAGTGACCTTTAAAACTTAACTTGGTTAAATTATGAAAATTGTTAGTGTTTCGAAGTAAAGCTAATTAAAACCGACTTAGTTCTAAAATATAACTTTCCGTTTAGTCAACTTCTTATTATGCAACAAAACAATTTAAAAATTAATTTAGTTACCCTTTTCTGAAAGCCATAACTTACCTTTGGTTATGTAGGAGGTGAGGTAGATATACCTACTTGCCTCTCTGAAACCCCAATCACTCGTGACTTGATTAGAAAGTTAATTAGGAGAGCACGCTAATATGCACTAAATATACTGCGGTCATAACAAAACATTGGCTATAAATGAAACAGGCTCCCAACCTCATCAGCCTTGCTGAAGTACAAACATACCTTCACTCTATGTTTATCTACCTACATATTAATATTGATAATTTCCTTCAACTTCCACTGAGGCTTTCAAAGTGGGTAGTTTGGCTAGTTATCTACCTATCGGCGGAACTTGGAGACTCTCACGATCTTGTAGAGTTGCAGCCACCCTTTCATTTCGCTAGGCTGATCTCAATAACTTAGTCCGACTACTTGGTCGAAGTTCGCCTCTAAATGATTATCTGATCATACTTAGAGTGATGCCACACGGGCGTTGCCAATGCGTTTCGTCGGCGCTGCGACGCCTGAGCGGTGAAGCTCCGTAGTTCTACATAACTAAATTTGAGCGGCATGCCACATGGTGCGTTAAAACGACGACGTGTGGTGACGGAACGCGAGAGGACAGGGAGACGAAGCAGGGTGGGGTGCTGGCGTGAGACGAAGACGTGACAACGGAGCGAAGCGCAGTATTTTTGAGAATATCGAAGGCGGACGTCGACATAGTAAAGGTGCGACGTCGGGATAGGACGCGGTGCGTTGCGACATCGCAGCGCTCGTGTGGCAATTACTGCATCGAAATCACTGCACTACGACGACGCAACGCAATGGCAACGCCCGTGTGACATCGCTCTTACATAAATTAATCTACCTTTTACAGACGCCAGCACATCAAGCTACTCAAATTTCTTTAATAGATTTTCAACTTTATCACAAAATCATTAGGTTCAAAGTTGATTGAGAAAATTTGACAGTTACGGGTAGCTTGATGTGCTGGCGTCTGTACCTAATATTTAATGTTGATAGATCTATTTACTTACATAAGTGTCCAGAATCAAACCTCGAGTTTCAATGTATCTGTCGTTTGTGATCTATTAGATACGGCTGTAATGGTCATTTTGGGTCGAATTGCTTTGGAAGTAAGATTGATTCACAATAAATAGGGGTTCAAGAGGCATAGGTTACCAGCAAGACAAGACAACATTTTCCTCAACTAGCGTCGGTTTTTGATGATAATTCGCGATTAATCGCTAAACATACAAGATATATGCTGAGCGACGACCATTTTGCGTGGATCTGACGCATACTTTTCCCCAACTTGTTCATATTTGTGTTTGTGTTCTTTATCTGCGTGATATTTACCGCAAATAGACGTATTTTCTTTCCTTCTTTTCTTTACATTCAAAACCCATCACAATGGAATACACCAATAACTGTTTTAACTTGCTGATTTTTTCTGTCTACCGCCCTACAAGCTACTCAAGTATTATGAACCTATATATTTTTTTATTCAACGAGCTATATCAACATTTTAAGGCTCGTCGAAGTGAATGCCTCCGTCTCGTATGAATCCTCCGTTCAATTGACTGTTACAACTTAAGCGGAATTACCAGCAGCTGGCACGCCATTCATAACCAGGACATAGAATAGAATATGTCTTTATTTGCTTAGAATGTAGGTACAGACGCCAGCTCATCAAGCTACCCGAAACTGTCAAGTTTTCTCAATCAACTTCGAACCTAATATTTTGGCGATAAAGTTGAAATTATATTAAAGAAATTTGACAGATTGTAATAGCTTGATGTGCTGGCGTCTGTATACAAAAATAAGTTGTTAAATTATATGACAGCATGCAATTGTATCGTAAACAAAGTAGACGATAATAAGGATATCAAACAAACAAATTATCATCTGAGTCCGCCATATTTATACCTCAAGATGTCGGAAAGACCCGACAAAACGGGAGATGGCCCTAAGTCCTGAGATTATACAACATTTTAATTCTCATTGGTTGACTAAATCAGGTGTAGCAGCGCCGATTTTTAAACGAAAAACTAGTGTATGTTAGGAATTACGTCCGGTTATTACAAATGTATATGAGGATTAGGACATATACTCGTATATCTATCAGGACTTTATGACATACGATAATTTGTCCGTTATAATTACCTCAGGGATTTATGAGTTTTTTAATTTTTTGCAAGGGGAAGTATTTAATTTGGTCAGGTATATTATTAAAGATTACAGGACTCATACAAATCACATTGCTTTTTAATAAGCTAGTTTTAAATACGACCGTGCATAATAGATTCTGGTATTGAGATCTCATAGCTGCCGTGCGATTCTGTAACCATCTCACCGTGAAAGCTTGGGTGAAGTGAGCGTGGAGTGAGCTGTCATTCGCTAGGGATTAACACTATTAAGTGCTCACTAAACTTATGATTTCACGGTGAGATTTTTACAGAATACTAGTAATAGTACTTCGTTTTCTAGTTTTTATTAAAGTTGCAAATAAATATCGATTTGTTATTACAAATGAGAGTTAAATATAGGTACGGAACTGTCTGTTACTCTAGGATAGACAAATATAGCTCTCAGGCAGCGCTTTTGGGCTTTGAAAATGCTTTCTCGTTCACTACAGTGACCCCAAAATTAATACCAAATCTTAAGATGGAAAATACTAGACCATGGTAAGACAATAATATTGTAGGTACTTTTTTACTTTTTTTGATAGATTATGTAACATAAACGCGGCTGTGTTTAAACGTTTATCTTCTGCTTGCAGTTTCCAAGTTAACTGGCTGTCAATTATGTTTCCTAAAAATGTTGTACTTATATCATATCATAGTACGCAGATAGTTAATAAAAGATATATCAGAATTTATTTCACTATAGAAAGATATATCTAGATTTATTGTTTGTGAACGTTAAGACGAGCCAAGAGCAAATATTGACCCCTGTTAGAGGTCGGTAGACGAAATTTTGTAATTCGGTCACACGATCACACGAAATGTCTGGCCAGCACGGATTCTATTAATTCTTAAACGGTCGTATCGTGTATGCCGCGTCCTTTGCTCACAACAATACTTATTGAGCTGTGGACCCATTTCCCTTTTATTCCTTAAGAATGTTATAGGGTACCTATAAACCGTATACGAATGTACAGACGCTAGCACATCAAGCTACCACAATCTGTCAAATTTATTTAATAGATTTTCAACTTTATCGCTAAAGTATTAGGTTCAAAGTTGATTGGGAAAATTTGACAGTTTCGGGTAGCTTGATGTGCTGGCGTCTGTACATATTTTTACAATATTAGCCTTCCTTGTATTGTGTCGACGTCTTACATTATTAAATATTCGTACCTAAGTACCTACTTACAGATTTAACGTTTTTGAATGTACCTACCACATTTAACCCTTAACCACCGCGGTCCCTAGACCGCAACGTATTTTTGCATTCAAATATTTCGATGTGTAAGTGTCGTAGGACAGTGCGCGTCTATATACCTTTTCTACACATACTTTATTTAGGAAAAAACAAGTCACAAATGCATTAGTGTGTGTAATGAAAATAAACATACCTTAACCTTTATTTGCTAGTTGCCGTTGCGGTCTCAGGGACCGGTGGTAGGTGGTTACGGGTTAAATATTTATATAGAGGATAGGTACTATAATATTTATATAGATATTGTTGAATTTTATAGGCCAAGTATCTACCCACCGTTTTAATATTCGCGTGCTTGAAATGTTGGTCAGGCCTACTTACCCACTTTTAATTTCAAACAATTTTAAACCCAACTTATCTTAAACAATTTTATTAATTTGTGCAGTCGTACGTGATCCCCTGTGCTCGCGACTGGTTAGCGACGCACTCTCGTTTTAAGCCCAACAGTAAATTGTATCTAACAGTGCCAGATAGTTTAAAGTAGAGCTTTCATTGTATCTTTTCGTAATATAATTTATTTACGCAGTCTGCACACGTCTGCCCTAAAGTAGTGATAAAATAGTTATGTAGACATGGGTAGACATATTCAACAAACCCAATTTTCCATTCTAATACAATAAAGTGAACACAAAACCCTGTCCACCCTGACTGTACGGGAAAGATTCTATTATAAAAAAGTGTTATATACAAGGGTGATTCAAAAAGTTTTTGAAATCACTAACTTTAGTCATACTAAGTATTCCTAGTATGAAAATAGCTAGTGATTTCAAAAACTGTAGAACAAATAAACAAAGTGTTCAGCTTTATTATTAAAGCCAAAACAAAGACTTTGCATATACAGTCTTATTTTTCAAAGACCAGCCAAATCTAAGGATGAGGTACAGACCATCAAACTGAACAACTTTCTCCATGGGACCAAAATCCTTTTCGCGAAAAATTTATCAACTGTCCCTTAGAAAACTTCAATACCTACTCGACCTAAACGTATGGGACGGCTGAATTTTTATTCGCGAATACGATGTTGGTCCCATGGACAAAGTTGTTCAGTTTGATGGTCCGTACCACACCCTTAAATTTGGCTGGTCTTTGAAAAATAACCCTGTATGTTTCATCGCGCTATCTCTAAAACTGTTGGTCAGATTTGAAAAATTACATTTGCTTTTGGTAGCCCTATTCTTGAGGAAAGCTAGGTACAGGCTTTTTAATACCACGCTAGGATTCTTAGGAGCTGACCAAAAAAAAAAAGTAAGAAAGAATTCTAAGTGAAAACGAACCCATAGCGTGAGTAGGCGATGCGATAGGTGGTTCGGGGAGTTGCATTACGTCCGTTATGCGTAACGTGCGTTATGGCTCCATTGTATTCTTGAAGGTGATTTTTTCTCGGATCAGTCGCGTCACAGCCGTTCTACCTAAAAGTACACTCAACTATAGAAGAGCTTGTTATTTGAAAATTAACACAACTCAAATTAAGATTTTGTGAAGCACGGTACTATAGGCGAGCAGACTTATCAGGAGATACTTTTTGTCACTCCACACCCACATTTTTATAGGCCTGTATGTTTGTCCACGCATTTCTCCGAATCTATTAATCGGATTGTGACCATTTCTTTATTGGCTTACATTTACTTCAACTTAGGGACCAGAGCAAGTTTCACCAAAATAGGTTCACTAGTTTTTAATATAATAAAATATGGACTAGTACGTGTAAGTGTCACGGCCTGCATGGCTTATTGATACGAGCTATGGGTGTGTGGTGTCAAAGACAAAAACATCTCAAAACATTGGTCAAATTCTAGTGCAATACCTATTTATAACAAAACTATTAACTAGGTAATTATAACAAACCAAAATTCCAGATTTTACTTATCACCAAAAATTACGAAATAAAAAAGTACTCACAGGGTGCGCACGCGCCACGGTGAGTAGGACACCATTTATTGACTATTAGCTTCTATTAAAGGGAATAATGATAGATAAACAAAAACGCTATTTAGCTGTAAATACTTGCAGTATCCGGAATACAGGATGCCTGTGTGAATATGTGTATTTAAACACGTATACCACTAAACGGGATCATGCAAAAAAACCGTACCTGGAAAAAACGGGATCTTGTCGTGGGAAAGGGCCCTAACTCTACGTACCTATCGTGATACGGCGTCACACGCGTCTGCCCTACTTGTGTCCGGACAGTCCTGGGAGCTGTCCAAAGGATCAGGGAAAATGAGCAAGCAGTTGCTCCGCGTCACGTTCCATCCTCTAGTGAACAAAAAGTCTTAGAACATTTCAATCGGAACCTAACCTGCAGCCTTAGACAAGTTCAGTTATCGCGAAATAAACATGTGGCGGTAAAAATTAACTTCGGGAATTTTATTTTCGTCGCACATTGGCGCCGGTTTTCTTGTTCACAAACTAAACTAAATTTAAGTTCAGTGCATCTTTTTCTTTCTATTTCATTATGAAAAGGACAGAAGATAAATATTAGTTTAGTCCTGTCAAATTAGTCAGCGCCCGACGAAAATTGATTTATTTTTAGTAGCCAATTTTAATCACGTCTAAACTTGTCTATGGAGTATCTTAACCGGTTGAATCCCGTCATTACAAAAACAAAAATCCATTGTGTTTCGCGTGGATTTACGTTCGCGGCATACGAAGGGTTAATTTCTGAGAAGAAATCGAATTATTTCGCGCTGGCCGCTATCTATAGGTAAAAAAGTATAAACAATCAGTCATGTATCTGTCAATATGTCCTAAATTATCAGTTCGTTTCTAAAATAGTATTTTTGTCATGAACAAATAACCCTACACAATCATATACAACATTATATTTATTTTGTACATTTGTATTATGTATTAAATCGTTTTTATAAGAAAATCATAAAAATGAATGACTTTGCGCATTTGGAAAAAACTATTGTCCGCGAACTGTCGTGCCGTTTGTGTCTGTGCACGGATGTGGTTAAACTGAAGCCTCTGAGTGCCGAGGTGAAGCGGAAGATAAGGAAACTTTTTGATATTCTGGTAAAGATTTAAATATCCTCAAAATACCTAGGTACCAATAATTATAATCAACCAAATAACTGGCAAAATCTGGGTGTAGGACTATAACTTTATGTTATGGTGAAGGTTCATCATATTTCATGTCAATGGTTTCAAAGACTGGGCAGAGTTCGCCATAACTCAAAGCGTGCCTACTGACACTGCCCATTGTACAACGCCAATACCAAACTGCTTGCGCTTTGATACATCGTTCCTAAGTAAGTACGTACGTAGGTGGGTAATAATCACCTACTCGCTTTACTCTAACTTGCCTTTTTCCAGGTTCGAACGGATGATACCTTGCCCAAAGCTATTTGCCACGACTGTTTACAGCAAGTGTCAGCACTGCATCTATATGCTGTCCAAGTAGAGAAAACACAAAAGTTTCTGGAATTCCATAAAATGAAAATCCTAGAGGAGAAGCGGGAAGTCGCAGCAGTTGATAAAATGTTGCATCCGATTATAGCGGCACTGTCGAACCAAAATATTCCTGAGGCTCTCAATTCACAAAATTCAAAATTGCTTCCAACAGAACTTCAGCAAGGAGACACAAAATTAGCGAAATTTAGAGTGCCTAAAAAAAAGACGGCTTCAGAAATGAAATACATGGAAGCGATGACATTGGAAGAATTCGCTCACAGCGAGAAACTGGAAAAGAATCTTTTAAGCTCTGCGGCCCCTCATAGGGCAACCAGTCCTCCGCGTAAGAAATATTCACACAAAGACCAGTTTAAAAAAGCCGACCCGGACTTGACGATTGCTACCGACTGCCTCGATCCCATGGTGTTACTGGACGGCAAACCAGCCAAACAAGGCGCCGCTTTAGACCGACAAATAACACTATTTTACAAAATGGAATGCTGCATTTGCCACGAATCTGGATTCCACTTTAGGTCGCTAATGAAACATTACAAAGAGAGGCACGGCGTACCCGGCTATGTGGCTTGTTGCGACAAAAAGTTCCACTACTTCTATCCGAAGAAAATTATCGAACACATGGCGTTTCACCTACAACCCAACATATTTATGTAAGAGAATTTTAACCTTATGGGTAAATTACATGCCGATGATACCTCACTGCGATGGGCTCGTGGCTAAATAATAACAGCCGCACAGGTCTATCGATCAGGTTAAGCTACGCTTACCGCGGTTGGTCTGTGGATGGGTGACCATCTTTACATACCGGGATTCCTCCGTGCCTCGGAAAGCACGTTAAGCCGTTGGTCCCGGTTGTCATTCGTGGATCTTTGACAGTCGTTACGGGTAGTCAGGAGCCCGAGTCTGACAACCAGTCTTACCAAGGGGTACCGTATTACCCAGTAACTGGAATGTGGAGGTCAGATAGGCAGTCGCTCCATGTAAAATACTGGTATTCAGCTGCATCCGGTAAGACTGGAAGCCGACCCCAACATAGTTGGGAAAAGGCTACGTAGATGATGATACGTCACTGCGATACCTCGCGATCGCGGTTTATCTCGCTACATCGATGTGCCCTCCATGTAAAACAAATGCATGCTAATAGACACGCACGCACATGCTGAAGGTTTTCCTCGATGCCTGGCATGTGCGTGCATCTTCGGCATGTAATTACCCTAAGTTTACGAATACTTTATCAAGTGAATATTTTATATAATTAGTTGTTGCGAATGATAACAACATGATTATTTTAATTTAACCCTTAACCACCTACCACCGCGGTCCCTCAGACCGCAACGTATTTTTGCTTTCAAATATTTTGATGTGTAGGTAAGTGTCGTAGGTCAGTGCGCGTCTACATATATATCTTTTCTCCTTTATTTAAGGAAAAAACATTAGTCACAAAATGCATTAGTGTGTGTAATGAAAATATACTGATCCCTTTATTTGCTAGTTGCCGTTGCGGTC
Organism: Eremobia ochroleuca; assembly: GCA_949629135.1. Lineage (NCBI taxonomy): Eukaryota > Metazoa > Arthropoda > Insecta > Lepidoptera > Noctuidae > Eremobia > Eremobia ochroleuca. Next base: position 9,525,582 of record OX451386.1, on the reverse strand, counting down.
TCAGGGACCGGTGGTAGGTGGTTAAGGGTTAAAATCAGATTAATCAAAGAACCGGGGACACTTTTTCAAATGTTTCATTAGTCTTCTCAAAACACTACTTGGGTATAACAACAGGCAAAGCAAAGCTTTTCGGAGAATTAACTTCAAAGCCCACAAACGTTAGACGTGTTTCCAATAAACAAACTACAACTTACTTATTCCACAGGTGCCCCAGTTGCCACCAAAACTTCCAAACTTCACAGGAGTTGTACGAACATCAAAGCAACGGCGGTCGTTCAGAGGGGAAAATCATATGTCCACGATGTTCGGAACGCTATCCTACGTACCACGAGTTGGGCTTGCACATCATAGCTCACCGCGGCGAGAAACTTCAGTGTGACTACTGCGGGAAACTGTAAGTTTGTTTAGGATCCACCAATTATAGTATTCACCAAGTGTAAAATTTTGTTTTCTCTTCACACTCTTCTACGATCCAGAGAGAGATGTTTCATTTTGCGATCGTACAGCACAAAAGGGTGGCAGTAGTCAGAGGAACACAATTTGGGTCGCTCAATATTAACTTAATTTTCAAAATGAATTATTTATTTTTACGTCGGATATGATAATTCTATATTTGAGCGAACGGTAGGGAACTAACATCACAGTCACGGCGTCGGTTGACGGAAAAGAAATCACATTGCGTCAATATGGGCCACACTCGCACGCAGCTATCGCGTTATTTTCCAATTTAACTGAATATTCTCAATATGTTGTCCTCAGATTAAAACACCACCACCGCAAAAAGACCGTGAATCACATGGAAGATATAATCCTTTGTTCACAATGTATTAGAACCTTGAAAGCAATAGAAAAATCAGAAAAAGAAATTGTGAGTACTTCATCTCCAAGTAATGTGATAACTTCTAATGCAAAGATTTTGCATTCGTTGTATGGAATGTGAATTTGGTGACGTCGTGTACAAGTTCACAAATTCAAGACTTGAGTATTTTTATTAAGTGTGTTTATTCCAGAAAGAGAAAATAAAAGCTAAGATCAACGACACTGTCACGAACCAAAAGTATCAGGAGACATTCAAACAAGCCATGGGACTCTCGGATGAAGAAGACGCATCGACGGATTAACTGTAACTTCATGTAAAAAAAAAAAAAAATAGTAATCCTGGTAAAGTTTTCGCCTAAAATATTAGAAAAAAAAAAAAATGTGTTTAATTTAAAATAAACTTCTTTAAATATTTTGAACGCTGTTTATTAGTAATCTTAATTAGCTTATAATAGTTATAATATTATGACTTCGTCATCGTCATCACTATCGCCATCCTGTGTGCGTCAATCGAGCCTTCGTTTTTTGACCAGAGACCCCAGAAGGTCGGAAATAGCCGGCAGGTTGTTGGTTTGGTCGTTAGCGCCTGTGTTCAAGTTTGACAGAGGGATGTTCAACTGATTTGAAGAGCTCTTTTGTTGACCTTTCATGTTTCTGTGCTGAGGGAAGCTCGGCATTAGCTTCGGGTCGCAAGCTGCAAAATAAAAAAAATCAAAATCTGCCAAGCTTTGTCAGTGCTCAAACTAAGATCTCATAAAAAAAGTATTTTTGGGGCCAACTTGTAGGGGTCGACCCATGCCTTAGCCGGACCACTCTTGGGTTTAAAATGCCACCAACTACAAAAGCCATAAAGACTGTCGGCTCTCGGTCTTTATCAGCTCCCGATACCATGTACCAGTTGCAAAGTTCCTAAAAAGTAAACTACTTACGTAGCGGCTGCTCCTTGAAGTACGAGCTCTGTAAGCACTCTTCGGCCGTAGCGCGCTTGTTAGGGTCGTACATGAACAAGAAGTTGAGCAGTCGCAGCCCCGCGGCTGATAGCCACGGGAACCTCTGCTTGAGATTGTTGTAGGGCTGCTGCTTCAATGTAAAGTTCTGCAGGGCTGGCAAAGCACTGAAGTCTGGCCAGATCGCGTCTGATGGTGTACCTGTTAATTTCAATTGTCTTGTTATTCTTTAATCTTAAAATACGTGCTCAGTCAACTCGAGGGTTTATTATGTCTTGGAGGAGCTAAGCTAAAATTCTCTGAAGAATAAAATGAGCAATGACGCTGTCCGAAAAGGGACATTTGTTATGGAAGGATTAACATTCTGTTCTCAACTGATCAGCTTTTTAAGAGGTTTGTTGGTATTATCTCAAAGAATAAATCATGTCACATGTACTGGCAAAACAAAATAAAGCTTTGCCGGGGTGTAGCGACGCAAAATACAACTTTACTTACCAAGCAAATCCACAATAAGCTCCAGCTGTTCAATCTCAGTTCTTCCTGGTAGTAAAGGTTTGTTTGCCAATAGTTCTCCGAGTATACAACCCGCTGCCCACATATCGAGGGCTGGAGTCTGGCGAGGTGACTGCAATAGTAGTTCGGGAGCTCGGTACCATAGAGTGACGACACGAGGAGTTGCGCTGCGAGCTGGCGCGCCGAGCCAGCGAGCGAGACCGAAGTCAGCTGTAATAGAAACAAAACAGGTTGATGAATAGTTTCAGTTATTTTTTAGACTTCATTGATCATATCTGGGTACATTATGATAAAATGCAGTTTACGACTCAACAAAGGACAAATGGTTCTCATGCCTTCAGTATGGAAAGACCTAAGAATAAACTTGGATATAAGCCAGAATCATTTTGTAAATATTGGACAATTTAGACTGCAACCAATACTTCCTATTTGGTTGTAAATTCAAAGTAATCACTTTGATAATTTTCATAGTGATGAAATGCTCACCTATTTTCACACATCCCTTGTCAGTCAGCAGCAGATTAGAGACCTTCAAATCTCTGTGCACTATGAAGTTGGAATGCAAGTACTTGAGACCTTTCAGCACTTGAAGCATCAAGCATTTGACTTGAGACTCTGTGAATGGTGACGTCATGTTGTCTAGCAGTGAAGCTAAGTCCTGTTCACAGTACTCCATTGATAGGAAGATGCTGCTGAGAAAAATTATGTCTTAGTGGCTAAACATTTTTCAATATACCAAATCACCAAACTAGAAATTCAAAAGCAATATGTATAAAGCAGGAACAGAAATAAATCTTTTTGAGGTATTTTTGAATCACTATTGTTATCATTTTTCCAAAAGAAAGAAAACAAAATGCAGAATACCATGCTACATTACCATCACTATTAAGGTCTTTAAATAATCGGAATGCCGCAAGGTTCAATTCTGGGACCCTATCTATTCATAAAATGTTTTATAATGAAATAAATTATGTGAAAATTTACAGAAATAAGCCAGACTTTAAATGTATCTATGAAACATACCTCTCAAGAGACCTTCCAACCAGAACCTCTTTGAGTTGCACGATGTTCTCATGCCTGCACGCCATTAGCACCTGAATCTCACGGAGACCACTCAGCGGTAAGCCATCTTTTTCAACATCCATCCTTACCTTTTTCAAAGCTACAATGTTGCCATTTAATTTATCTTTTGCCCTGTCTGTAAACAACAATGAATTCCATGTATTAAATAAATATATTAATCATATTGTCATGGAGACATTTCCACGACAATATGATTAATTTATCTTGTAAAGTTCCTACAGATTTCCATCAATTTATTGAACAAGTCTGCCCTCATTGAAAAATGCATATGCATGTCTTAGGGAGTATAATATTATTTTACTAATTTGATCTACGAAAAATAATAAACAAAGCCCAAAACTTACAAACTATACCATAAGTGCCTTCGCCAATTCTGTTTATTTTTTCAAATTCGCCAACAAATCTGCATCTCCCGAGCTGGAATCAGGAAAAATACAAGAATCCACTTAATAAAGTCGATTATTATTTGGCAAAAAGTGCTTTGTTACGCAATCCTCCTGGATAGTAGTGATGGCAGATAGGCAGAAAGAAGTTGCAAAAAAAAACCAAGGGACCAACCAATAAAAAATAATAAAATTAGATATGCAGCGCTGCCAATTGTTTTGTTGAGATCAGGTAAAGACATAGATACAACGTGCTTGTTGCTGAAGAAGTGGTAAATGTCTACATGATAACGGAATTGTAAAACTATGACATTGCTCCTACAATAAACTGTTGCTTTTAAGGTTATGTTTACATACGATATCTTTCTCTGGAATTTCCATAGTTTTGCCCGTTCTAAAAGATATGAGGACCCCTTTTCTTGCAGCAGGACCTGTTGGATCCACAACATCTTGGCTAGAAGGAGGTTTTTCTGAGTCTGCAATAAAATCGATAAAAGTTCATGTACACATATTTTTGTTAGATTGAGAATAAATTAGTTTATAGTCAAACTTTTTTTTTACTTACTCTGCGACATGGTTCAATTGCGAAAGCTTACAATGTGTAGAACACTTATATTTTCACAATTTGATAACGTTTCCGATTTCGTTTATAAAAATATAAACAGTCCAAAAACAATCGCTAGCGGCAAAAAAAACTATTACTAGTGACGAGACGTGGCCGGTTGATTATTATTAGTTTAGTAATTTAGTCGCCGAAAACTGCCACTAAACTCCTTTTAGCCACGAGCCCCTTGATATTGTTCAAGAAGCTTGCTGGTAAGCAGAGTTTGGCGAAATTATGATAATTTGGATATCGAAGTAAGTTCTACTAAGGAAACCGTTGAAAAAGCTGCTTTAGAAGAGGTAGGACCTTGTTTAAAACCCAGTAGCAGTATTTGGAAGAAAAACTAGCCAAGAACCGCTGGTATGTGTACATAACTATATCTGTGTAAATAAGCTATCCTTATAATATTGTAACTTTGTTTTTGTAAATGTTTACAATAAAGGGCAAAACTTGGTTATGTATTTTACTAATGGCCAATTTGTAATGTAATGTCAAATAACTTCTGAGGCGCAAATGTGGCTGCAGCTTTACACCTAACAACACGACATTCAGCTGATTCAGCACTACAGATGTCAAAAAAGCCGCTCATTTGACAGTGACATCTCTTGAAGTTTCCCATGTCCTTCCTAACCTAATTTTTCCGTTTCAGGATCAAAATAGTGAAATCAGTAAGCTTTCTATTCATAACTATTGTATTTTATTAATAAAGTTGATACTATCATTGTGTAGATAGATATTATTATCAGTTTATTATTAATAAAATGCAGTTATTTGGCCGATTTTGGAGAGCGAATGTGTAAGATCAGATGTGTTATTATAATAGTGTTTTTGTTGATTTCCTATCGATTTTCCCATTCATTATTCATCTCATGAAGCTAAACCATTATTCCCTTGCACTGATTTTGTATTAAATTATTGTTTTCTTTTTTAATTTAAGTTGCACCTCAGATTAACGCCTAACCTCTAAGATCGCGAGCATAAATAAATAGTTAAAAACCCATCAGAAATGAGAGTACCTAGAACTTGCAACCCGAGGATTCAGAAGCGGATATTGTAAGTTGGTCTCTTGTAAGTACTTTGACTAGTAATATAAGAGGATGCTATCACAATTTATGTTGTCTTTGTACAACACGCAAGAGTTAACTTGAGACTTCGCTCGTATGACGTATGCGGGCGGTACTAAGGCGTCGCTGGCGAGAGCGGTAACAGCGCGGGAGTCGGGAGGTGCCAATCGGGTTTAACTGTTGTGGGTTGTAATTAAATTTCATATGCATGTGCACTCACATTATTTTACTGTGCTTGTTTGGCTATTTCTGTGTTGTATGAGTCCATAATATGATGTTGGTTTCGGAAGCAGGGAATAATCTTCAGGTAAGTTACTAAATACTGTTAAAGTCCCACTATCATAAGGATAAGTTACATAACTGTTTATAATGTTTTAGAAAACGTTTCGGTGTATACAGCAAAGTGCACCCAGAAGAAACAACACCAAGTAGAACAGTACCGGAACACATTGCAAGGCCAAACTACATATCATTGACAGACAAATTAGTGGTGCCAAGTATACCTGAAATCAAAAATGTTGACCAGATAAGAGGCATGCAAATAAGTTGTAAACTGGCGGCACATATATTACAGAAATTAGGACAATTTATACAGGTATGGTAGAATATTTGAAATTAAAAGTTTTAAAAAAAGAAATGCATAATAGCAATAAAGAAACGATGGATGAACTGTGTGAATGATGATATGGTTAGAAAGGGGGTGACTATGGAGATGACGACTAATAGAGATGTATGGACGAAAAAGACATGTGCCGACCCCAAATAGATTGATATATGGGCAGGAGAATGATGATCATATATAAAGCAACAATAGTTCAGTGGGTCGTCTTAGAGGCGGATTTAATTAACCTTCTAACAGCTAATGCCAGAGTAATCTGAAAAATATTTTCATGTCCATTTCGCTAGGGTCGTATATTTACAACCAAATACTACAGCTCGTGTAATCTGCTTTTTTTTGAATTTGGCTGTATTCTATCAAAACAATATTTATATTAGGTAAATACTTAATTAAGTTAAGGAACATATAATAATAGTGTGTACATAAAATCAAAACCTGTTTAACACCAACTCCTGGACAAGGCAAAGCTACTGCCAAGTTATCTTATATCAGCTGTTATTTTTTTCTTCATTCCACAATTTTTGTAACATAATTGCCAAATAAGAGGATTTGACTCCCACCGAAAGGACTAGCCGGACTGACTAGCTAAAAACACAATTGTGTGGAAAAGAGAGGGAGGCCTTTGCCCTGCAATGGGTCAATACAGGATAGTTAAGATTAGAACTGCTAAATTACAATAATATTTAACAATCTTTTTAACTTTTTACTATCAGCCAGGAGTCACAACAGATGCAATTGATGAAGTGGCCCACAATTTGTCCATAGAAGCCGGGGCCTATCCATCACCATTACTCTATAATGGCTTCCCAAAGAGTGTGTGCACATCTGTCAACAATGTGGTCGTCCATGGTATACCAGACTTGCGGCCATTAGAAGATGGAGATATTGTTAATGTGGATATTACGGTCAGTATCTAACTTTTATCTCTAGGTTATACCTGGCACATTTAGTACCATAGACTTTCAGTTGTTCTAGAATTACTCGCTTCGCTGCCTGCCACTCCGTTGGTCGGCGCTGACATAAGTGTCAGCGCCGAACACTCCAGTAGGCGCGCCTCAACTTGGAACGTTAGTGCTCGCGTGCTCTGCTTATGTAAAGCATTTTTAATTTAAATATTTTTGAAGGAAAGTTTCATGAGTCTAGTTAAAAATATGCTTTCATGTTCAAGAAGGCTTTATTATGAAACTAAATGATGCCCAAGGAATTTGGAATGTAATGTAGAGGAATACTGTGAGTGTGTCCGTGAGTGACCTTCAATTTGCGCTCAAATTCTAGGAGTGCGTTCTACAATGGTGCCTACTGGAGTGTTAAGATCCTTGTTCAAGATACAACCTGACACCGACGTGCGAATTGCAAAAAACGTAATAAAATTTGAATTTCGCAGGCTACCTTAGCGCATGCGTCAAGGGAGGGTGCGAAATTCAAATAAAAAAAAATGCAAGTTTCATGAGCGCTCATGAAGCCTTCACGCCTTCTTATGCTTTTTTGTTGATTACACACAATTCTTGGTCCACTGCTTTTGCATATTTCCCGCTTAGTTTAAATGGAATACCCTTTTTCAGGTGTTCTACAAAGGCTTCCATGGAGATTGTTCAAAAACATTTCTGGTGGGCGATGCTGTGGATGATAGAGGCTTACAACTTGTTCGTGTAACTGAGGAGTGTTTGGATTTTGTAAGTACTTTAACAAATACATATTTACTCGTAATATTTGACTGTAAGCTGATACCCAAGAACTTGGAGCATCTGGGTCATCTTATTCATCACATCCATCCTCTGGAAAAAGGAAAGTTGTCCATATCATCATCTGCCTAGGCTTTTCCCAACTATGTTGGGGTTGACTTCTAGTCTAACCGGATGCAGCTGAATACCAGTATTTTACATGGAGCGACTACCTTTCTGCCCTCCACAACCCAGTTACTGGGTAATACGATACCCCTGGGTGAGACAGGTTGTCAGACTTTCGGGCTCCTGACTACCCATAACGACTCTCAAAGGTCCACGAATGACAGCCGGGACCAACGGCTTAGCGTGCTTTCCGAGGCACGGAGGGGTCTCGGTATTTAAAGATGGTCACCCATCCACAGGCCAACCGCGGCAAGCGTATCTTAACCTGATCGACCGACCTGTGCGGCTATTATTATTTAGCCACGGGCCACTCTCAGTTATTTCAATTAAGTACTGAGAATTATTGAATATTTTTGTTATTAATCAAGGTTGATTAATAACAAAAATATTCAATAACATTTGTCTTATGATTTCCAGGCTATCAAAGGATGCGGACCAGGTGTCCCATTTTCAGAAATTGGCCATAACATATATAAACATGCAAAAAGGCATGGCCTGACAGTCATTCCTTCTGTGTTGGGACATGGCATTGGGGAGTATTTTCATGGGCCTCCGGAAGTTCATCATACAAGTAAGTATTCAAAACAAATTATTGTATTGGATTGCATTACTTCCACTACATTAACACATTGAACGCCGTGGTGGTCACCGGTGACCACCACTGACCACCACTGAACTTTCCATATACTGGAAATATGAAATAACGTAAGGGACATTTTGTCGAAAATGAATTATACAGGGTTACTGGTAACTCGACGTATTCCTTGCAGGACATCATAGTAGGGTTAAAATGCAACAAATTAAGCCACCAAATGTTCTACCGAAGTTCAGTAGTTTTTGAGTTAGTAAGGGTTTTAGATTTGGGGCAACAGTCAGGGATATAGCCAGATAACAATACACGAATTTGCGCAACGTAGAGTTGTAACTAACTAACGCTGACGACCAGATTTTGTGAAGTCGCACCCTGTCTCGTACCGAGGGAACAATAGTGACCAATCATAAAGCTTGCCGAGTGTTTGGAATTCAAACGCACGGACCGTCTCGCAATTTTACCTGCTCCCCATAAAACTTCTATTTTTCCCTGTCACACACGCAAAAGTATTGACAATCATACCTTTTTGGATAGCTGATAAGACAAGGATATTTTCCTAATAATTTGTGAACCTGGTGTAGTATTTTTTTTTGTGCTAAGACAACATTTTGTATGAAGTAATAGCAAAAATTACAAAAAAAAAATGTTTGATTAGTGATCTTCACCAAAGTTTTAGTCATTTTGAACTTTTAATTATTAAAAACGATCCGCTACGGCGTCAACTATGATAATAACTCCAATTTCAGTACAGCCGCCCCGTGAATAATTTTCAAATTGGGTTCAAATAATTTAATCTGGGATTTTTCACAAAAAATCTAAAACCCTTACTAACTCAAAAACTACTGAACTTCGGTAGAACATTTGGTGGCTTAATTTGTTGCATTTTAACCCTACTATGATGTCCTGCAAGGAATACGTCGAGTTACCAGTAACCCTGTATATTAAAACTATAGGCTTTATTGATTTTTTGCTATTAGACCTTTAAAAAATGAAGAAATCTGAGAAACTTTGTCCTTGACACTTTTTACAAAAAACATAATAGTTAAAAAAATATAGTCAGTTTTGTAAGAAAAATACCCTATTTTTGCTCTCCTAAAAACCTTACTTTTGTCCCTTACGTTATTTCATATTTCCAGCATCGATATGGGCTGACGCTGATTCGCGATTTCGGCAAAATTTTATACGTTATATTTTATTGGATCATACGGTTCAAAATAGTCAAAAACCCCACTCTAAATGATTATCTCTTATTACTATTCAAAGAATGAACTAAAATAATTGCTGTCGCTCACCGGTGACCACCATGGCGTTCAATCTGTTAAATAACCAAATCGCACCCATTTCGATATGTTCCAATGTGGCATTAAGCAAAGTATTCTATGTTACTTGATGACCGAGCTCTTAATGCAAATTAGGAAAATTAACACTTTTAAGGGCACTATACGGCCATAGCCATCATAACAATAAAACTTCTGTAGTGTCGAGTTTAACGCGCCGGAACCTGTTAACCTTTCATATGTGGATGAACGTAGATCCACGCGAAAAAATGACACAATGGCTTTTTGATTGTTTCTGTAGTTACGGCATTCAACCGTCTAATAATTATATTACCCACACCCGTTATTCTTTTTTTTTTATCCATCTGCAACATACAGTGATCGTTTTACTTGGTATATTTCCACAATTATCAATTAATCATAATGATATTATTATTTTCTAGTAAACGAATACCCGGGGGTAATGAAGCCCGGCATGACGTTTACGATAGAGCCAAGCATAACTCACGGCAGTGAGTTCACTGTGTTACTAGAAGATGGTTGGACGTTATTGACGGAGGATGGTTCCAGATGCGCCCAGGCAGAACACACGGTGTTAATCACTGAGGATGGAGCAGAAATATTAACTAAATAGTAATAGTATGACATAAAATTTTCCCTGAAAGGTTAGGCAGAGGTGAACTATTATAGTCCACACTTATATTTCGCCAGATAAGGTCATATTATGTTGTAATAATGTGATAGCTCGCGTAGACAAGTATTAGATACAAATTATATCCAAGGCTATGTAATTAACTGTGATAAATATCTCTTTGGTGTGTATGTGATGAACCAAATGATGAGTTGAACAAAAAAATAGATTATTATAATTTTAGTTAACTTGTTCCTGTTTATTTATATAGCATCATTTTACTTTGACATGGTTGTATTGTAGTTACCAGTTGTTGATTCAATCAATGAAATAAAATACCAAATAGCGTGTAATGTTTAATTTATTTTGCTTGATAAATCTTAAATTAAAAACATGTAACTTGGTACATTAAAAGCACAAGCACAATCATTTTTATCACTCATATTATGTCAGTCAATAGATAAAACTTTAAAGGCGTAGAAGGAAGGTATCGATTGAGTCGGTAACATGTGGATAATTATGTAATAGGACAAAGGCGTAACCAATGGGCCGTAAACACACTCCCAGGGATTATAATATTCGCTCAATGCTTTGGGTTCCACCGCATCCAGTCGAAAGAGTTTGGTCCCATAGAATATCCAGCTACGCCTCAACTAAATACTAATGTGACAAGTGATTAACTTTTAGGAAGAAGAATAATTTATAATAATGACTAGGACTTAAATTCATTATAGTAATTTTTTTTTTTTTCATTGGCATTATAATAGGTAGAAGCAGCTTCAAACAAGATTCAAGGGACTTGGAAAGTATGTCGTGAAACCTTAAAAAAATAATTAACATTGGACTAGTAAACGGTAAAAGTTACGAACACAGATCACAAACCCTGCAGAAAGTATGAATTAATAAATGCATGTTTTTTGTTAACAGTAAAATTATTCACAAACCTAATGTTTTAAACTCTTTCATCTGTGCTATTGTAGTATACCTAATCTTATTCAATAAGTATATAATTATATTATATAATTAAGTAGTTAATGTTTTTACTCATAATAGAGAAAATGTAAAATATTTAGGTACAATTTTATAGTGTAAATATATTAGGTAAAATAAACCTTTGAAGATTTAGAACAATAGGTAAGATTTCTTAAATTTACATAATTATTAAATTAATAATACATACATAGTTGGAAGTGGAAGGATGTAAACAAACTGACTCTCCTTAGAAATGAATCGTACAATATTCATACATCGGATTAACCCTTACCGTAAGCGAATATTCTTAAATATATTTTTGGTATTTTTATCAATTTTCTAAGGGTGCTAGGGAAGAATAAAAAGAGTGTATAAAAGTTGTTACAAAATTATTAAATAGTTTAACAACATACAAAAGCTACTTGCGACCATATACACTACTATAAAGTTACTTAAATGTTAATTTATCACTCAAGGTAACACACAATCCGTAAACAAGGATTACCTCAGTCAAAATGAGAATAAATACGAATACAATCTACGTAATAATAATATACTCTTTCACAATAACGACAAATAGAAAGAAAATGCAGAACATCCAAAACACTACTCACTCATTACTCATATAAAATTGAAACTTCAAGCACTAGCGTCTCGATTAAATTCCTTATGCTTAATATTTTACTATCTAATTATATAAAAATCGGCTAATCTTTATGGGGAATAGAAGTGCCCTGAATTATTATATAATTTGCCAAATTCAATACATAGGTATTATTTTTATTCAAAATTATTTTTTAAAGTAGGTACAGACGCCAGCACATCAAGCTACCCGAAACTGTCAATTTTTCACAATCAACTTTGAATCTTGTGCTTTAGCGATAAAGTTGAAAATATATTAAAGAAATGTGACAGATTGTAGTAGCTTGATGTGCTGGCGTCTGTACATATTTTTTATAGATATTCTTATGTAGGTTTCTGATTATATTTAATTGTAACTGCATAATTTTAATATTTAAATGTAATAACTACTAAAAATGTATAATCTCAATATTTATTCAGTTAAACCTACATAAAAATATATTTATTGAAGCTTAATACATACTGGTTAATTCCATTTAAGGTAACAATTTGTGCATAATCATTTCTTTGTGTTTGTGGGAAGATTTTGTTAATTTATTGTGCTTTCAAATTTTAAGGTCACTCAAATACATTATTGTGATTGGGAACTATAACAATTAACTGAATAATAACACACACAAATGATAACACTAGTTAGGGATAAGTCGATTGACACTAGGTAAAACATGTTTTTAAAACTATTATATTTTTTTGTCAGTACTTCAGCAGTATGGCACGATGGTTCCAGAATTTTTCACTGCATTGGGACATTTGAAGGTAAAGTACAAACAAGGATTATTAAAACATAATCAACGGGAAACACAAACCATATTAGATGATCATGGAACTAATCTAAAACAATATTTGACTATCTATCAGTACAATATTTTTGTACTACTTGTTAATCTTGTAGAACCGCTGTACGAAATCTGTTAGATTAAACACCTGACCAGGGCCAACTCCCAGGTCCATGTTGATGTATTCATCTAAGTTGTGAGTGGAAGCTGGAAAGAAATGAAAAAAGTAATATGTAAGTTAGGCAGACATTATTAAAATTAATTAATAAAAGACATGTTCATGCTTCTTTTTGCTGAGTTAAATCAATAGGAAAAAATTTATTAAGCTACAACACTATCAAATCTGTTATAAGAAAGAATTATTGGAAAGGATTGAGATGAGGGATGCAACTTAAAACCTTTACAAACACTCATAATAAATTGACAGAATGTTATTTCCATTAATCAATATTATGTTAACCCGCCACTTCACTGATGTCTTCAGAAGTCAGCCAAGACGAAATCGAGGCGGCTCTTAAACAGCTTAAAAATGGGAAAGCCCCCGGTGAGGACGAAATTCCGACAGAGCTCCTGAAAGCTGGAGGAAGTCCTGTGCTGAAAGAGCTTCGGGAGCTCTTCAACTCTGTCCTGTTCTCTGGGAGAACTCCAGAAGGCAAAGAAGCGTGGTCGTTCTTTTCTTTAAGAAAAGACCATTCTAAAGAACTACAAACCCATAGCCACGTATACAACGTGTAACGGAAGGGGGGTATGAACCCTGAAGGAGGTGAATGTGCTCATGAAACTCAACAATTTTCCCCAAAGAACATAGGTCGAAATATGAAAAAAAAATTTGGCCCTCCCTTACAAAACTGACTACCAGCTGATTGATTTACTATGGGAGGTCCAAATTTTTTTTTCATATTTCGACCTATGTTCTTTGGGGAAAGTTGTTGAGTTTCATGAGCACATTCACCTCCTTCAGGGTTCATACCCCCCTTCCGTTACACGCTGTATAAGTTGTTTTCAAGAGTCGTCACGAATCGTCTAGCGCGAAGACTCGACTAGAGGTTTCGATGAGGATTTAGCAACATAGACCACATCCACACTGTGCGACAAATTATACAGAAGTCCGAAGAGTATAGTCGGCCCCTATGTCTTGCCTTTGTGGACTATGAGAAAGCTTTTGACTCTATCAAGACCGGTCTGTTTTGGAGTCTGCAGCGACGCCAAATCGACTGGCGGTACATCCAAGTGCTGAGATGTCTTTATGAAAATGCGACAATAACCGTCCCAACTCAGCGAATTGAACATATCCCCCGGCGTCGAGGGGTCAGACAAGGGGACGTAATTTTCCCGAAATTGTTCTCTAAAGCATTTAAACACATCCGTGTTTAAGACGCTGAACTGGGAAGGACGCGGCATTAACATCAACGGCGAGTACATCTCACACTTGAGATTTGCAGGTGCCATCGTCATACTAGCTGAATCGGTGCAGGACTTGCAGCAGATGCTGGACGGCCTAGTTGATTCATCTGTATGCAATGGTCTCCGGATGAACTTGGGCAAAACCCAGGTTACGTTACCCTGGGACCGATTGCTGCCAATGGCAGTGCTCTCAAAGTTGTTCAAGAATACGTTTACCTCGGTCAAACTCTGCAGTTTGGTAAAAACAAATTTGAGAGGGGAGGCTAACAGAGAATTCAGTTGGGCTGGGCAATGTTTGGGAAGCTTCACAGAGTCTTCTCGTCACATATTCCACAGAGCCTAAAGACTAAAGTCTTCAATCAGTGCATCCTGCCAGTTATGACTTACAGAGCTGAATCGTGGACACTCACGGTACGGCTGGTCCATAAATTCATGGTCGCTCAAGTCAGTGAGCTATAGAATGGGCTAAGCTTGGAGTCTCTCTGAGAGATCGAATCCACAACAAGGTGATCTGGCAGAGAACCAAAGCTGTCGACATAGCTCACATAATAAGCAAGCTGAAGTGGCGATGGGCCGGTCATATTAGCCGTAGAACTGATGACTGTTGCAGTAGACGTGTTCTTGAGTAGAGACCGCAGATCGGTAAATGTAAGGTGGGACACCTTCAGGCTAGGTGGAGCGACGATCTTCACAGGATGGCTCGTAGCAGCTGGATGAGAGTTGCCTAAAATCGAGTTGAATGGAGCGCAATAGGAGAGGCCTATGTCCAGAAGTGAACTGCTATAGACTGATGATGAATACTACGTTTTCTTATTTGTAATAAAATCTTTCTGTATTAAAATAATTAGTAGTACTAAAAACAGTCTACTAGTCTATGAGACAATAGTGACCCAGTGACCTATTTCCTAACATCCAACAAAACACTTTGTCCAGTAAGAACAAAGAAAAATAACAAAACAACATTTTGCACAAAATGCTCTATGTACACTACATTTGTAAATAAATGTTCCGTATTAGTTGAGTGGATTAAGCTATTGGCTCTTGGCCAGAGATATGACCCAGAAAATATTCAAAAAGGAAAAATACTTGCATGCAAATAAGATAATTTGTAAAACATTTGTGAAATCTCTGAATTAATGTCATTTCAATTAAGACCTTACTCCTATTTTTTTTATTACATGAATTAAGTATAATGCTTACTTGATGTGCATATTGCTGGGTATGGTGGTGGCGGTTTAATCCATGAGCCATCCGGTCTCTTCATGTGACGTCGGTCTGACGCAAAGTTCTGCAAGAACTGCTTTGCAGGCACTACACGGAAGAATCTAAAAATTGTTGGTTTTCTTATTAGCAGCATTTGTGCTTATTAATATTGCCAATAATCAACATACTTGGCTGATTAATAAATTCATAACCACAGTGAATCTATTCATCGTGGTGAATTAATCATACAGTTTCATAATTACCTGTGAAAATCTGACTTGAGTACTTGATCTGTACGAAATGTTTCAGTAACATATTTGTGGAAAAATGTAGGGAACGGCAACTCAGAATCCAGATCATAAACAAGGCAAGTTTTGTTATCCCATGAATACAGAAATATCACATGATAATCCTGAAATAAAATTGGTACTCATTGATACATAATTATGAATTTATATTAATGCTAGTAGTTCCACTCTACTTTGTCATGCACAGTAGTTTTATACAAAGTTTTGAGTGGTATGCTCATAATAAATGATTAGGTTCTATTAAGGGTTCTGTTTTATCAGTAATAGTGATAATAATGAAGAGTATGTAAACAACTATCATAATACTATTCTTAAGTTGATGTGTGTTTATGTAATGAAATCCTGAGAGAGATTATTGAAAAAGAGGATAGCCAAAAATGATATGATGTCAATAAGTGAAAGGAATTCACATTCTTTGAACAATAAAGGCTAATAAGTACATAATAGCGTGACATAATTTCGGTACACACCCATATGACGAGACGATCCTCCTCGCGCCCAGCCCTTTGTTTCCACAGAGGCACCGTACGGCAAGGGTTGGATATAAAAACGATGTAGCATCTATCCAATTCCTCGGGAATTCTTAATGATACATCTTGACATAGTTTCCAAACGTTTTCCTCGCTGCAGTAAAGAACAACAAAGGTACGTTAATTGAATATTTTTATTGTTGTATCGAATTATGGGGTAACGAAAAATAAACTTGCCAATAACAAGACACATGTGAGCACTCATCTCGTTTAGGAAACAACTGTTTCAGTGTCTTATCACTCTTTTTATTATTTTCGTTGCTACTCAGATGAACTTGTGCATTGACCGACATTTTGACAGATGCAATTTTTTTTTGTTCTTGCAGAAAGCTGAAACATATAGCCACAGACTAAGTAGCACTCACAGATGACAGAGCTGAAGAAAGCTGTGTTGCCAATTGAATACTGAAGCTTAATGCGCATCCCCACTAGAATTTCTAGGGCCGCGTGGCCATTTGGGACCTCGAGGCCCAGCCACGTGAAGCTTTTGCTGTTTTTGCAACGCAACCCCATTATAAGAGCCTCGCGGCCCACCTTGCACAGTTTGTTTTCGAGATGCACGAAAAAGAGGAAGTGCTATTACCTTTAGTGCAGCATTAATAGTACCTATTTACCTAATAAGCATGTCATGTAGCAATCTCCATCAGAGCATCATTAATTTTCTTTTAATTTTAATAAAAACAACTCCCAAAAAAACAAGTCCCATAACACCAATACAAATCAATCAATAAAATAATTTGATCGTCAGTCCACTTCATTTTGGCGCGAATACAAACACAACTCGGTGTAGTGGCGGTCACAAGCGCATTGACCGGCCGCAACAAGGCCCGTCCCCACTACCCAGAGCCGTGCGGCTTCCTTTCAAGTAGACCGACAACCGGCGGGTCGAGCGAGGCCGCGTTGCTCGTAGCTCACGTCCACACTCACGAGCCTCGGCTCCGCGGCTGGGCCTCACGGAGTCGCGCGACCCTAGTGAGGACGCGCCTTTACCGGTTTACCGACAGACTCCCGTTCACATAACGAGTTATGAATAGTAAATACTGTTGAGTATATACGAGGGAGTCACACGACACCCAATACAACACACAACTCAATCAACACCCGTTAGCACAAAAAAAGTGAAAAAATGATGTTTCTTTCCCTATCCCGACAACATACAGCATTATGTGATCGACGATAATTTCTTCAAACTGAGCATTTGGTTATGCTAAGGGATTCCCGGATCCTTATTAGGTTCTTATGAGCACAGATTGCTTATGATTGGCTACTGAGTGATGACGGACGACAGATGCCAGATGGCAGACAGGTGGGCTGGTGGAGACACAAGTTTCCAAGATTATGTTTATATTAATTAATTATTAATCGAGGTTATGTTTACGATTTAGTCCTTCAAGGTTGAGTCAAGTTGGTTTGAGAGGGTTTGGCATACTAATCCATGTTTGGCTTCAAGTCATCCGTCAATGGTCAATGTTGGTCATAGAATGGAGAGAGCTAAATAGTCATCCAGGCAGCCGATTCCGGCTATACATAGACATGTAATCTAATCTCCCATGTTTTTACTCATTTCACCTTACTGCACTTGACTTCAACAATATCTTCAGACAACGGCATCGACGCCGGCCGACCTTTGGCGTCCAGTCAAGTGTGAGGAGTGAAGTAGGTATATGCTGACCATGATTATATTTGAGCTTAAAAGATGTGGTATCAAAGTTGAAAAAAGTTATATTAAAAATAAATAACGTCATTGATATTTTGTTTGTGGTTGTGGCCAGCTGGCTGAGGCGTTTTGTTAGAAGCTAGCGTTATCTTTTAGTTGTTTTCAAAGTTTCTTTCGTATTGGTAAGGAGGGCGGTGCGTTGTCCTAGGTTTCGGCCGGGCTAGCGTATCGTCCGGTCTTCCATACCGCTAAAACAACTAATAATTGGGTAATTGCGACTTTCGACAAGTCCAACCTTGGTGGCGTTGAGTAATTAATTATTCGAAATGACCCGTAAGTACAGTGACATACTTATAATTAATCATGTTTACAATTACAAGTTACCACTGAGTGCATCAAGTTATACCCTTCAATTTTTAGAGTGAGAATGGTCCTGGATGGACAAATTCCATCGAACATTCTAGATTACACCACGTTTAACGCTATAATATCCATGACACGAGTCATATTTGGGTGACGCTTTGCTTTGTATCATAAAAATTGGTTCTATTCGCTCTAGTGAACCATTATCACATGTATATATTACTTATCGCGTGTTATTAATATAATTAAAGCATGCTATTGTTGTGAATTGACATAACATGGCATTTCTACATTTTAGTAGGTAGACAGTTAAGTGTTCATTTTGTCACAGGTGGAAACCAGAGGGATTTGGCTCGCGCCAAAAATCAAAAGAAGCAGCAAGAACAGCAAAAGAAAAAGAATGCCAATGAAAAGACTGGTATGTCTTTACAAGAAAGGAAACATAGGTACTTGTTTTTATAACCTCTGAACGTAAAACTTTATTCAAACTACATCTTTAAGATCTGGTGTTTATTCAGAATTATACACAAACAAAGCATATTGGGAAGTTATATTATACTGCTGTCAGTTAAGCAATATATATTGGATGACCCTTGCTGAAATAACCTTTTTGTTATAAAATATCCCGTGTCAGGTAATTTGATCAATGTAAAAAGTATTTTTACCATTTGCTGACTAAGACTTTAAACTGCTTCCACACATTTTAACCCGTCTTGTTTCTATGAGTACTTGAATTTCTGATAACCTTTGTTGATGCTACAATGAATTATGAATGATGAGAAGTAGATAATCTAATGACAATATCACATTATTGTTTCATTACTTGTTTGTCTTTGTTTCAGGGATGCCGAATTAATGAGAGAAAAGCAACGAAAAAAAGAAGAAGAACAAGCAGCAAAAATGAATAACCAAAAACAAACTGCTAATTAATTAATAAAAAATAATATTAAATATGAAGGTTTCTTGACTGCTACATATTATGTATAATCACATAAAGTTTTGAGCTTGTCAGTGGAGAGCTGAAATTGTTTATGTGGTATAAGCAATCCTATAAACTAGAATAACATTAAAATTTTGCATTAAAGAGTGCTTAATTTAATTATAAATCCAAATAATAAATATTTTATTATGTTAAAGTTGAATTGGGTGCCTAGGATTTGAGCAAGCATGATCTGAAGAATTATAATTTGCTTAACACACAGCGCCGGTGTATACTTAACTATACACCGAGGTACCTCTTTTTCCAGGCCGATGTATCATTAATGATACATCCAGGAACCATATGTTCGGGCCAGTGTATAGTTGACTATACACCGTTTCATATATTATACAAGGCGATTCGATAGGGCTAGCCCTGGAGAATATGCCAGTATTTATGACTTTTAGCCCATATGACCATTGGTGCTGAGTGTGTTATTGTGGCTCAAGAATCGCAGTTCCAATGGCAAATTGGGAACAGATCTGTCACAATAGGTCTCACTCTTAGCATTTATGCAAATCTTAATGTTAATTTCGACTGAATAGGTTTGTATGTATACTCAACTACCCATTTTTTTGTACAATAAAATCTTAAAAGTACTGTGTTATGTTTTGTTATTGGAAAGACTTATTTGATTCACAAAGTTCAACACTTTAACATTGTGTTGTGCAGGTAGTCACATCCCTTCATTTATAATTTTGGCAGTTGAGTCGACTAAACTTCAGGAGATAATATGTATTTTACGTCAATGTCGCGTGTGAAAATTCCCATTTTCTAGACAAGATTTCATGTCGCCGTTATAATAAGCCTCACGCTGTACTGTTGCAACTTGAACTATGTAGCTACAGAAAACATCTCTAACTTGTTTGATAATGTTAGAGGGCTAGTGAAATGAGTATTGTATCTACTTATAAATAAAAATATTTCAATATTATTATGAATGTCTTTGTTCAAATTATCTATCTGAATTAGATATCACATTAGTAAGGAAGGTTTTGGGTTTTGTTAACAACATAATGTAAATAAAAAACGCAAATTGTAAAAAAAGGTGTAATTTAAGTAGGCTGCGGGAACAATAATAAGTTGAATTATTATAATATTTAGAGGTTTGAAAAAAAAAAAAAAAAACTATCACACTTGCTTGACATGGCACACTCATCAACATAATAAAAGCTTCTGATGCAAGAGCCAGGAGAGAAAAGTGATGGATAACGGGATGAAGAAAGCAGAGATGAGTGAACTTGCAGGAATCGTTCCATCACATTGGTTGAAATCCACATTGCATCTGTGATTGTTAGATACACACACGTCTCCGCAACGCTTCGCTCTACTCCACCTCAGTGGAACCACACCCACAAACATAAACCACCCACCCACCAATAAACATAGTTGACAACTCCAATTTTTTTTAATAATAATACCTATGTAAGAATAAATACTAACTACAATTCATAGGAAAGATGGTTAAAACACCAGCAACATTTAAATAATTTGATGTCATTTCAGTGACTAGTGGGAATGATATTTGGTAGGTCTAAGGTAATAATTACTGCTAGCCCATTAGAAATGGCTTACACAATCTTACGTAATCAATACGTATATTTTTCTATTTTATTACTACGCCACTAAACAACTCCAATAAAAAAAAAGCATGAATTGTATAATATTGTGTTATACCACTTCTTTCTATAACTTCATTGATTCAATAATATTGTTATGTACCTACTTAATATTATGCAATGGAATAATAAATCACTTAACATATGTAAATATCAATATTTAGCATTTAATTTGTTATCACTGTGCATATTCGAATATTTGTGAGTGATAAAAAGACACATGTAACGCAAAATTTACACACACTGAAAAAAATATAAACCTATTTCAAAAATTATGTTTTTGTTTGAGATTACTAAGTACCTAGTAGTAAGGGTATATTAATGAATACTACTACTAACTTAGCATATCTCAAAGCAGGTTTCACTAAATCACTACATAGTATAAAACAAAGTCGCTTCCCTGTCTGTCTGTCCCTATATATGCTTAGATCTTTAAAACTCCGCAACGGATTTTGATGCGGGTTTTTTTAATAGATAGAGTGATTCAAGAGGAAGGTTTATATGTATAATACATGCATAATATAGTAGAGAAACACTGATAATTTTAGAGGTTTCTAATGTGATGTCGTAAATAAACACATTTTTTGCGCTTACATTGTAAACGCTGGCTGAACCCGTCGAGATAGATCAAAATAATGTACTACAGTATTGTACACCTTAAGAAGGTCTACAAAAAAGTCCGCGATGGTATATGTCTATCTCTTAGGGATAACCCACAATAACTATTTTTTATCCTTAACTTTTTACGAGAAATAATGGCTCTAAAATTATTATCAGTATTTCTCTATTGCACCCGTGCGAAGCCGGGGCGGGTCGCTAGTCTCTTATAAATAACCAAACAAAAAGTATTTTATACCTATTTGTCAGCATAATAATTTATCTAATAAAATGTGCACTGCGGTAGCCAGATAAGGTCATAGGTGAATCATCAAAACCAAACGGCACTGGTATATTATGCATATTATTGTTATTATTATTATCATCATTTATAACTGAGTCACACTGGTACACGTTAAGCCTGTACTACACTACTCGCGAAGAAGTAGGTACTAGTCGAAATTGACCGATGTCCGAAGTATGTGACTATACACTCCCGCTAAGAAACCGACAACGATCGAAAGTGGCCCGAGTCGAGGCGAGGCTGGACGAAGCGAACCAAAGTGCCCTTTACACTCATATCACTTCGATCAACTTCTCGAGTAGTGTAGTGCAGGCTTTAGTGGTAGTGGCAGCAGATGTGCACAGTTTAACCTTTTGACCGCCACGGACGGCTATAGCCGACAAACGAAAACGTGCCAAACACGCCACCGACGTCTACAGCCGTCAAGAAAACGACATTTTGAAGTACAAAATAAATATACTAAATTAGAAAAGATTTATTTTGTACTTAAAAAATGTCGTTTTCTTGACGGCTGTAGACGTCGGTGGCGTGTTTGGCACGTTTTCGTTTGTCGGCTATAGCCGTCCGTGGCGGTCAAAAGGTTAATTTTGTTCCGTTCACTCTGTGCAATCAAACATAATACTAACTAGCTTGGCTAGGTAACAATGCTAGCATTATTAACATAACACACAAGCAGCATGGAAGAGAAAATTTTCTAATATTATGCATGACCATTTGTTAGACATTTCTTTTCGAACTCCTCTCTTTGCTTATAAAGTTCTGTGACCAAATCCTTAATGAATGGATGGTTGAACTTTCCTTCAGTAGCAGTGAAGAATTCTTGCAGCTTCTGTGGTGTATTTTCACGTTTTTCATATTCAAATGCCTGCAGTATCATGTCGTAGCGGTCCAAGTCTTTGGCGAATTTAGCTTCAGGTGAACTTTGGTTCTCATATTCCTGGAAAACAAAAGATTGATGGTTAAATGACCTGCCTTTGGCTTCGGGCTATTTTCGATCACGTCTGATGGAAAGCGATGGTTGAGCTCACTATCAATGGATTACATCTTTGTGTCATAATAGGAGCACCAATTGAGTGTTTATCAGAATGACTAAGTCCCGTGTTACAAAACCTCACTCATTACTTGGAACTAGTTTGAACCAATCAAGTGGCTCTAAACTAGTTTTAAGTAATGCTTGAGTGAGGTTTTGCAATACAGGCCTTAGATTAAACATAAATATGACTAAGATTATATTTTGCTGGCTAGCAAAATTACAAAAAAAAATACTTTTGTAGTAAGTTATTAAGCTTACCACAAGGTGCGTAAAAAGGTAACAGAACAGAAAGATGGTGAAGACCCTTGGCAAACAGCTAGAGGTTGAAAAAATAGAGGGCCTTATATGAATAATTACAAATTCCACTTATCATTACTTAAAGTCTTTGCACATGTCGAAACTTGTTGAGATTACTAATACAGGGTATTGGTTATCTTATCTTGTTATAAGAAATTTCTTCAATGTAATCACTACTGCAATAATGCACTTGAAACAAAGGATTTCTAAATAATTTAAGATACAAGTTTAAGGTACAGACACCAGCACATGAAGCTACAACAATCTGTCAAATTTGTTTAATAGATTTTCAACTTTATCGCAAAAGCTTAAGGTTCAAAGTTGATTGGGAAAATTTGACAGTTTCGGGTAGCTTGATGTGCTCGCGTCTGTACATACATAATCAGCCTATAATGTTCCCACTGCTGGGACACAGGCCTCCTAACAGTGAGAGGGAGTGACTCATAATCCACCACATGGTCCAGTGTGGTTTGGTAGATGTCACATATCTTCTAGGTTCAAGATATGTCGGTTTCCTCATGATGTTTTCCTTCACTATTTTGAGAGTGATGGTGAAACAGGGTGAATATGAAATGCAGGGGTGAATCGAGACGAAGCTTTGAAATGGATTTCAACATTGAAATAATATAGTTTTTTGCCAAAAGGTCTCTAATGTGTTTACTATATTATAATTATTAACGATTAAGTGTCCTTATTAGCAACAAACAATTTTGAAATCCATTTAAAAGTTTCGTCCTGTGTTACCCCTGCATTTCCTATTCACCCCGTTTTACAGTAGTGGTGATGAAATACTTTACACAGAGGAAAGCGCCTATCTGGGTTTAACCATACGATCTGTAACTGTTGACGTGTCTGGCTCATGGTACATAGATAGGTGTAATTTAGTTTTCTTTGGTGGATCTTGGCATTGGCACCCATCTGCACATTTTTGTTTACAGTACAAAACCCTGGTTATCAATATACTCAACAAAAATTGTCATACAAGATATATTATCTCAATATTTTTGTTAATAGCTCTTGTAGAAAGCTATAAACTAATAAAAAACAAAATATTTTATTTCACATTATATGGACACTTATGACATGTAAGAAGCGAGGTGCATGGTTCCAATTGGTTGTTTCCATGAAGAAGAGCAGGTAAAAAACTCCATGGACACTCTTTAAAAATAATTAGCTTTTACAATGTTTTCAAATTACAGTGTTAACAGGTATGGGAGGGCGGTATAGGCCTGTCAACAAGTATCACAAAACTACTAGATAAAATAGCAAAACACCTCCATTCTATGGAAAGAGTCACTTAGGAAAGTATACAAGGTATAACTTAAATAACTCACAACCTCTTATGGGGTCATTGTACTCATCATTATGAACAACTTTTACTATGGGACACAACCAGAAATTGCAAAAAAAAAAAATCAGCTGTTCCCTGCATTTATGTTCGCATTCAAAATATAGGGACCAGCTGATTTTTTTTTGCAATTTAAGGTTTGGGCTCATAGTAATTTTGGTTCATAATGATGAGTACAATGACCCCTTATGAGGTTGTGCATTATTCTTGTAAAAAAACAACAAAAATGAACATTAATAATTTTATGACCTATAATGATACTCACTTTGTACAAGTCATACATTCTATTACCAGCGATGCCTGTGAGTTCTGCAATCTTCTGCATAGCCTCATCCTCTCGCCGGTGCTTCTCTTCTGGCGAGACTCCACAGTGAGGCGTGAGGTCCCCAACTATACACTCTGCTAAGTCATGGACAAGAGCTGAAAAGCATACAAATAAAAAATAGAATAGAAAAAACATAGTAACATATTACTTCAGTATGTTTGCATGAGATATGGCACATGATTGATGATTTGCTATTACAGATTATTGAAAAGATTTGCAGTTTTATTTCCATTAGAACAAGACTAATGAGAAAAACTATTTTATATGAGACTCCCAGACATTTCGTAGCGACTTGTTAGAAATAACAACTAAACAAGAAATTTTATTACATTACCAAATTAAAATGAAACATAATATACTTCTAGAACATTTAGAAATACAAGAAAGCACAGCATTTACATACCTATTTGAAGGCACCTAAACCTATCAAGCTTGGTAGGGTTGTTCTCATCAGTGAGCAAGAAGGTCATTAGTCCCATGCGGTACATGTGGCCAGCAATAGATTCACACTCGTTTATATCACAAATCACCCAGCCAGTCCTCTTCACATGCTGCAAATTAATAAAACAAATAAAACGTCACAGAAGGGACTAAGAATACGCGATTTAATTCAGGCAATGTTTTAGGCTAACAAAGGATCTTCTGTATAGATAGCTTCGGAAATAAATTATTTGATAAAACATTTTTTAAATCACGCATAATTAAATCTGAAATGTAAAAATATTGTTCGCGATACAGAAAAGCAGCTAGTGAGTTAATTCTTTGATTTTCTTTCACAAGAAATCGATAAGCTTCTGAGGAAAATAGCAATTGCTGAAATATTGAAACTGATAATTACCTTCAGACGACCGACGAGTTCCAAAAATTCTAAGATTTTTGTGCTTTCGAGGGTTAGAGCCATTGTGCGTATTTATTTATGTAGTAGCCTTGTATGAAATACTATGTATCACTGGTGCATTCGCTGTGACGAGTTTTTTCCTTAGTAACACGTGCTCCGATACGCTATACAAATATTAATCATTGATTTTATTTTACGTACCGTGTACACAATATGCTAGTGCTACTATCGCGCGTCAGATGTCATTATGTCAATAAATACGGATACGGGTAACGGGAACGGGAGCACAGAACCACAGATCACATAGAGTCCTTGTATCACAGAGTACATTATTATATACGGGGGAGTCGCCAGGTCGGCTACACTGGAAGAACTCGGAAGTTTGAAACGGGATTTTTTATCAACACCAGTTTTTTTTGCAGTATCGATCAAGGCCATGCGTGGCCGACAATAACCGAATATTAGTTACTGACTGCCCAGTATATCTGCAAGCGGCAAAGTTAGGAACTAAAACCAAATTCAGCGCTTTCATATTTTATGAACTATCATAGCGTAGGTACGATACGCGCTGACCGTCGGTGGAGCAGGGGCACTAAATAAGTACTAACGTGGCTCAACTATCGATTGACTGTCGATAGAATTTTTATATTTATATATTTATTTTATTTATTTGGGATAAACAAACAGTTACACATTGTGTCTTATCTAAAGAATTACATAACAATTATTCAAATGTGAAACTCACACCGTTATCCACAGAATACATTTTAGTTTGAATACAATTATTGAGAACTATATACAGACATGCTAGAGACAAAACAAGTTATTAAAAGAAGCGTTTAAGTCTGTTTATCAATATCAAATATTTTTTTTAACAAAGCGGTACGGAATCTGATTTTCGACATAGAAAACAAATCAATTTCAGTAAAAAAGTCATTGTAATCTTTGCTTAAGCGACGAAGAGTCACTATAGTATTTCAATCATATTTCAATACTATAGTGACCTTGGAGACTAGTAACAATATGATTTGCGTGTGGCCACTTTGTTAAAACTCTTTGAAAATGTGCTTATGATTTATTGAACATTCCCAAAGAAATGTGAAAGTTGGAATTAGATTTTGTGAAAGTCAAGTAAGCGAGTAAAGGACTGTAAAGTTGGGCCCTCAGTTCTCAGTTTTTTTTTTTTTCGATAAACTTATCGATAGTATTGAAATTTAACAATACTGTCAAATTCAATAGTACTGAATCAGGATATAACTCGAAATTGTGCTTCTGGCTGACAGTCGCCACCTAACCAAAGAAGAAGAAGAAATGTGGTGTATACACAAAGAAATACTGTAATCCAACCATGAGTATTCAAGTGAATAAAGTTTTGACATTGAGCAAGCACTGTGAGCGCGTTCATGTGCGTTCCGAATTGTTGACAGCTCTCAGCTGTCATAATCGTGATATTAGATATCACGATTATGACAGCTGAGAGCTCGGAACGCAAATATATATTATTGATGTGAGCGCCTTGAGCGATTATGGCATAATTCGGAATGCAGCTTTATAGGTTTACTATTAACAGATCATCACTATTAACAATATCGATAGTTAGGCAACACTACTACCTAAATACAGCTTTAGTGAACGAGTCCATGTAGCACTATGCAGATTTTTCTGGATTTAGTGAATGTTCTTGTTAAAGGGAATCCAACCTTGTGGCTATCCAACCTGAGGCAAACGGAGGACCCGTCCCTGTCTGGAGGAGCTTGGGACTGTATTCCTGATCAAGATACACTACCTACATGTTGTACAAGGTTCATCTCAAGTAGCACAGACAGACGCAGACAGACATTTCATCTCACCATACTATCTGCTGCTATCAAGAAAAAACGACGAAGACGAGTCAATGTAGTTTTACTACACGATAAAGCTCGAGCTCACGTCGCATCTGCCGTTCGCCAACATTTGGAGAACTTGGGCTGGGAGACGATACCCCACCCGCCTTATTCCCCAGAACTCGCCCCATCAGACTATCATTTGTTTAGAGCCCTGAAACAACATTTGCGGGGTAAACAATTTAATGATTTCTCTGATGTAAAGGCGGAGTTGAACAACTTTTTCGAGACACAGCCATCAGAGTTCTAGGCGAAAGGCATCCAAACTTTGCCTGGTCTTAGATGCAATAATAATAAAAAAAAAAATATAAAACGTAAAGTGTCTCATTACTTTTGTGCCAACCTGATATATAAAATTATCAATAGAATTGGCTTATAAATTTTATTATAATCTCGATTATGATGGTAAACGTATTCTTGGTCAATCACTAGTATCAGATGGGATGACACTGACAGCTCACTCCACGCTCACTTCACCTAAGTTTTCACGGTGAGATGGTTACAGAATCGCACCGCTGCATCTGCGTTTTTCGAATGATAGTTACCGTTTTCAGAGGTTTCTTTCTTTTATACAGCGTGTAACGGAAAGGGGGTATCAACCCTGAAGGAGGTGAATGTGCTCATGAAACTCAACAACTTTCCCCAAAGAACATAGGTCGAAATATGAAAAAAAAATTTGGCCCTCCCATAGTAAATCAATCAGCTGGTAGTTTTGTAAGGGAGGGCCAAATTTTTTTTTCATATTTCGACCTATGTTCTTTGGGGAAAGTTGTTGAGTTTCATGAACACATTCACCTCCTTCAGGGTTGATACCCCCCTTCCGTTACACGCTGTATATTAATTGGTATACCTACCAAGGTGTCTTTAGACCTCGAATATTGACTAAATCTGTGAATCCTAAGTGATTTGGTAAAAATATCAAATCAGATTTGTCACTGACTGTATACGAATATGTCTCTATAATAATATGGAGACGTATACGGTCTGCGACAAAAATCGATTAACATTGCTAGTTTTGCTCATCATCTAAGTTGACGCAAAATTATTCGTTACATTGATATCAGCATTTCAAAGAGGTACCTAGGTACCTAATAGCTAAGAGTTAACATCTTACCCGATAATTAAGGTTTAAAAAACTGAAGTACTTAATCTACTTTTGTTGCTGACTACATCTTCATGGACGATTGTTATATCGCTGACGAGTCTTCGAATTTCCATTAAAATTTCCCTTTTATAATATTATTCATAGATGACTCAAGTTTAAAAGTTTCTCCCGTCACCATTTTACGAAGAATCCTCAGGATACCGTATGCAATGTTAATAAGGTCCACTTTGATTAATATGATCGATGGACAGGCCAGCGGATCGTACTATGAATCGTAATGGAGCCCGATACCGCTACGTAAATTTAAATTCAATCTCTGTTTGAAGCGGGCAGTGAAAATGTGGGAGCCTTCGGTGCCGGTCCTTCAGTTAGATTTAGCTTCAAAATGAGCGTTCTAGTCAGTTTAAAGTTCAGCAAAGTTTTGTTCGATGTGTGGAAAGTTAGTTGTGCTCTCAGTGAGTCTGGTGTTTGTAACCAGGAAGCGGAGTTGGAATGATTTCGTTGCTGTTTGTTCTGTTTACAGGTTCGTGAATAGTTTACACAAATGTTAGATAACAAGCTTATGATCACCCGTTAGTAAATTTTCAATCCCGTTTAAGATTTATTTGCCGTATTTTTCGCGAAGTTTTATTTCGCCAAAAGCTATTGACGCCTGACTACTTTGATTTTAAATCTCCTTTAGAACAATGCAGAAACCGGTTATCGTTTACCGTAGAAACTAGGCATTCCAAGGGGTTTGAACTCAGAACCTATTTTGCTACAAACTTTGAATGGCCTAACATGCAGAAGTTCCATGAGATATGATATTTTTTACATCGCCTAAAACTAAAAAACTAAAAGGTAGTCTGCATGAAAACTCGTCACTCTATTGTTTCACTTAAAAAACTAAATATTGCAGCTCCAGGCTTTAAAGCTGCGACCTCTTTAAAGTCTCGACGGAATGTCCCTAGAGTTCTGTAGATTGGTAAAAGCAACAGAACGTTCCGTCTCTAAATCAAACAATGAATATTAATTGTTTGCAGCTATTGAACTTTCACAGTGTTTGTAGGTGAAGTAAATGTTCAAGCATTCATTGAATGCTAAAGTGAAGATAACAATCAATATCCTCAAGCCCATTATGGGAAGGCTGACTGACTTCTATTAAATTAACGAAGCAACTCAACATGCTTCTGAATTATTGATTACAAGTTACGCAAATTTATGTTTTAGACGATAGATTGAGTGCCGAGGGGAAATCGTATGAAGTATCTATTCAATAATTCTACGAGGTAACGTGTATGTCTATGTAAAATTTTATATTTATCCTCGTAACGCCCAAGCTAAATTTCGCAAGATGAGCTAAACGCTCAATGTATAATGTATTGAACAAAGCTACATACGGCATTCCGGCCCAGACTAAAAACAAAACCTTCTCCTAAACGCCCAATGTACATTACAATGTTCATTAATTAATTTAAATGCATGTTTGCAATGTGTAATACTGTATGTCACTTTGTCCAATACATTGTACATTGGGCGTTACGAGGTTAAAGGTACTTATTAGTACCCGTGTTAGCTAATGTTGATTTTCCAATATTTTGATCTTTTGCTAAGCATTATAGCATAAGCAAGTTTGCGCTACTGGGACACAGTCCCCCTCTCTGTGAGTGGAGTGGGTTCATCCACCACGCGGGCCCAGTGCGGGTTGGTGGATGTCAAACGTTACAAGCTTTTGGTTCTGACGTCATAATTCTACTAATAACTGCAACCAGTATTTGTAAGCTATGAGTTTTCCTAATAATATAAAATAAATATTATCCAAAAATTGTGGGTAACAATCCATAAAACAGCGATTTACCTAAATACGCCAATTTGACAGCACATCCTCCTAAATTTTAAGAAAAAATCTGCTATGTTTAGGTATTTAGTTTCACTAAAGCAAAATAAAACCAATTTCGATCAGCATTTTAAAGTTATGACTGCGTTTCAGATCATTGAGCCTTAGAATTATTAACGTCTGGAGGAATCTATCTCGATAAAACGAAAATCTGTTACAAATGTAAATGCCTGAGATAAAAAAGCTTTCCAATGCGGAGGTAGTAAAAAAGTACGAACCTAGGCTGTTCATCACACTTGGAGTACCTACCCGAAGGCAGAAATACCTACCAGCCGTGCGATTCTGTAACCATCTCATCGTGAAAGGTTGGGTGAAGTGAGCGTGGAGTGAGCTGTCATTCGCTAGGGATTAACACTATTAAGTGCTCACTTCACTTATGATTTCACGGTGAGGTTTTAACAGAATCGACCAGCTGCAGTATTTTTATCTCACGAACTGACTCGCGCTTTACTTGTAGTAAACAAGTGTACAAACACGCTGTGAATGTGTCCGTGAAGACGAGTTGCAAATTAACATACACATTAAGATACTCCATAGACAAGTTTAGACGTGATTAAAAAATTGGCTACTAAAATACGTCAGTTTACGTCAGGTGCTGACTAATTTGACAGGAGTAAACTAATATTTATCTTCTGTCCTTTTCTTAATGAAATAGAAAGAAAAGGATGCACTGAACTTAAGTTGAGTTTGTGGACTAGGGAATCGGCGCCATTGTCTACAAGAATACCTTCTTGTTGTCACCAAAGAGGTCCCCTTTTATTACCAATCACAATGTCTGTGCTTTCCAAGCAACATTGTTACATGGGTCAACTGCTATCTGACCTTCATAGCTCCCAGTGAAAAGCTAGTTTCGTACTCGTAGTATCGATACTTACTTTAAAACTAGTATGATGTTTGCTTTAACGCTACTGTAGTTGAACGATAACTTTCAAATATTTGTAAAATTCTCAGTTCCTTTATCGGACAAATAAAAAAAAAACAGATCAAATGCGTGACGGACCACGCACAATGAAGGGTTCCATAGTTGGAATGAATTTATATACATTGCAACTGTAAACCGTAACAGTCGTTACGGGTCGTCAGTAGCTCGAAAGTCTGACAACCAGTCTTACCAAGGGGTATCGTATTACACAGTAACTGGGTTGTGTAGGTCAGATAGGCAGTCGCTCCATGTAAAATACTGCCGGTCGATTCTGTAAAAATCGCATCGTGAAATCATAAGTGAAGTGAGCACTTAATAGTGTTAATCCCTAGCGAATGACGGCTCACTCCACGCTCACTTCACCCAAGCTTTCACGGTGGGATGGTTACAGAACGGCACGGCTGATATTCAGCTGCATCCGGTTAGACTGGAAGCCGACCCCAACATAGTTGGGAAAAGGCTAAGCAGATGAATGCAACTGTAAACCGTAAACTTGTAAAGCCTACTTAGCTGTGATAGTTTTCCTTTTAACTTCGTTATAGGTATATAATATTACCGTGATTTTTTCACATATCCAAAAACTACCATTTAACTGGCTGGGGGCTCACGCCCCCCTGGACGTGAGCAATTGATTCTAACAAAAATTAGCACTTTGAGGCTTAATATTTCCCAAAACGCTTCCTGAATTGAAAAATTGTTTTCACAAACCCGCAATATTTTTGAAAGACCTATCCAACGATATTCCACACCATGGGGTAGACGAGAAAAAAACATACATGCCCACTTTACGTATAGAGGAAGTACCCTAAAACAATACAAAAATTTCATGTTTTTATTTTACCACTTGGTCGGCGTAATTAATATGTATATCCATGCCAAATTATAACTTTCTAGTACTAAGAGTCTCTGAGTTAAGCTGCGGACGGATATGATGGCTTTCAATCGTGAATGTTTTATCTTTGGAAGTGGCAATTTGGTAAAAAAAAGGTTTTAATACACGAACAGCTCCTTATATTGAATATTTTTGGCAAAGTAGTAGTGTCGGCGGTGAACTGGGATGCGCCGACGCCGTATGACCCGGTATGGCTCGCCAGCGTGCAGATGTACCCGCCAGCTCCCACCGTCAACGAGACTCGCTTCTGGGGCTTCGGCTGGGTGTACGAGTCAGATGTTGAATTCAGGCTGTTTACAAGGTAAGAAAAGTATAAATAGCTGGTATTTACCCCCTTAGCAACAGTGCCTTACTACAGCGAACTCAACAGGAAAGTAACGCCAAAAAATCCTTGGAATTTATCAAAGAAAATCGGAAAATGTTTTCGTGAACTTTTAAGTTAATTTAATAATGAAGTTTTCCTTTTAAATTCCTGAAAGACAACGAGCGCCAAATAATAGTCCTTTGTCTTCTTTGGGTTTCTGGATTGTCTTTGGAAGGCAATTGATCGGTCACTGTACTGTCTACCGTCAGAGTTCCTACAACGCAAGTCTGAGATTTTATACGTAGTTCGGAATAGTACAGCCGAGAGCACGTTGACGGTAACACTTTGACCTTGAGCTGAGCTAGCGTAGTACGGAATTTCAACAGAATCAGAGGCCAGCTTGTAGTGGTTATGTTACCACTGACGAGCGGCCAATAGTACCTATAGACGTTGTCTTAGAAAATGTAATAACATGACGTCAGATGATGTTCTATGTCTAACCACCTTGCTGGATTTTGCTGTCAGTGCACACTGTAGTTCGAAGAATTTTCGAGAAGAAAATGAAACGCAAGTAAAACAAAACCATAGAAATCTGAAGCGTTCAGATGCCAGAACTCAAAATTAGTTTAAAGAAACAGAACAGAGTGTTTAACTTTAAAGTTGCTTCTCTCAAGTTGTACGTGCAAACTCCAAGAAAACTGATTGTTTCAACTACTCGGGCGTATAGCTTGGATGTAGTTTTCATCGGTATCGACCGACCTGATATTGGTAGCACGAAAAGTTCGGCTGAAACTTTCAAAAAAGCATGCAAAAAACCGTTCAGTAAATTCAGGAATGTACTAAAAATAGGGCCATGGGTCTTTTTAATGTCCTGAAGCTCTGTAGGTACTCGGTTACTTTCGAGCTATTTGAACAACAATGGCCAACGATTATGTAGGTCTTGGTAGAACAAAGTTTTAAAGTGCACCAAGCCAATGGCAAATGTTGGGACACTTGAAACGACAATCGCTCGATTAGAAGGCGATGAGTCTTACAACCAAAAATATACCAAAGAACGTTTTTTTTTGTGTACAGACGCCAGCACATCAAGCTACCCGAAACTGTCAGATTTTCCCAATCAACTTTGAACCTTATGCTTTGGCGATAAAGTTGAAAATCTATTAAAGAAATCTGACAGATTGTAGTAACTTGATGTGCCGGCGTCCGTACCTACAGTTTTATTTATTTGTATAGATTAAAATATGTTTATAGGTATGTGCAAGTATATACTTTAGTAGTACTGTTTGTCTCTGCATCACCCAAAGGTTGACTGGTAGAAAATGCGTCGGCCTCTGTACAGTCGTCAGCACATCAAGCTGGCGTCTGTACATTTATGTGCTTGAAGTATTAAATAAATATATAAAAAGGAAAGAATCAATAGGGCATTCAAAAATTCGTCCGCATCGTTGTCAACAGGAAAAGTTTCCAAAAGGCTGGTAGCATTGCCACGTTGTATGGCAATGCTGATTTGGCCAGATCGCTAATTGTTTTCAAACATTTGCTGTGTTCTGCTTTATAAAACGTTCTCACAATAAAGGGAAATTGTAAAAACATAATTAAAATTCGCAAAACGTTCTTTCCAACATATTTTGCTATCGTAGTGTATGACAAAAATTTTAACGCCGCCTTTTTGGTCTACGCTATTGTTTTCGAGGCGTATGTAATGTGTGGTAAGAGTCATAAGACTATAATTATATTGAAATGAGCTATTGTGTATGTATGTTGTGCGTCTATTCATAGCGTGGTAAGCGAAATTCTGTTTGGTATCTGGAGCTTCAACATTATTTGGACAACTCACTCGACTCGATGCTCGGGTCTTTTGAGGTCTAATTTGTCTAGCATTGATTTGGTTTTCTACCGTTACAGTATTTTCACAGTTAGTATGTCCAAACTTTTACGTAACGATCTCGATATAATAATAAGTACAAACGCCAGCACATCAAGCTACCCGAAACTGTAAAATTTTCCCAATCAACTTTGAACCTTATACTTTAGCGATAAAGTTAAAACCTTATTAAAGAATTTTGACAGATTGTAGTAGCTTGATGTGCTGGCATCTGTATATAGAGTTTGGGGGCCTAATCTGCATATCTATTCACAATAACCGACAGGCTATCGTAGCCAGGACAACAAACAGCTGTCAGAAGAGTAGTTCGATACGGTACGGTGCTTGAGTACGTATAGTCTTATATTGTATTTGTTGGTATATTGGCGTGGCTAGCTCACATATGGAAAAGAATTTAATTTGGTGTTCTGTGTCTTGTAAAGGTAATTACTTTGTGTACCTTGTATTGTATTCAATCAAGTATTTTCTAATTGAACAGACAGCTGTGCTGCTGGTGAGTTTGTTGCGCCACTCCTTCTCCCCAGCGAAAGCACTAGGAAGTGGTGAAGGGCATGCGTTTTGGGGGACTGTCTTTTGTAATATTGACTTTTGAAAAGTGCTGGTTCTCAGCCTAGTTTGAATAAATTACTTTTGATTTTAATTTTGATTTTGATTTTACGGAAGCGTTTCGAGTGGTTGTGAATAGCTATGCTGGATGGAAATACATTTAGGTAGGTCGCATACATACGCGGATCTTGTAGCGTTTAAAAATCAGTTCTAGACAAACTGACACTTAACACTTTGGGCGGAGCAACGTTACAATACGTAAAATTTGATAAACGCTATTTGACACAACGTTTAATCACGTCAGCAAAGCATATGTCTTTCTTTAAAGAACGTGCATAAACGGTTGCGGCTTATACCGATTCCTTGAAGTTACATCATCGCGCCGTATCAGTTTAAATTTTCGGACTACTAGCGCCACTCCACGTTAGTTTTTTTTGTACATTTTATAAGGCTACTCACACACTTTTATTCTAGTTACGCATACATTCGCAACGTCATTTATTTTGTATGAGAAATTAGTGCGCCGCGCAACAAACATTTGAATAACCAGATCCTCCGCTCAAAGCGTTAACTATCGTTCATATTATCGAAACGTGTTGATATGAGCCTTCTGCCGGTCGATTCTGTAAAAATCTCACCGTGAAATCATAAGTGAAGTGAGCACTTAATAGTGTTAGTCCCTAGCGAATGACAGCTCACTCCACGCTCACTTCACCCAACCTTTCACGGTGAGATGGTTACAGAATCGCACGGCTGTACTTTTATAAAATTATGGCTTACAGTAACAAAATGTTTATCATTTCAGAAGGAACCCGTTCGACTTTCAAGTTTTAAAAACCAACGATTCAGCGTCTCTACAAGACTCAAACTTTGATTTTAACAAAAAAGTTAAAGTGCTAACTCATGGTTGGCTCAATCATGGATACAGCCCTATGCCTGAATCAATCAAAGAAGGTAGGAAGCCTTTTCAAAAATTTACATTAACAAACATAATAGTATGGAAGCCACATATATGCAATAAATTATACCACATACTTGATATCCTTCTTCGCTGTTCATTTTTTGTGTATCGTCAGAAAATGCGATGGCAAATATGTGGTATAATTTATTCCATAAATGTGGTTTTCATACTGTATATACCAACATAACATCACACCTGTAATTCCCGAAGGGTGCCTATGGTACACCCACATAACGTTACATTGGCGCAGATATCCTTGTTCACAAACTAAACTAAATTTAAGTTCAGTGCATCTTTTTCTTTCTATTTCATTAAGAAAAGGACAGAAGATAAATATTAGTTTAGTCCTGTCAAATTAGTCAGCGCCTGACATAGACTGACGTATTTTAGTAGCCAATTTTTTAATCACGTCAAAATTTGTCTATGGAGTATCTTAATTTGACAGAACTAAACTAATATTTATGTTCTGTCCTTTTCTTAATGAAATAGAGTGAAAAAGATGTGCTGAACTTAAATTTAGTTTAGTTTGTGAACAAGAGAATCGGTACCATTATCTGTTTAAGTTATAGATTTCCCATTGAAAGCACAGAGATCATATTTTTTTCTGCATTTAATAGGTAGGTACTAGATGTCGATGCACTCCCGATATCAGGGAATGGGAACTGCAATGGTTGTACGCAATTACTCCGCCTGTATCTGCATAACCATAATGAGATCTTGAAATTCATCACTTCGATGCCAGACTGAATTTCAAACGAGGTCAATGTATCTCGATTCTCGAACACCCACATTGCCAGCGAAAAATGTGTGCTATTCTGATGGAAAGAATCAGTGGAATAGATTGTGGGATCCTTCTTCGTTGTTCTATTAAACAAAATGCTCCAATTTATTTCACGATGTGTTGTTTTGGGCCACTTGCGAACAATGGCTACCTTCGAGGGTGAGTCGTGACGTCAACCAAGTAGCCGCTCAATCTGTCCAAAATCTAAAAACAAACAAAAGAAATAAAAAAAAAATCTAAAAACAAAAAAAAACAAACAAAATCTAAAAACAAAGAAAATTCTATTCTATTCTATTCTATTATAAAATTATACTCTGAGTAACCACGATGTTTTGCCCAGGCCACAAAACCAATCTCTCCAGAAAATAAAACTGTTAATTAAAATTTCCTCTAAACTATTTCAGCATACCTCAACGTCAGTGATTTGAACATTATCGTGGTAGACTGGGGTGTTGCAGCCAACGTCAATTATGTCCTGGCCAGCTACAATGTGGCCTCCGTGGGCCGCCTCCTCACCGAATTCCTCAATTTCCTCATTGGAGAGGGAGTATCTATGGATGATGTGCATCTCATTGGCCACAGCTTGGGAGCTCATGTAGTGGGTATAGCAGGGGCTTATGTTAAGAAAGGACCTATTGATACCATCACAGGTGAGTGTCTAATTTGAAAGTTTACACCAGTATGATATAACCTTCTAACATACCCGAATTCTGTAAAGATCGATCGCTTGTAATACTCTACTTGTGCTCTGAAAATGGTACAAGATGATTTATCTATTTTTAATTTACCGGCAACATAATTTGATATAGCAATTTGTTCAACAATTTTATGTTACAGCGGCTTAAATATTTAAATAAAAAACGGTTATCAAGGGTTTAATATAAATTTTCATTTTAGACAACTAATGCGGTTGTCAGTCAAGTAAACGCTGCACGTTTGAAGCGTCAATCAACGTCAAGTTCAAGGAGCTACACTTCATATTGTGCAGTTTTGAGCTCAATACCTTTTACCCTTGGGCCTCGTACCATGCTGGGAGTACTTTCTCTTCTCCTTCATAAAGGGTTACCAACTTAGCTCGTGACTTCGCTCAGTCAAAGTACGAATGAGGGTTGGCCTTATTAGTTCTTGCTTTCGTTTGAGGGGCCCTTGGCTAAATAATAACAGCCGCACAGGTCGACCGATCAGGTTAAGCTACGCTTGCCGCGGTTGGTCTGTGGATGGGTGACCATCTTTACATACTGAGACCCCTCCGTGCATCGGAAAGCACGTTAAGCCGTTGGTCCCGGCTGTCATTCGTAGATCTTTGACAGTCGTTACGGGTATTCAGAAGCCCGAGTCTGACAACCAGTCTTACCTAGGGGTATCGTATTACCCAGTAACTGGGTTGTGGAGGTCAGATAGGCAGTCGCTCCATGTAAAATACTGGTATTCAGCTGCATCCAGTTAGACTGGAAGCCGACCCCAACATAGTTGGGAAAAGGCTAGGCAGATGATGATGAGTTCTTGCTTTTGCAAGACAGCGGGGTACCTAATTGCGTAACACATTATCAGTAGCAATGGCTTTTATTTTGACTATTCAACGATATTCATTGCGCTATTTACGTTGTTAAGCAGACAATTTTATCGAACATGAAGCAATGGATTAGCAAAATGTTGCAGATTGAGATTGGTAGTCTGTTACGCAATGAGGGTGTTGGTTAAATATCCGCATTTTTGCCGCACTGAGAGTAACTTAGGATATAAGTGTGGCAGTCTTGTAATAGTACATTATGATATAAGTGCGGTAAGTTGAAAATTACAGCTGAGGCGATATTGCTAGCCCGAGCCGTAGGTGAGGGCTATAAGAAAGCAGAGGCTGTAATTATCAAACCGCACGTATGTCATACGACGTTTTATAACACATTTGTGAGGAAATAAATAAAACTCGGACTTTCTTAAACGAATAAATCTTTAATTACTTGTTAAAACAGTTATTGAAATTCGAACAATTTGTAAAATTAATTATTACGTTGCCAGTTGGTCTTTTGTTTATAGCAAAGGCACAAAAAACAGCCAGTATTACTAATAAAGTAAATTAATACTTTTGTGTTCTTGTTACAGATAAATGGTTGTAATTAATTGTCAAATTTAATTCAATTAAAGAATTAAATGTTTATTTATTATATTTTATCTCCCAAAGTTAATTTTATTCATAAAATGTTGACCACTTTTCTGACATAAAAACTCTTTGCTAAGATTTAAAAAGTACCGTTCGTTTTAGACGGAGCATCTTGATAAACCGTGCGATTTACATTACAATTACGCACAAGTACGTAATGATATACATTACGATATTGAAATTGGTGCAGTAAGAGACCTTTTACGAGCAAATGTGTTATAAAATAATATTTAGAGGCATCTTGTTACATTGAAAGCCGACCTGAAAACAGGAAAAGGCGAGGCGGACATCTTAATCCGCTTAACCTTTCTGAGTGTACAGTAAGATTAACGATTATTACCTAAGAATTTCATGTAGGATCAAGTATTTCGCTATCCCTATCCCCAGAAACCCGAAACAGTATACCTTTCGACCCAACCCCTTCAAACCGAACAACAGGCAGCAGGACATAATAAATCGCGTCTTAATTACGTGCTTATGGCAAATAATTTGGCAATTTTAACTCCCCGTTCTGCGTTGAATGTCGAGGTGTTTACGCAACCAATTCTGTTAGCTTTTATAACAAAACCGCAGCAAATTAGCTTCTATTGTTAGTTAAACTCTGGCGATTGTGGTGAAGACTCCTATTGTTTGTTTACTAATTTTGCGTATGCAATATTATTATAGTTATTGTTTGGATTAATATGTAACTAAAATGAATATTAGAGAAGTTTAGGGTTATGTGAGCAAGATAAACCTGACATTTCGTTTCTTATTTTTATAGCTAGTGGCAGCCGACAAAAATCAAAATCAAAATCATTTATTTGCGTAAATAAGGTAGGTACAGAGAGATCTTAAAGATAAGGTATATGAATCTAGATTAAACAAGATTCCAATATATAAATACACGGTAAAGTAAGAATCTTATATTTTCTAAAGAATGGGCGACAAGAATCTATTTGTTTCAAACCAAATATAGCCCTTAAAAATTTTTTTTGCATTACAAATGCTTGATCAATTTCTACACAGCGTCCCCAAAGAATGATACCATATCGCAAAATGGAGGATATATATCCGTGATATGCGGTAATTGCAGCATCACTAGATATCTCGCAGCTAATACGCCTCAGAGGGTATACAAATCTATTCATTTTACCACAGACATCATTGACAGATCATAAACACATTACCTAAGACTAAGATACTAAGTACTACTAAACGGCTGTTATATGTTGTTGTTCAGAAATGTAATGTACAGACGCCAGCACATCAAGCTACCCGAAACTGTCAGATTTTCCCAATCAACTTTGAACCTTATACTTTAGTGATAAAGTTGAAAATCTATTAAAGAAATATGACAGATTGTAGTAGCTTGATGTGCTGGCGTCTGTACGTCTTTGACTCTTTATAACGTTATGTTCTTAAAACAATAATTCTAACTTAACCTTCTATATATACATAAACTCACGCTTTCTTTCCATGGGGGTAGGGAGAAATAACAGAGCGCTACTTGCTACCATCCTTCATAGTCCTTTTGCGTTCATACATCTGGTCATAGACAAACACCAATTGCGAGTAGATACTACGAACCTGACCTTTCTGATGGACATCACTAATAAGATCGCTATATGTCCTTCTAGGGCGTCCACACCGGGCGTTTCCACTCATAGCTACCATGTCAATAGCGTTCGTTAGTCACCTTTCATTCATCCTCTCAACATGATTAAAACATCTAAGATACTCTTTTAAATTTTTGTCACTACATTTTCTTTTGATCCGCAAAGTTGTCTTATAACCTCATTCCTCAGCCTACTCACAATTCCACCACACATGCTTCGCAAGGAACGCATAACCTTCAATTATAATTGGTTTATATTACCAAGAAATACACTTAAGTCGAAAATAAATCCCAATTAACTAACTGAACGACCCCAATCATCCCATTTCCCGGAACCTGATTTCGAGAAATTAACGGCTGAGTGAAGAAATCTTACTGAAGCTTTTGCATTATGGCCGATATTGATTTTGTTCTTAAAGAGGAATTTCTTTTTTTAGGTTTAGACCCAGCCTTGCCTTTGTTTACTGTTGGGAACAAGGACGCTAGGTTGGATAAGCACGATGCTCGTCATGTAGAGGTGATACATACCTGTGGAGGATACCTCGGCTTCGCGTCACCATTGGGTCACATTGACTTCTACCCGAATGGAGGGACAAGACAGCCAGGATGTGGATTTGATTACAGAGGTATTTTAATTTTAATTTAATTTAATTACAGAGGTATGTATGCATACTTCTAATAATTAACTGTGTTCAGCCATTAGGTCCGAAATTCGACAGAACAAAGGTGAAGTTAGTACAGTAGCATAGTTTGCGAACCTCCTATCCTGCATTCTGTGTCCCAAAACATGCAGTTAAAGTGACCACTGCGCTGCCACCGGCGACGCCGTGGAGGTGGCGAAGCTTTGGGCCGTCAAGATCTACAATACAGTCGTGCCAGCGACATGAATGAAGAAGAAAAGGAATTACAGTAGCCTTGAGTTTAGCACGACATTTCTTTATTATGTATTTAGTAGGTAGGTACATGAGGTTCTCTGGAACTCAATATCTTTATTGCTTTACCATAATGTGTAGGTGGTAACTATATATTTTAGATCATTGGACCCTGTAGGGCACACCGGCACAGCAAAACTCTGTCATCGGTAAAAACGGAATAAACTGTAGACAGAATAGAATAGAATACTCTTTATTATATACACCATATAAATTATAGACATAAATATAGAACATTTACAA
Organism: Eremobia ochroleuca; assembly: GCA_949629135.1. NCBI lineage: Eukaryota > Metazoa > Arthropoda > Insecta > Lepidoptera > Noctuidae > Eremobia > Eremobia ochroleuca. The sequence continues at coordinate 9,483,923 of OX451386.1, read as the reverse complement.
AGGGTGACACAATGGCCAAATGGCCAATGAAATGGGCCATGGAATGTGGGGTAGTTGCGTAACACATTATCAGTAATATCTTTCATTTTGACAGTTCAACAACATTCTTTGCGTTATTTACATTGTTGAGCCGACAATATGTTCAAAGATATAAAGCAATGGATTAGCAATATCCTTCAAAATTATTCTAATTGTAATTGATTGTGCGTTACGCGGTTATGGTGGAGGTTTAAGAATGTTAAGTGTTGTTCGTTTATTCTCATAGTACATATCTACCTATTACCATGTGTAGCTATGATTATGCAAAAGGTTTTAACAGCACAAATTGTGGGAGTCTAGGTAAAGCTTCCATGCTAGACTAGGTACCTGAATACAGCGGTAAAATTTCACCTCACGTAATTTTGAGGAGATAAAATTATTAGATGCGGAGAAATTAACTTTAAGAATAGAATAGAATACTCTTTATTATGTACACCATATAGATTACAGACATAAATATAGAAATTTTACAGAGGGTGACACAATGGGCGGTCTTATCGCTAAGAGCGATCTTTTAAAGACAACCTTTGGATGGATTGAAAAGGGAAGGAGAGACAAGTATTGTAGGTAGTCTGTGGTGTACTATTTACACGATAAAATAAATACATACATAAAGTATATTATACCAATCTAAATAAATATATACATATAACAATAGACATGAAACAGGAGTAAAGAAAATATAATGGTGCTGTTTAAGGAGAGAGGAAGTGATTTTTTATCATAATTTTAAATGTGGACAAAGATTGAGCACGCCTTACCGACACGGGCAAGTCATTCCAGAAGCGTACTGCTTGAACAGTAAAAGATTTGTCATAGAAACTGGTGGAATGCATCGGCATCTCTAGTCTCAGGTTTTCCGATGACCTCAGATATCTATTATGTGTGTCATGAAGAGTTAGCTAAAAGTTATTAAGAGTTAGCTTAAAGTACACGTCAGCATAATTGAATTAGTAGCGCACTCTAGCCTCCAAGATTTTATTCAGATTCATAAAACTGATTAAAATTAATCTACTTATCTGATCGAAACCGAGATTGGATTTAAATACGTTTTTACACTTAGGTTTATTTAACTACTAACTGCGCCCCGCAGTTTCACCCGGATAAGTCTCGATTACGTGGGAATATCGGGATAAAAGCACTACATGTCCTAATACAGGTCATGGTGTATCCATGTGGCAAACATCCAAATACGTTCAGTCGTTTTAGCGCGAAGGCTTAACAAACATATGTACAAAAAATGCAGTATTTTAGTTTAGATTTACGTTTAAAATATACGTTATCTAGCTTATTATTATCTATCTTAATTACTTTTTTATGTTTGCATTTCAAATTGGACTCAACTCATCTTTTAAAACGAAATTAAATGATTCTAAAATACAAAAGAACTTCTTATAAAATCGTTTTATTTTAATGAGTCTCTTTGGGAATAAACTCTTAAACTAGAAAAGTATCGAAAATTCTTTTCTTTCGTATAAACCAAAGAAAAGAATTTTCAATACTAACAGCGACACAGGTCGATCGATCAGGTTAAGCTACGCTTGCCACGGTTGGTCTGTGGATGGGTGACCATCTTTACATACCGAGACCCCTCCGTGTCTCGGGAAGCATGTTAGGCGGTTCGTACCTACCGGCTGTCATTCGTGGATCTTTGACAGTCGTTACGGGTACTCAGAAGCCCGAAAGTCTGACAATCAGTTTTACCAAGGGGTATCGTATTTCCCAGTAATTAGGTTGCGGAGGTATTCAACTTCAACCGATTAGACTGGAAGCCGACCTCAACATGTTGGGAAAAGGCTGATGATGATTTTAGACCTTTTCCAGAGCTGTGATAGTGGAAATGAGAAGTTTTATGGAGTCATAATCTAGGAATCCCCTCGTCTGTTAGGCAAACTTATTAAGTTCGGTAACAATAGAAAAAGTAATTGTGTCTCATTAGTGACATTTGAATCTTAATTGGCTATAGATGTAGTACCTACCCTATTTAAAACCGATGTAAAACGTTCGACTGAATATTAACCTTAAATGCTCAACCAGAACGACAAGCCTCTTGAAGTTGATTGACATACTAGAATAATTAGGGAAATAGCTAGTGTTTTTACTTTCAGTGGCTCTATACGGGGTTGCTGGGACATCGACGACACGTACAACCTGTTTCTATCGATTCAGCATATCGATTCTGTAAAAATCTCTCGTCGTGAAAACTTGCGTGGAGTGAGCTGTCAGTGTCATCCCACTGATGCTACGGATTGACTAAGCGAACATTTACATAATCGAGATTTTATTAATAATATTTTTTATGCCAATTCTATTGCTCATTTTATATAATTTCAAGATTAGTATTTTAGTTGTAAAAACATTACTATTTTGTGGGGGTTTAAAATGAAACAGAAAAACAGAAACTTAGTCAGAATATCAATTTTGTTTTTTTTTTCCCATAGATTAAAAACCCCACAAAATAGTGATGTTTTGACAATTAAGCACCTCGCGAACTAGACGGCCACGACCACGTCCAGTGGCCGCAACGACCAGATTAACCAAAGAAACCATATGAACGTCGCCCAATTGGTGGCCGCAACGGCCAACTGTCCGCACACCATGCCGGCACGGCTGGTCGTGGTCGTGGCCGTCTAGTGCGCGAGGTGCCTTAATAAACTAGCTTTGAAATTATATAAAATGAAAAGAAAAAAGAATAAAATTAGCAAAAAAAATATTGCTAGGTCAATCCCTGACGTGTCGTTTTGACATTATATTTTTTCCTTTATTTCCTACCAGGTCTATGTGCTCACAACCGTGCCCACATGTTCTTCGCGGAGTCCATCATATCTGATGTACCATTCACGGCAGTCCGGTGCACGAGTTACAACGAGCTCTACTATACGGGGTCCTGTAGAGGCACTGGCGAGACTCTGATCATGGGCGGATTTGATATACACTACGGGTGAGTTTGCAAAGACAGATAATAAGAAGTGTTCTAGGAGTCGTATTTTAAATGGAACGATTGATGTCGGAGGACTTTAACGTCTTACTAAAAGATCTTAGATCTTAAATAGGTGCTTTATTTATTTGAACTAAGAAATTAATTTATTTCTGAGAATGTTTGCTGAGATAAATACTCTTTATTAAGGATCCCCAGTCTTTAGAACATTTATAATTTGACTACCGAAAGTCGGTATTTGATATTTATCTTCCAATTAATTAAAATTTTAGTTATGATTCCCTCGTTCATTCGTTTTCTTAGAACATTCACTTCAGCGACTCAAACAACAAAAGAAGGTTATTTTAAGTATTCATGAGCACGGTTAACTTTTCGTCGCTTCTATGTTAATTAAACAAAGAACACTCGTTTGTTAAGCAGTAACAACATTAGCTTAAATCTTGGAGATCAACGTTCATTGTTTCGTTTCAGGAAGGATGGTATTTACTACCTAAGGACAAACGCTGAGAAACCCTACGCACTGGGGGACGGTGACCCAACATGAATTACGATAAAATATTAATTCCTCGCTTTGCCAACTTCGCCTTTAAATTAAATTTTCAAAGAAATTATTACGGAACGGTCTGTTTTTATTCGCGGCTGCTGCCGTCCGGCCCGTTGTTAATTATTAACACGGTTCCGGTGATGCAAACTTGCTTCATACGGCATCACTGTCATGGGCCGTTATTTATATTATGCTCATAAAGTAGGTATAAGCATAGCTTCAATATAATAGTTATTAAATATAATAAAGCACTTTCAGCTGACGTTGAGAGTTTTCCGAGTAGTAACAATTGAAAAACTCTTTCACGTCAACATTGCAGCGAATAATCTTTATGTAGTCGCATTAATTCATTTTTATTGAATTGAAATAACTGAGAACTAGTTTGAGCACGAGCACGAGAATCCGCACAATAAAATAACAAACTGTTTTTGTGTTCAGCGTGTTTTTTTTTTCAAGTTCATTCGGGTGCTGATTTTTAGTTCATGCGTTAAAAATATTAAATACCACTAAATAACGAGAGTTTCAATTTATATAGGAAGTTGATTGGGTTGGCAAATCTCCAAAATTCGGGCAACAAAAATTTGTTCTTTTTAAATGAAAATTAATTCGCGCCCGCTCGTAAAGAATAAAGATTGTATTGAGCAGCGGTCAATGGAATTTAATAAAAAGTTTCATTATTACAATTTGTATATTTATGCATAATATTTTAAGTTAGTAACTACTTATGATTCCTATTATATAGGTAAAGTTAAAAATTGTATCTATGTGTCAAAAAAATATTGTAATAGGCCTCGCTGTTTCATAAGACTAGCGGCATTGTATACGTTTTCCAAATAAAGAAGTAAGAAAATATTTATTGGCCATTTACCTATACTCGTGTAATAAAGTAATATTCAATCGCTTAGGTCTCATAAACAAATTTCCTTACGTTTTTTGCAATTTGAAGCTTAGTGTCAGGTTGTGTGTTCATCAAAAAAATATTCGAAACCGTAACAAATAGATAGGCATTTCCAGAATTACAATTATCAATAGAAGATTAGAATAATCAATAGAATTCGAAACCGTAACAAATAGGTAGGCATTTCCAGAATTATAATTATCAATAGAACATTAGAATAATCAATAGAATTCGAAACTGTAACAAATAGGTAGGCATTTCCAGAATTATAATTATCAATAGAACAATAGAATAATCAATAGAATTCGAAACCGTAACAAATAGGTAGGCATTTCCAGAATTATAATTATCAATAGAACATTAGAATAATCAATAGAATTCGAAACCGTAACAAATAGGTAGGCATTTCCAGAATTATAATTATCAATAGAAGATTAGAATAATCAATAGAGAATGGCATGAAATAGTCATTCGATAGAGCTGCATTGATGATTTTAATACTGTTGATTCATATTTTTTATGGTTGCGAATCATATTTTGACAACATATGACCTGACACCGATCTGCAAATTGCAAAACACGTAAGAGAATCTGAATATTGTGAGTTACCCAGACGCTTTCGCCTTGAACAGCAAACTTCATATTGTAACTTTTTCTACTACGACATGGGAACAATTCCAAAAAGTATTGACTTCAAGATAAATCGTGTTCCCCTTGTAATATCATAAAAGGGACAGAGAAATTTCCAACTTTGTTCCATATTGTTCTTAGAAATATTTTTCATTTTGCCCCGAGTGTGTATCGACGAGGCTTTGGAGCCATTTAAGAATAACTCGTGAAGGTAATAATCAAGTAGTGATGTTATTATTTTTTAGTAGTTTAAATGAATGTGTTTATTTGCTATTTTAGTCAAATTTATTGTTAAGTTTAAACCTACAGGGTGGTGATGAGGTTATCACTTTAAGTTAAATCATATGTCTCAGGATCGCGAATCATATTTTATTCCATATACAACCTGACGTTCACCCGCAAATTGCAAAAAAAACCTAAGTACATTTTAATTTTGCAGGCTACTTTAGCGCTTCCACGTAAGCCAAACCTGAGTAGTACAGGGAAACGATCAATTGCAATTGTCAATTTTTACATAATTTATACACATTGATACGCAAATTGATCGTCTACCAAATGCAATTGAAGCGATTGACAATAAACACACAAAATTTTTACAATTGCAATTTCGATATTATTCGAAAAGTGCTGATTCTCAGCCTAGTTTTAATAAATGACTTTTGATATTTGAATTGATCGTTTTTACAGTTAAATAGTACCTAAACAATTAAGCATAGTAAGTAATTCGCGTTAATTACGCGTACTATTCCGTAGTTTACGTTAATTTACAGACATATAAAGTATTCCTATCTAATGAAGCACCGCGTGCTTTACTTGTGGTTGACAAGAGTACAAACACACTGTGAATTTGTGTGTAAGCGCAGGAGCTCTCGGTACCGTCCGAGACAATGGGGAAGTCGGAAGTGTGCGTGTGTGTTATGTGCTAATGTTACTCGTCTTCACGCACACATTCACAGCGTGTTTGTACACTTGGTTAACACAAGTAAAGCGCGCGTCGCTTCGTGAGATAAAAATACTGTAAAAAATGCTCTAAGTAAGGTTGCAAGCAGTGTGGCGATGAAACTTACTTCCTGAAAGCAATATTAATTTTTATTACACAGGAAAATTATTGTGTTCCTGTTTGTAAGACTGGTCTTATCCGTAGTAAGCTTTCGCGAAAAACAAGGCTTTATAACTCCTAACACAGCTTTCAGAATTCAAGCCGTGTCGTATTCTCTCATCAAGAAAGAGAACACGAGTGGAAAGACCTTATGAAAGACATAACGGAATACAGGCCTGTTTTATTACCATAATAGGCATTGCTTCTGCTTCCACTACCTCCAAATTATATATGTACTTGAGTCGTTTGCCAAGCTTTTCATAGTTAGTTTCGAATTGGTTGGCTAGACTATTTGTATTCGCCGTGAGGTTGTTCGCTAGACACCGTTGGAATATTAACCAGAGCACGAGAAATAATGTAGCATAAACCACCGCAGTGGGACGTGCATGAAGCATGCGTCGTTATTATGCACCCACCTTGGCCCACCTATACATATGTACAATTGGAAGAACTTGCGCCGTCTGGCGTAGAACGGATGTTTGGCCAACATTGGAGCTAGAAGCTATGATGCTCGTAGTTTTGCTTGTTCAAATGTTTGGTCAAATCGAAGATCGTAGACACGGATGTTGGTGTCGACACGTTCTAGTAGGTTGTTTGTATCTCTAGTAAATAATGTTGGAAAGAATGCTAAGCGAACACGAAGTAACAGAGCGGGCGGGCGATGCGATGCGATGTGATGGATCGGGGGAGTAAGAAATCTCATGCAAACGAAGTCGCGGATAGAAGCGAGTGTCGACATAAATTGGCTTCTATAATATTCCGCCAATACCCCAAATGAAATCGGCAGGTTAATTGCGTAACACACTGTCAGTAGCAATGGGTTTAATTTTGACAGTTCAACAACATACATCGCGTTATTTACGTTGTTGAGCGGACACATTTTTCCAAGATATGGAGCAATGGATTAGCAATATGCTTCAAAATGATTCCAATTGAGAGTAACAGTGTGTTACGCAATTAGGGTGCAGGCCAGTGTGTTAACTTATACAGACCACGTAAATATTGTAAGAGGCCGTATGGATAAGTGGTTGGTCCCATGAGCACTGGAATACTTTCTTTCACCTACATAGTTACTGTTGTAACTTCTTAAAAAAAAGAACTTCAGAAAAATCTCTCCTTACTTATCATTTTGGCGATTTTATTTCTGAGCTGCTTCTAAGACCAGTGAGCAAGGAAGTATATTTCGTTCTAGTCCCCTAGTGAACGTCGGTACGTTTTCCATTGTTCTCTCTGGAGACTCAGGTCTGCTTTATTGTTCTGAAGGCAGACAACATGCTTCAATGTACATTTTAAAATCATTTCAAATACATTCAGTGTACTCTCTGGGCCGGGGTTCTGTTACTAGATTCGAATTCGTAACGTAAAAGATGATTTGCTAAAACTTACGTGAAAAGCGAATGAAATAAAGGTATCGACGCACAAGCTACAAAAATAAAAAAAGAAACACATGCTGTAGTATTCAGTCAATCGTAATAAATGAACTGTGTATGTTCCTGTGTAGGCAATGCTTGTCTGAAGCACGTTGGTACACGATTCTTTTGGCGCAAATTCGAGTGCGGCTGGGCGCCAAGTCTTTATCACAATGACTGCTATTTGATTAATTATTCCTGATCGCTTCTTGAGGAAATGTTAGTGAAACATACAGTGATATTGTTTGACGGCACGGATTTCATAATATCAGTTTAAGATAGGAACATTACTGAAAGCTATGCATAAGAAAATGCTGCCCTTCCTTTTGACAAAATCATAAATATATTAGTCGCCGCCGTCGTGCAGAATGCCTTATGTTTTGGTTTAGTGGATGTTATGTTATGTCATCGGTAAGTTGGCATATTGTAACAATAAATACACTGTAGTAAGTACCTAAGTATATTATGAGTCCGTCCAGTTAGTGAGATTTGAAGTTTATGTCCGCAGACTGGAAAATATGCTTAAATGTTTTAATGGAAATGACAAATTCTAAATATAATATAATAGCATAGAAAATATATTTCATAAAGCTTCAAAATTACAAACTTATTTCGCATAAAATCTCCTTTACATAGAATTGTCCAAAATATTCCATCCTTATTTCATTTTCTGTAACACTACATTTAGTACCTCGTACTCCTAACATTTACAGAGAATTTGCCCCTTTTGCTATAAATCTGGTTTTGAAATAGAAGCTCCATTGAAAAGCGTTAAATACGAGGTAGAAAATATTTAAAGGAATACCGTTGGGCAGTGTGAGCCACTCACATGTCGTGAAAATTGCGGGAAACAACTATCTAGTCCATTAAATAAATTGCTCTCGTTTTGAGAGCGTCCCACAAAAAGCATAATATGGCAAGATGTTTTCTCAGACGTGAAGTTATAGCGCGGACGAGAATTCTGATGTTTCATCCGCTTTTATACGTGTTGATTATTTTATTACTTGCTCTGCGACCAAGAGTTTTTCTTTCTTATATTTTAGTTAAGCGGAAAGAAGATAATATGTTTTATGTAAGTTCAGTTTTTTAATTTCAATCTTTACTGCGGGGTAATTGCCTAACACACTAATGGTAGCAATCGGTTTCATTTTGACAGTTCAACAATATTCATTGCGTTATTTACGTTGTTGAGCACACAAATTTTTCGAATATATGGAGCAATGGATTAGCAATATCCTTCAAAATCATTCAAATCCTGATTGATCGTGTGTTACGCAAAGGGAGCTAAATTTTGATTATAATATTATGTAGATTGGTCCCGGCAGTCATTCGAAGATCTTTGACAGTGGTTACGGATAGTCAGACAACCAATCAATCTCCTTTTTAACGCCAATCACTTGTATACAGTGGCCGGCACGTAACTTGGCAAGGTTTTTGCGTAGTGGGAGTAAGTTCGCGCATTTACACTTATTGCAGCAAAAAAAATGACACCTTTATTGTTTCTCGTTATTCTATGGTTATTGCCATAACTTATTTTTGAACATGTTTGTTTAGAAGGACGTTAAAGAAAGGAGAAGAACGACTGACGACTCTTGCCAACTTACGTGCCGGCGACTGTACAAGTTCGTTGTACACAAGTGATTGGCGTTCAAAAGGTTAACAAATTACCAGCAGAATTAAAGAATATTCAGAATGTTTCAAAATAAACACAGGGCTTTGTTAATCAATAAAGCCTGTTATAGCATTGACAGAATTTTGTAATGTAATTTTGTAAAAATTACTTAAATTAAATAAGTGTGCCCATAGCTCTTTGAATTTGATATAAATGTTGCTTTTTTATACTTAATATTTCGACATTAAATGTATTTTTTGAAGCATTTTGCTAGGGACTTTGTTCTGTATCGATAACAATATTAATGTTTGTAAAGTTAGTATTTTTAATTTGGATAGACGTTCTAACTTCGATGATGGGTGAGGAACGAGGTTACTTATATTATAATTGTTTATGTTGCTTCTTTTGTGTACCTGCTGTGCAAATATTTCGACAGAAATGTATTTTTATAGTGAAATAAATAACTTGATCTTATCAAGCTATCCAGTAACTGGGTTGGGGTTATTAGATAGGTAGTCGCAATACTGTACCATGTAAAATACTGGTATTCAGCTACATCCGGTAAGACTGGAACCCTACCTTTAACGTCCCTTTCCCACGGCAAAGTCCAAGAAAAAAAAAAAGGCGGAAGAAGAAAAGGCTAGGCCGATTGAAGGCTCGTGCAGACTGGCGCGATTTGTCGCGCGACGTGGCGCGGGGCGATTCTGCGATATTATCGCACCGCAACACCTTTCACACTAGAGCGACGCGAATCGCGGCCGCTACCGCGATATCGCCACGTCGCCATACAAAAGGAACATTTAGTATGGCGTCGCAGCCGCTGCGCGAATATCGTCGCGTCGCCATACAAAATGTTCCTATTGGAGTCGCTGCGCAACCACGTTGTGGCGCGACAGGTCGCCCCTGTGAATAGAAATTCTTCTACGGATATATATCGCAGAATCGCGTCGCGCCGTCGCGTCGCACCTGTCTGTACGAGCCTTGATAGAGGCCATCATTCTCATCTTTATACCTATTATTTCGACCTTCGATCAACAATAGTACCTACTAGATTTCCGATGAGCGAATAAAAACGGCCGGAAAAATAAAACCACACCATGTTGTGGTCTTATTTTGCAACATATTTTTTCAACCTAATAAGGTAAAAATAATGAAAAATAAAACATAATTTGTAAGCAATAGCTTAGAAATGATGTTTTATTTTTCCTTATTGTTTTGTTATTATTTCCAAATACGTTAACTTTCCGCCCATGGTGTCACCCATTGTAAAATTTCTATATTTATGTCTGTAATTTATATGGTGTAAATAATAAAGAGTACTCTATTCTATTCCATTCTAAATATATTTCAAACGATAGTAAACTTTATGCTTGAAAGTTAACGTTTATAATCAAGTTACGAGTATAAGCAATCGCGGTCACTTGAACGATGTGTTTTCGTTCTAGTGCTATTATTGAAGATTTTGTGGTATATCATTACCAATACGATGGAAGGACATTTGTGCCCAGCCTATGCTAACGGCAAATAATCTTTACATCTTTGCCTACCCCTTCGAGGAATACAGGCTTGCTATGATTTGATGCCATGTACATAAAATAGGTACCTTACCCCTAAATTAATGACACTAATTTACTAGCTCTTGTGCACGGTAATATTATAATATAATATTACCGTGTCTTGTGTCTGGATAATTAATTAATGAAATCTTCACTAAGTCATTATGTGTAGTAGCAGGTATTACTCGTAATCAACAGTCATCATCATCATCTGCCTAGCCTTTTCCCAAATATGTTGGGGCCAGCCTCTAGTCTAACCGGATGCAGCTGAATACCAGTATTTTACATGGAGTGACTGCCTATCTGACCTCCACAACCCAGTTACTGGGCGATACGATACCCCTTGGTAAGACTGGTTGTCAGACTTTCGGGCTACTGACGAACCGTAACGACTGTCAAAGAACCACGAATGACAGCCGGGACCAACGGCTTAACGTGCTTTCCGAGGCACGGAGGGGTCTTGGTATGTGAAGATGGTCACCCATCCACGGACTAACCGCGGCAAGCGTAGCTTAACCTGATCGATCGACCCATGCGGCTGTTATTACTTAGCCACAAGCCCCTCATTAATCAACAGGCATCATTATAGGCAATTTGACCTAAGTTATGTTTAAGTGGGTTGGTAATACAATTCGAGGCGTACGGAATCCGTATCGATACTCAAGTAATGCATTCTAATGAATAGCTGTATGTTTGCCTACTCCTAGAATGTTGGGTAGGTAATTTGCGTCTGAGACATAGTCAATCAATCAATCAACTCAGCCTATCGCAGTCCACTGCTGGACATAGGCCTCTCCCAGACTGCGCCAGAACACCCTGTCAGTCTACCCCAGCCACCTTCTTTAGATCGTCCGTCCATCTAGCTGGGGGGCGTCTCACACTACGCTTGTCGATACGCGGTCTCCACTCCAGGACTCGTCTGCTCCACCGGCCATCGGCCCTTCGACAGACATGGCCAGCTCACTGCCACTTCAGTTTGCTTACTCTGCAAGCTGTCTGAGACATAGTAGTGCCTGAGAATCTGGAGGCTTATAATAGTGGAAGCATTAGGTATCAAAGAGTGTCAATAGTCCAAAATCAAAGAATTTTGGGATTATGACACCTATGCAAGATACACAACGTGCCGCTGCAATGTCTACAGTCATTTGACACACATATACGGTTCCGTGTTTTCGATTTATAAAGATATTTTAATTTCATTAAACGTTATTATTTATTTACAATTTTCTAAAATAGCATCTTGGAGCGACCTGTAGCGCAGAGATGAAATTAAAACGGACGAGAAAAAAAGGCCACGCCACTCGATGTTTTTTTCCTGGAGGTTTATTAAAATTCGGACGACTGCGCAAAAAATTCATACAAGGAGCTACTTATCAGCTGGGTCAGAACAATAGACAAACGAGGAACAAAAAAAGGTGTTGGTCAACAGCCTTTTACTAGCTGCCATAGAACAATAACTTCATGAATGAGTCTTTTGCATAGTGATCCAAATTTTGGTTATTATTTTATTATTTATTAAGGGGCCCGTGGTTAAATAATAACAGCCACACAGGTCGATCGACCAGGTTAAGCTACGCTTGCCGAGGTTGGTCTATGGATGGGTGTCCATCTTTACATACCGAGACCCGTGCCTCGGAAAGCACGTTAAGCCGTTGGTCCCGGCTGTCATTCGTAGATCTTTGACAGTCGTTACGGGTAGAGTCAGAAGCCCGAAAGTCTGACAATCAGTCTTACCAAGGGGTATCGTATTACCCAGTAACTGGGTTGTGGAGGTCAGATAGGCAGTCGCTCCATGTAAAATACTGGTATTCAGCTGCATCCGGTTAGACTGGAAGCCGACCCCAACATAGTTGGGAAAAGGCTAGGCAGATGATGAATTATTATTTAGTTAATTTATTTTTTTTTAAATTTTAAATTTACGAATTATTTTATCTTACATTTTTATGATTACTGGGCACTAGCCCTACCTGTGTCTTGAATTAATATCGCCATTGTGGCGGCACGTTGTATAGTTGCATTATTTATTATTTTACAGCTAAGAAAAACGTAAACCGAAATATTAGTTTATTAAATATCGTGGCTAAATGATAACAGCCACACGGACCGATCTTTAAGAGGTTAAGCAACGCTTGCCGAGGTCGGTGCGTGGATGGGTGACCATCCATATCCCTCCGAGCCCCAGCTGTCATTCGTAGATCTCTGACAGTTATTACAGGTAGTCAGAAGCACGAAAGTCTGACAACCAGTATTGTCAAGGGATATAGTGTTATCAAGTAGGTAAGTAACTGGGTTGTGGTGGTCAGATAGGCAGTAGCTCCATGTAAAATACAGGTATCCTACATCCTGTCACAATGAAAACCGACCCTAACATAGTTGATATAAGGCTAGGCAGATGGATTGCTTATCTGACAACCAGTATTGTCAAGGGATATCGTGTTATCAAGTAAGTAACTGGGTTGTGGTGGTCAGATAGGCAGTAGCTCCATGTAAAATACAGGTATCCTACATCCTGTCACAGTGAAAACCGACCCTAACATATTTGATATAAAGCTAGGCAGATGGATTGCTTAAATTTTTTAAAACTTGCTAAAAAATAGTGAAAATAAAAATTAATCACACAAGCGAGATAGAAAATTTAGAGTTTACGGGCTTTGAGGACTAGTGTTTCAAATATAAGCCGGGTAGTACCGAAGTCCACAAAGGTTTATATCCAATATTGTCGATGCGTTGTATTGAACCAATCGGATGAATAGTGAAAAACATCAAAGCTTTTGCGATATTTCTATAGAGTTTTGTTTCAACAATAAAATGTACGTTTTAACTTCCAATACTGCGTAGTTCAGACAAAAGAAAACAATTTGATTTTAAACATAGGACCTATCTGCTCGTATATGTATACCTATACCGTCTATTATTATCAGATACAATAATCGATAATATCTGATAATAATATTTTACCGTCTATTGGTAAAATATCAGATATTATAGATTATTATCAAACTTGTTTATTACAGCTACTGGCTTGTTAATACTCTTAAATCATCTCGAGATTATTGTGTTTTTAAATAAAACGCATTATTTTTACAAAATAACATC